>LJIJ01000171.1:0-207232 GCA_001718145.1 Orchesella cincta | reverse complement strand
AAGAACTCTCCTGAATTCCGTATCCTCAACAAACAAAAAATTAATTATTGGGATGAAATATCGATGTGCACATCGAAGATGTTTGACTGTGTAGATCGAAGTCTAAGGGATCTCCTCAATTGCCAGCATAAACCATTTGGTGGAGTAACGGTGGTCGTCGGTGGTGATTTTCGGCAACAAGCACCTGTCATACTGCATGGTAATCGGGTCAAAACCATAGAGTCAACCGTGAAAAGCAGCAAACTCTGGAGAGGCTTTAAGGAAATAAGCCTGACTAAAAATATGCGAGTTAATCCTGATGAGATGGAATTTGTCGAATGGTTGTTACGAGTTGGTTCTGGATTGGACGATGAAGACAAGAAGACGGACTTTTTGAAATTGCCAGAGGAAATTCTATCCGATAACATTATTCGAACAATTTTTGGAACCGATATTAATGAGCTTCATTTGAATGAACTGGCGTCCCGTGCATCCTTTGCCCCCGTAATGATGATACTCTTCGGATTAATGAAACCATCCTTAGCCAGCTTACCGGAAGATATAAACATATTACAGCGTGGACACCATCACCAACTGTGAAACCGAAGAGGAACGGCAGTTGTATCCTGTTGAGTTTTTGAACTCTTTGACCCCAATGGGAATGCCTCCACACCAGCTTAATCTAAAGATTGGAAGCTGCGTTATGCTCTTAAGAAACATGAACCCAAAGCGGGTTTATGCAATGGAACCAGACTGGTGGTAGAACGACTCGGAAACAACGTTATCGACTGTGTTATCTTTTCTGGTGATCAGAAGGGTTCTAGAGTCTTTATTCCACGTATGTGTCTGGATGCTGACGACAGTGACCTTCCATTTCAGTTGAGGAGAAAGCAGTTTCCGTTGCGTTTGGCTTATTCGATGACGATTACAAAATCACAGGGACAAACTTTTGATAAGATCGGAGTTTACTTGCCACAACCAGTTTTCTCACATGGTCAACTTTACACGGCACTGTCAAGAGTGAAAAGCAAAACGGGTCTGGCATTGCAGATATTCGATGGAAGAAGTCAAGGGAAAATATATCAAAATGATAATTCTACTTATACATTTAATTGCGTTTATTCAGAATTACTTTAGAATAAGCTAAGAATAAAGATGATCCATCAAGTAGTCATGCGCGGTGTATTGTCGTGTTCTTTGGATTATGACTGCTTTTACCAAAAAATCGTTCAAAAATTTTATTTGAATACGAGTTATATTCAATATTAATAAAGTTCAGATATTTAATTGTCGATGTAGTTTTTTTGGTGTCACTACTGCAAAACTTATACTCATTTAAATCATACGGAGTATGCTTAAACCTAGTGATTTTATAACAACAGCAGAAAAATGAATCTTTACTATACCATAGTATACCAACACTTCTTATGCAAAACAGGGTAAAGTACAAAGATTGTGCAAATGCGTATATAACAATATGTGAAAGAATCTCAGTTTGAAAAGGCCATTGAATTGAATGGGTGATTCATTTTATCAATGCTCATTCTTATTTCTTAGCCTCAGCTCTTTTTTGTCTTGTTTCATTATGGCACCTTAAGAAAGAGCTATATATATACTATGTAACACTATCTTGTGTACTAGTGTAGGAGACATCTGCTTTTATGTTGGAAATAAGTACATAATAATAATAATATATTATACAACAGCTAAAATGAATGAGGATGACAATGACTTTGGAAACTGATAGCTTTTTATACCAACTCATGATTTGTGGTTTTTTCTTCAAAATGAAGTACGGTTTTTGCATTTTAAAATGTGAGCAAAACGAGTTAGCATCTTGAACCATTTTCTCGCATTTTTGTTTTCTGGCAAAAGTCATACAGCTCCGACGGACCGACCCTACCTGATTACATAAGTTCTTGATGATGTTGTGGTCTTGTGCGAGTGGTGGTTTGGTTGACGATGACTGATACTGATTGATGATATCTGATACTCCTGACTTAAAACGAGCTGATTGGATTCCATCTCTAAATACATGACTAATTTATGTTCGCCATCCCAACTAGATTGAGATCAGTTAGCATAGCTCCGTCGAGGCGCCAGAAAAATGGTCTTGTTCGCTAAATTACAGAGTGAGTGTCAGTCAGTCACTAAAAGTGCAAAATTGAAACGGTTTGACAGATCCCTATCGGCAAACTGCCTCGAAGCAGCAAGAGGAACATGTTTCTCGGTCCTGTTTGCTCAAAGAGGTGAGATCTCATGTAACGATGAGCCTGCGCTTCTATTCATCTTAGCAACATTGAACGAAACAAATTAATTATCTTTGTTTACGCATCCCCTGTTCGCAAACTAGGCATGCAAAATGAGATGTAAGATGCGTACACAAAAGGACAGGTTTTTCAACGAGCAGTTATTCATCAAATGTATCCCTAACAAAATTAAGTTGCTAAGAAGTACTCCTGCTGCCGATGAAGATCGGTCAAAAGGGTTTAAAATTGAATTAGACGTTGTGTTACTCTTCTTTAATCATCTAAATAGTGTTTACCTTGCCTCAAATCACGTATGGACGTAGCGTTTTAGTTTAAAATGAATGACTTATAGGATGGCTTCAGCTTGAGGCGTTTCAATAGGAGAAGAAAGCAGAGGTAATGTAATGTGTTGTCGGATGAATTGACGGTTTTCCATTTGACCTGAAGGAATGCGTGCGAGTAAGGATTATAACTGTTGTGTGATATCGTGCATGCATCATATTGTGTACATTGCAGTCAGTAATAAGCCTATCACGTACAAAATTAAACTCACTTTTGAATAACATGCAGTCAAGCTTACGCGTGCAAAACTGCACATGATTCATACGTTCCTAAACAAACTGCTCGAGAAAGAAACAAACTGATACCGCACCTCGGTAATTCAACAAATTTGTACAAATCAACGAACATATATTATTTTAAAAGAAGCAACGCCATATTTTTAGATGTCACAAAATTGTGCAAATATTTTGTAGTCCATTTCAGTCCCAATCTTAATGCAATGTGCAATCCATAGTCTTATGTAAATTTTTGTTTTAATGGTTGTTTTATGTTTAGAGTAATAAATTAGGTATAATTTTTAATCTGGTTCCACGTATAAATTCGTTGTCGCTGTATCGTTTCTTAGGAAATTTTACGTATGATTAGTTATTCGTCGGTTTAGGTTTATTACAGCTCCATCATTTTCACACGACAATACCCTCCTCATGAACTGAACAATGCTCTTTACTTATGTTTCATTTATTTCATGTAAACTCACAGCAAACTCACTCATTTTCAAGCTCACGTTTCGTGCTTTTAAAATGTTTATTATTTTAAAATTATTCCATTGAAATGGATTTTTCATACTTCTCGTGATCTGCTTGTTCTCTCACTCCCATCCTCAGACATAAAATAATTCCATACATTATTCATACAATTTTACCATATAAATCATCATGATCATCATCATCTTGCAGTCATTATGTAAAGTGGTTAATTCCTTCCTTGTATGTACGTAATATGTAATAATGCATGGGCTTTGTTTAAAAACCTATACAATTGTGATTATTTTTGACTAACAACAGGATACTGTATTGTGGATGGAACTGTGTATGCCGAAGGCTCCGCCATGCGGTCATCGACTTTGTGCCAGTATTGTTTTTGCATCCGAGGTGAAATGAAATGCTCCAGCCCGCAGTGTGTCATTCCAATGAAAGGCTGCAAGCCAAGGTTTCGCTCATACGCCTGCTGTCCAACCAACTATGATTGTGGTGCGTTCCCTCACATAATCAACTCAACTTTATGATTATTTAGAATCCACCATAATTTGTTGATCATCCCCTTTGGTTTTTACAAACCATTTTCTCCTTATGATTTCATGTGATCCTGATAAAGATCCCATATTCGCAAGAGTGCTTAATTTATTTTATTAATTTGCATTTGCTCATTCTTTCACCGTGATTGCATCACAATAGGGCAGTCCAATGCGACCGCAATTTTGAAAACGATCCCGAGCTCAACACAAGTGCCACAGTTTTTGAAAGGTTGTCTCGTCAGCGGACAGTTCGTGCCTGAAGGAGAGCCAGTTCTTCCTGTGCAATTAGCCGGGGCAGCCCCTGGGAATATGAGTACTGGGATGGTTGGTACAACCAACGTTTGCCAAACATGCTTTTGCATGGGAGGTGTGGTTCATTGTCGACCTTTGGAGTGCGATCAACCGATTGATGGCTGTAGACCCATTATGGAAGATGGTCATTGCTGTCCAGATAGATATGATTGTTCGAAACCACACGAAGACGTGACTACGTCGACGTTACCAACCTCCTCATCAACTGTGGCATCTTTGTCATCCAACTTGCCTTTCTCATCTAGCTATGCAACAACTCTGAGAACCACAACTGAAGAAATTGTCAACAGAGCTCTGGCAGCTTCTAGAAAGCATGATGCTACGGTGGGGACAACAACCTTACCCGGTTTTGACGATGAGGAAATGACAACTCCCAGCAATGATGACTCTTTTGAGAGAGTTGCTGTTATTGTGAGTTTTAATAAGGGTTTTGCAGAAGTTTTGTACGCAATCAGTCATACATGACTATATAAACGTGTGAATTTATTGCTGTATTTTAGCAGATGAGTGGATCATCAGAGGAAAGTACACCCGCTGTTCCAATTGGTCAAAGACAGCGTATTACCTCATCAAGTGCCACAATCGGTGGTTTCAAAAATCGGTCCGATCTTGGAAGTCGAGAGGAACGGAGAAGTAAGGATGGGGATGAGTTGACACAGAGGCAGCATTCCTCTGAGGATGACGAAAAGGATGAAGCAAACTTTGCAATGTTTGATACAACCACAGCATCAATTGAAGAACTTGGAACAACGACTTCTTTTGAAGGTTAGAAACGCAACTTTCTTAATGTGCATTAGTACTTATACGTTTTAGTAAATCATGATTTCCCCCCATTTTTAGACTCTACTGAGCCGTCCACAACAATGTATTCAGACATTGAGCCCGATGAGGAAGTAGATGAACAAGAAACCACGCCAAACTCTTTCCCAGAAGAAGCCACAACGGGAAACTATATTTCATGGGAAGATCACGGAGAATCAACATTTAGGTCATTTCCTGAAGACGTCCACATTTACCATGATGATGAAGACCAAGGGAGCCCTCACACTACCACCGTGGTAGTTACAGATGAGTCGAATGAGTCCACGTCACCCTTTAGCACATCTCTATCCTCTCAATCGACTGAAACACTCTCCACCACATTACCTTCTCTGACCTCCTCCTCAACATCAATTACCACCTCGACTGCCACCAAGTCTAGTACAAATAGCAACTTAGAGTTTATTCCGTTTGGAGTTGAAGATGCAGTAATGCCAACTGAAGATGCCAATGACACTTCGCTGCCAATTATAGAGAGTGCTAATTTGGAAAATATCGGGACCTTACCGGAAAATCCAAATGTTTCCCTGTTAAAGCCGCTGGAATTAAAGTTTATGAACGGGACGGATGAAACTCATATAGCGGAGGGCTCCCACGAAGTAGAAAATATTGAAGCCGCACTTCCAATTCTTGTGGAACGAGACGAGCATTCAGATATGCAGAAGGAGTCTCAGTCTCATGCAAAAATCCCACAAACTCAATCTATTTCTACAAGTCTCTATAATAACGGTTACTATCCTCACGGAAGCATCATCCAGGACGATGGTAGTCACCCCGAAGATCTTTTCGTGGAACAAGGGGAACTCAATAAAAGAGAGCAAGGGATAGAATATCCACAGCCAAATAGTTTTATAAGGAGTAGTAGTGAACATCCGACAGTGCCTTCAACGTTAAGTACTACCAGAAGCACAACAAAGAGACCTGAGCAACCTCTCAAAGCTATTAGTTCTATTGATAAATTCATCCCATCCTATTCTCCAGCAACTGTTCAGCCAGGCGTCCCACAACCGATAGCCAATCCGTCTAGAACCTACTCAAAATTCGGAATGCAGGACTCTCCTCTTCATCGCAATGATCACAATGCCCCAGTGGGAGGATTTGGTGGAGGTATAGTAGCACAAACGCCAATACCTGTACCAACTCGAAGTCCAACCCAACAGCTATACCATCATCGTTACTACAACGAGCCGGAAGAAATTCCAACATCCCGTATAAACAATCCCTACAACTACCACAACATTGATGACAAGCCCCACAGAGGTGGTGGTGGGCAAGGAATAGGGATGCTTCCACAGTTGTACAAGAACAACAACCAATTTTTCTACGAGGACTCTTCCGCAGCGTTGGATAGCTACGAAGACGAATATGAAACTTACGCCCAAACCACAGGAAATGCACTCGCACCTAGGCCTACCAGCAGTACTGGTCCACAACATCATAAAGTAGTCACTACGACGTCCACCAGCACAAAGGCACCACATACAACCACCCCAACCCAGTTTTTGGGGGAGCGAGTGAGACTACCAAGCTATAATCAACAGCGAGCAACATCAACTCCAAGATACAAGTATGCGTACATCAACAACAGACATTCTGTCCAAAGCAAACTCACAACGGAGAGGACGGCAATCACGACGACGGCAGATCGGAAGCACCATGCTCCTTTCCCATTTAATTTGCCTAAAACTCAGGACAGCAGCATTTACAATTTGGGAATCAAGCTGAGCGGATGTAATGTGGTTGGGAAAATGTATAGCGTGGGCGATGTCATCGACGAGTTGTCCAGCGACTGCGTGCGATGCATGTGTTCCCCCATTGGCGTTCATTGCGCTGAATTCAGTTGTTAAATAAGAAATAAGACAATAATAAGAAATTGTCATTTTCATAGTATAGCCAGTTCAGTTAGTTTTTCTTAGGAAAAATTCGTTATGTATCATAATTTGTGATATACATGCTCCTTCCGTGATCTGTACTTTTTTGTTAACGTATTTAATTATTCATATTGTGTTTTAGTGTATGCAAGTCAGAATGAGATTATGTGTAGTTTTGTATTCTATCATGGGGGTTATTTAAATAAACTAAGGGGTAAATTTACGTAGATATATGGTATGTAGAGGACAATGGGGTAATTTTATTGGTAAGGCTATTGGCTCTTCTTCGAGTTATGTAGATTCTGAGCAATGCAGCCACAGAAATGTCGAATGAAATATTTTATTTAGTAAGTAGTTATATATTATATGAGGTTGTTTACGAGTAGTTACCATAATTAGTGTAGAACATAAATGAATGAGTATACAGTGCAGTTTACTTGCTATTTTATGTTAAATTACGCCATTATTGTCTAGCAAGATGCAAAGTTATTGTAGAAATACGTTCTGTCAGCAAAATTTTGGAGGACTGTGTCATATTTATAAAGTTCCTTGAAACATGTAATCTTCATACACACATTATGTGCCTTAAAATGCTGTCACAAAAATTGGATGTTTTCATGAAAAGAATAAACTGGGACAGTTCCAAATGTTAAGATGAGACAGACTTGTTTACATACTCTAAAATGAATAATATCTAGCATACAGTTTTCTTACGACTCTTACCTACTACTGCATGCAATTTGTCACATACACGCTTACAACTTTGCACACCATTCTGCTTTGGTGAAGTGGAAATACAAAAGACGGAAAGTGTATATTATTTGCGCGGACGAAAAGGTAATATGTCATATATGTATACTGTTGCAAATCCGAACAGTACCAAATGTACCGATACAGTACCAAATGAAAATAAAACGGAGACGTTGTTAATGAAGATTCGTGTCTCGCGCGATGACAAATTAATGAAACACTAGTCGTTTAGAGTATTGGGTATAAAAACGAATATATTGTACAACTTATTCATACATAATTGCATGCATAACATGATCATGTAGTAAGCTAATTAATGAAGTTTGGGAATTTTCTCACAGAATTGCACTTGATAGAAGAAAACTTGCTTGTCAATGTGTTATGTTTTATTAACTTAATTGGTTAGCTGAAAGCACGAAAGGCATATATTTCTTATGCAAAATATGCATACGCAGGTGCTCAAGCACAGCAACAAAAAGGACGCTCCCAAACAGGGTCGAGAAGGAAACAAAGGAATGTAGATAAGGAAAGCATAGTGTGTTGTGGTTGTCCATGTGATATTCAGTGTGATCGTATGGCTCATAGTTTAACGTACCGTGCTAGCCGAAACAAAAACATTGCTTTGCTTGCTGCATGTGCCTTGTTTTGAGCTTGATCTGTAGGAATGAACTTGTAGAAAAAGTGTGGTTAGAGTTTAACTGTTTCAATTCGTTAGAAATATATTTTTGCCTAACAACCGTAATGAAAAGTTATTTTGTAAGTGTCGTTCGTTACAAGTTTGTATTTTAAGGAGTGGAAGGTGACTCGGATTTGTAATAAAGCAGACAGTAACTTCCTATTTTATTTCCGAAAAGTTGATCTAAGAAAGGGTAAATTTAAGCGAATTGTCAAACGCATTACATTTTTTACTATGTCAAGATTAAATTATCATACTTCGATCTTAAATATTTAAAACTAGATAGAACACAGGAGGTCAGGGTTTCGAAGATGGACGAAAAGAGCGGGAATGGAGTTGTTTGGGAGAAGCCCCAAGAAATCTTGGAGGACGAGGTGCTGAAGAACTACTGGCAATTTTATTGGGGTCCTCCAGGAGTTTCTTCTGGAACGTACTATCCATGGATGAATGAGGCTGTCTCCCCAACTGAAAGTCAAAGAAGGGAGCCGACCTCGTTTAAGGAAATGATGGCGATCAGAAAAGCTGAAGAAGCAGAGAAAATGAAGAAAGAAGCTGCGGGGAAGCCAAAGGAGGAGGTGCTGCCTTGTGATCACTTCCTGACTACAAAGAATCGTCACTGCCGCTTATCTAGAGTGTCTGGAGCAAGATATTGTGCTGAACACATTAATCTCCAAGATGACCTTTGGGTGTTTTCAGAGTCTCAAAATCGACAGCCTTGTCCTTATGACAGAAATCAGTAAGTAGCAGCTGCATTTAGAATTAAAGTTTTAAGTTCATTATCTTGTGTATCCAGTTAAAGTTTCAACATTGTCATTCAAAACTGTTTTGTGTCATTTTCTCCAGTACGGTGGCCGTGGCTAAGATGAAGAAACACTTGAAAAAGTGTAACAGCAGGCCGTTAAAAGAAGCAGATGTTCCTTATTATAGAAAATCCATCAATTCTCTTAGTCAAAAGCTAGAGCAGATAGGCAACGTATGTAGCAGCAAGCCTCTTGATAACCTCAACATCCAGACAATGTCTGAGAGTGAAAAGCTTGAATTGATCGCGGAAGTTATCCAGTATCATCATGGTATGAAAATAGTTGTTACTGAAGACGCTAGATTGTTGACCCATAATGGGTCACCCATTTCATTGTTGTCCTCGTTTTGTATAATGTGTCTGAGTATACGAAGTCAGATAGTGATGTTCTTTGTTTCTGTTTCATAGAAAATGTTGGAAAAATCAAGGAGAACCCGGGCATACATCCACTGCTGCAGTCAGATTTTGAAAAGACTGAAGACAATGCTCTGAGGCACAAGAAACAAAGTGCATCTCTGCTAAATATAATGCAGGACTGTGGTCTACTCAAAGACTCCACATGCTTCATCGAATATGGATCAGGACGAGGTAAGTGCCCATGTTATGTTTCTAATGTATCAAAACGTAATTAGCGTCAGTCGCAATTGCTGCATACAAGAACTCAATCACCTTGATATTTATTTGTTGCAGGAGGATTGAGCTACGAATTAGTGCGTGTGTTGGCGAAACAGGGTGTTAAAAACTGTAAAATATTTTTGATTGACCGTTCTAGTCCCCGTTACAAATGGGATAATAAGGCCAAGCGGTCAGACGAATTCAATGCGATTGAAATCGAACGGGTTCGAATAAACGTGGAAGACTTGTTCATAGGAAATCTGGGGGGATTTAATGGACTATTACACTTCAAGCACATTGTAGGAATAGCAAAGCACATGTGTGGCTCCGCAACAGGTTCGTCATATCACTGTATTAATAACGTAAGTAACTGAAACAGGAGTTATAATAGTTATTTCATTGTTCTTTCCTGCAGATATAGCCTTGAAGTCGCTTTTAGAGACCACAACGGATATTCAAAAGAAAGTTTCTGGATTTGTGTTTGCTACCTGCTGTCATCATCGAATTGAGTATGTGGATTTTCTTGGCTCGGACAGCTTGATGGTACGCAACTTTGTTGAAAATTACATTGAAATGTACTTCACTTAACCACATGAATAACAAATTAATGAAAACCGTTTATTTTTTCACAGCCACATTTTACCCGAAAAAAATTTAGTGCTCTAAAGCAACTAGCTGCGTGGGCAACTGATGGATACTACGAAACTTCGTACATTAAAGAGGACATTGAAATTCCGGAAACGCTTTCGAAGTAATTTTTAACAAAAAAAAGTAAAGATATTCCTTCATTTTTATGATTTTAATAAACAATATTAATGTATTAATTTAACATTCTTAGGGTACTACAAGAGGTTGAAGCAAAATGCCCGGAGATTCGGATGAAGTATTGTATAGGAAGGTTGGTCAAACAAATATTTGACAACGCGAGAAGATCTCATATCAATAAACTGACAGGACCCAACATGTTGTACTCCATGCTTGTTCAGTATGTGGAGTCGACAACAACCCCGGAAAATATGGCCCTCGTTGCTCGAATTATTGCATAATGCACTCACACTGCACTGTGTTGTAAATATTTTCACTTGGTGCTGTGACGGAAAGTTATATTTTTGATACTTAAACGAATTATAAGTAAGGTGTATTGGTAGTTGATAAGATGCCCAGATTTTTCATATTGTAAGGTCAGAAATTAATTTTGTTTCTGAACTAAAGATCTGGTATTCGATTTTTTCGTCGTATTTTAAGCGATGGTAGGAATTTAGTCATTTGTCCTTACCAAAAGTCCACAGGTTATAAGTTATTTGTAAGTATCTTGATCTCTGATGATGATGAAGATGATGGATTTTACTTCGTTTTGGTTTTTCAAATGAACAATTTTATAAAAGCTTCAATAATATTATTAGTTGGGGGTGTAACATATATATCGGAAGGTTAATTGATATTTAGTATAGTAACATTTACAAAATTCTTCAAGCCTTATTGATAGTTCCATCTTTGAATAATTATTGTTAATTGTTGTTAATTGTTGCCTTAATAATTTAAACATTTAAATAAACTTGAACTGTAAAAGTTTGGATTAATATAACAGAACATAACATATATTGTATATGACTTTTAATTATAGTTGTAAGAATGTGTAAACAAAACAATCATTTTGCATTCATAAGCATGTTTTATGTGATGAGTTTAAATAGTGGTTCAAAATCGTTACCTACATCAAAATTCCTTAAGGTTAGTGGTCATTAATTGTATACTTATGCTATGTAAATATTATATTAACAAAAAATCATCATTCATCTTCATCTTCCCCATCTACGACGACCATCATATCTTCATAAGCATCTTCTTCTTCCTCCCTTGCCCCTGATTGCTTACCATCGGAATCTGTATCAATTGTATTGTCATCGTATCCCTGACATAGGATAAAAGTCTTTGAGTATTTGTCAAACTATTATCGGTAGGTGTAGCCAATAAATTGAATTTTAACATACGTCAGGCAGCGGTTTATATCTGGGATAGCCACATACAAAACACTCTATTTTTCCAGCTCCAACATCTTCGTCTTGGAGGCAGTAGCAAGTTTGGCAATCAGCAGGTGACGCAGTCTGAACTACTCTTCTACTAAACACCGTTGTGAATAGGGTGACAATTTTTTCCCGTCGGTTTTGCAACTTTTTACCGGAAAATATTGTTCCTGATATGAAAAAACAGTATTAAGTATTACGCCACTCAATCATATCCACACTTTCACAATTTACAACAAACCATTCGTTTCCAATGCTAATGGAGCACAATATCCAAGGGTGCGTCTGGGTAGGAAAATTTGTTGTTGAATGCTGGAATCTCCTCGTAAACGTCCCTTCATACCGTCAGATTTCGTGAAGCCAAGGGTGGAATCAAACCCTTTCAAAGCAAGTCAGTAATATTTACATTAATTATGATGGTTAATAAATTTGGCAGTATGTATGCATTTCATCCATAGATTTTTATTACCGAAAAACTTTTTCGCCAAATTTTTAGAGTCAAATGTAAACTCATTATTCATTAGAATATGGAGCTTAGCATCTTGCTCAAGCATAGCGTAATGAATTGTTGAGTAGTCCACCTACAAAATCACATCATAACTCATATATGCATATGGCCTTAACGATAACCAATTGAATCAAGCAAACGTAGATTTCCATTTAAATGTGATTTTGCAAATAACAATTACACTCATCTCCTTGGGATTGCATGACGAGCAAGGTAAAAGAATGAAGGTTTTACTGACTCCTGGACGGAATTTTAGTTTGTGAAGAGCGTACCAAAGTGCTTGGAAAGTATCGTTATTTCCTTTACCTGCAGAAGGTTGCATTTAACAAACATAATCGTAAAGTTTTCCAAAGAGGCATGTGCTTAATAAACGTGATGGTTGAATATTGCATACCCATTACGATGCTTGTCAAATATCCCCCCACATTTTCTGATGTGGTAAATATCTCGCCATTCTGAACAACGGGACGTGGCTGTTCAAACACTCCATCACCTCCATACACGACAGCTGCATACCTAAAAATAGAATTTCATAACGTTCACATTTGAACACTGAATAGTGATGCGTTTAGCTTTACATTTTAATGTAAAGGGAAATGAATATGTTAAAAATAGAAGCGCGTTTTAGATGTGAGATACCTGTTGTCCTTAAATCGTTTTTTAACGAATTCCTCCTCCAGCGCAGTCACAACAGTGTCGATTTTTCGTCTGGTTCGGAGTGCCCGGTTGCAGTCTTTGGCTTCAACAATGAAGACAACGTCAGTTGAGCGAGAACTTGGACTTCCTAGTGGAGGACTGCTGATAACTTTCATATCCCGATCCATCATTGCTTCTCCATTCATATCACACCTGGAAAATTCCATTCAGAGGAATGAATCATCATGCTGTTATGAGATTCATAAAAATGACGTATGCGTGTTTACCCCTTACTTAATGCATGAGGATGGAATCTTCACCCAAACTCCACGACCTCGACATTGAGATGCGTAGGCAACGGCTGACGAGCACATTGATGGAACAGAGCCTTTCTGTGTTTCTTCTCCAGCTGTCAGACACATTTCGATGTATGGCTCAACATCAATCTGAAAAAATCATGAATACTTATTAGAATAGCAGAATGGATCTTATTCATGGTTAGTATTCCAGCTGGCTATTTAATAGATGACTTTCAATTTCAACTCAAATTTGCTTTTATGAATAAAAATTCAATTCATAAGGATGTCTAATTCTAACTCGCAGGATGAACACGATTAATATTGCTAGACGTAAGTGGGGCAACTTGACACACCACGCAAGGAAAACGCCGATTCTTATCCTAAACAGTTTCAGAGTACAGTGCGTATTGGTTCTTTAGTACGTGATATGATATATGAGCTACTTAATACAACATAGTTTTTATATTCAGCTCACCACAGAAAAGCAAGGTTGCATGGAAGAAAATGTGGATTGGAATGCCCTCTGACATGATGCATGAAGGGGAGACATGATGCCCACTTTTCTCCCAAGCATCCCCGAAGAAGATGAGTCACTGCAACTCTCAGCAGTGTCATCAGAAACATCCCAGGAATTGAAAAACTCTGATAAGTTAGCTGTATATTTTGCATTTGCTAGCCTGATGTCAGTCACTGGCTCCATGTCCATTGTTCCCAAAACACCAGCAACTTTCCGAGAGTACCACCCTATTTCATTTGAAACAACCCAGTTCAACATGAGATGGGTATGAAATTCAGCCATTCATCTAGCCAATCCTATGTAAACGTACCTGAGACTTTCAATTGGCATATTTGGTAGAGCGTGTTGCAACTAACCCTCAACCCCTTTGGACTTTCTACAACGAGCATATCAGAATCCCGATAGCCTCGCAAATTCGCCATTTGGATGGGCAGGCTTAGTGTCGCTTTCAAATTCCGTTTGGGATCCTTCAAGCCCTAGATTTTAATTAAATACGTGGTTAACCATCCCTACACACGTTAAGAAAGATTGCAACAAACACAGCGCAAAGCATTTCTACTCGGCTGCTAAGCTGGGTTGGTGGGTGAGCGGATATGAAGCATTATGATTTCTTCCTGAGGCTCCTCTTACATTTTCCTTCAAGTCGATGATGAGCGTGTTATGACCCGAAGCTACAACAATATAATATGGCGACGGCGTCTTGATCCCACCATCACTTGGTTCCGATTTACTTTCATACTGAAGGGAAACGGAAAAGTTGCCTTCAACCAGATCAGCAGCGAGGAGGTGTACACACCGGCCTTCGTGATTGTAAATGAGTCCATCAAAGGTGAAAAAATAGTGGGAGCCAACCAACATTGCATGTCCTGTCAGTTCAAAGACGAAAAGGGAATATATATATAGAAATAAATATGTGGGTCACGGAGCTCTTCCTCCTTTCTTTCAAAAGAAAGTTAGTTGCCTGCTAACTGAACTTGTCATCAGATCCGTCACGCATTCAATTCAGGTTCATGCATGAAGAGTTTAAAAGAAATTACTTCCCGTTTGTTTCCTTGCCCAAAGTAAATGACCATAATATTATAATGTAATAAAAATACCATTAAACAAGTAAACTACATTATGAAAGTAGGTATAATATGCAGGAAGTAAGACATCACTACTCAAATCTCTCTCCTGACAATCTTTCTCTCTTCCTACAAAATTTTTAGATTCTGGGCACGTCATCAATCAATCAAAATAAAGTTAGCTGGAAAAAACTAGGAGGTGGGGACCTTGCAACTGGAACTGTAGCAGCAAAAGGTCAGTCTAGAGGCAACAATGACTTTCCTTAGCTGTATGATGAGCTAAACCTAACATGTACATTAAGCTTGAAAAAATTAAACACACTGAACGAATGAAGCAATGCGATTGACGGGTTTCTCAGGTTGAGAAAACAAATAAGCAAACACATTTTTTCCTGATTTTTTGTAGACATTTCCTCCTCCATACTTGATTATTGAATGAAAATCTTTCGTGTGAATATATACAAAACCGGAAAAAATATTCATTCAGCTTTGCTCCGCACCATATCATTATTTGCCTTTTCGATTTCTCCCTTACCGTCGAAAGGAGGAATCAAATTGAGAAGGTTGCCTTTGGAATTCGCACTATGGTACACGTTCCAGAGAGAGCCTTCGGACGACTGAAATAGCTCTTGAGCCTTTAGGACAACCTGGTATTCCGGTAGTTCCTGTAGTAAAAGGGAAAATAAGTTCAGCTGGAAAAACGAAACAATTTTCGGTTGGTTATTTGCTTAGCTGTTAGTTGAGAGGAAATGCATGACACGTGTACATGTAGAGAAAGGGCTAAGGTGTTTTTGGAGAAGCAACTTCACCTCAAACTAAATTTAGGAATATAGTATAGAAAACCATATTTATTACAATAACCACTCCCAATTTTTATTTTAGTCTTTCAGCAATAAAAAGTGTTTAGGAATAAATAAAAAAGTTTTTATCATGCGGGAACATTCATTAATGAATGCATGTATGTATGTATTCCTCAATTACGACCTTGAGAAGCGGAAGCTGTAATGTGAAAAATAGTGGAGTGCAATGCACTCACCCGGAAACTTGGAGTTTCATTGAAGGCAGCTAATGACATGGGTAATTTTTGCTCCAAACTGATGATTCCCTTGCCCGAGTCGAAAATGAACTTGGTTTTGGCTTGCTGGAAGTTGGAGGCAGTGTCAATGGCTGTCATAAAGAATATCGACTTTCCTTTCGAAATTAGTGTCAAAACCACTTTCGGGATGAGAACATCAATTTCCGTGTATCGTATCAACCATTTCACCTGCAAGACGGGGAAGACAACCAAAAACCCAACCCAGTGTCATTGCACGCATTTGCGAGTACTTGAACTTGAAAACATTATGCTTGGGGAAAAAATTCCATCACAAGAATTTTTTTCAGCAAACAAATTTTATTAAATGTACCTGTTCTACAGCCGTCTTAAACCCTTCTTTAAAATCTTGAATTACTTCCGTTTCCACCATCCCGTTCAACATCAGTTCCAACCTTTCTCCAAGCTTTCCTAGTGGTAATTCTGTAAAATTTCCCACACGTCAGTTTTCCTTTCCCCACGAGAAATTCATGTGGAACATATCATTTCATTGCAACTTACTGAGTTGGCTGAGCTCGCTCAACTTTCTTGAAATAAAGTTTTTGAGCATACCAAAATACTTATTGAAAATGGTTTCAAAGTCGTTCTCCCGTATGTCTCTGTACAACTCGTCTAAGTCTTCCGCTAATTTTTGTAGTTTTTGGTAATACGGTGACTGCATTACGGCTTCCTTCGTCTCATAAAAGAAATCTGGGAAAGGGAAGTAGAATGCGATAAACCAAACTTTATCAGCCAATAATTTACATCGATGATTAAGGCTCAGTGTCCAACTTTGAGTTCTTGGGATCACAAATATACTTGGGCGTGCTTCAGCTGGACAACTGTTTTTACAACTTTCTCCATCGAGAACACGCAACTAATTTTCATGATGCTACCACCGCATGCATTCTATTGATAGGCAGCATGCTATCAGTGTAACATTTTCAAGGCATATTATATAAGTAAAAAGGTGAGTCCCTCATGGATTTGTGGACACACTGAGAGAAATGAAAGAGGCAGGTTGCTGCTGCTGATGATGATAGTGATGATTACCTAAAACTCTCATTACAACGTTGTAAACAGAAGCTTCAAGTTCATGTAAGTGAGCCATAACGATGGGTCGGTAACGCTCCACTATCCCACCCAACTGAGCGTATATCTTGGACGCAAAAGTTGACAAGCTTTGGTAGACCTGGAAGAAGAGCTCTTCTACCAATTGAAGACCCTGTGGGAATGAAGGAGTAAATGTTCAAAATCAATTCGACTTTTGACTTTATTCATCTAATATATAATGAATGACTGGTGTGGAGGATATTCGTTTCGTCACAAAAGTAAACAAATTTGATGAGTTTCAACCTAATTCAATTTTGCAAGACAACTTTTCGGTGTTAGGAAATGAACCCGTGGATATTTCATTTTGACTGATTTCGAGTTTTTGAGGCCAGACCAATTGTAAATTTAGATGATGATGGATTCAACTTACGTCATTAAGATAGAGGAAGAAAAGTTGCCGAAGTTTCTCCAAAGTTGAACTGAAACCTTCGCCGCTGTTGCTCATGTAGTTGCTCCAAGTGGTGGAGAGATGCTCATAGATTTCATGAAACTGAGAATGATAACATGTTTTTCGACTAATTAAGTATTACAACTTTATGATTTCTAGTAGGGGGCTAGCTAAGTAATAAGGGCCAAGGTAGTCAAGCAAATAGTTTTCAATGCTGCTCTACATATTAATTTTACTTTAGCAACAATCCACTCTACAGCTTTCTCCAGTAGTTTAGCAGGGCTTGCCAGCTCACGACGATATCTCTCAATTGACGCCTTAATCCTGTTGAAAAGAACGCTATAAATTGGTCCTAGATATATAATAGTTATCTGGAAAAAAATGAGCAAGATTACCGAGCCACAACCTCTTCGGCGAATAATTGCACAAAATCGTGTATATCCTGAAGATAAAGTTCATTATCGTTGTACATCTCTATCAGATAGGTTTGTAGGGCTTCTATATCCATCGTAAAGTTCAAATCTTCTCTGTAGAATATGACATAAATGTTGAGAAATGTTTATGCAAAAATTCGTTATCATAAATATGATTATATATGTTACTTGATTGTATTGATGAAAGGCTCAACATTAGGTTTTAGTTTTAGCCAAACGTCCGTCGTGCTTTGCGATGTGTCTTCTATAACGCCGTTCCAAAGCTTGTCGCACTTTGCTCCAACAAAAGCCGTCGCATTTTCATAAAGCTTCACACATAAATCCTACGCAAAATATGTAAATTAGAGAAACATTACGGGCCCCCCTCTGTTTTGTAATTATTATCGAAATGAAAATGTTGTTTGTTAAAACGAATCAGTTGTGATTGAAACGGACTTGCCTTAATTTCTGAAAACAGCTCCGGTCGCCATTTGAGTTTAGACGTGATGAGCCGAGAGTGATTCAAACGAAGGTAGAAGTTGACATCAGAGAAGCGGAAGTTATCATAAGATTCGGTTATGTCAAAAATTGCATTTCGAGAGTCAACAACACCACCTTCGGCAAACACTCCGTTTGTCAAATCTGCGATGAGATCATGATATTTAGAATATTATACATGGCTTGTGGGTTAGGGAAAGGGGACGTTGTATTGGATTTTGCTGGCGATATGTAAAGAGTTTACAGCTACAACCAACGAATCAATTTAATTTAAGAGACGGCAGATTTTTAAAATGCCTCCGTCTTTTGCTGATCAAAACTAGATTGGCATTGGAAACTTTTCACCGTCTCATGAAGCATCATACAATACATATTATATCTGACATTTTTTGTTCATTTCCATGGTCATTTCATAACGATTTTTGTACTTCTCTCAATACCAAATATATAAATTGTCTTGTTCCAACAATTTGCTTGTTTTTATTACCCAATCCAGCAATGAAGGCTAAGAAGACAAGGAAGGCGATAAGAATGATGAATGTGAACCTACCTTTACCGTGAACAGCACACATTGTGAAGTAAGGCTTTCCAAAATCCACACTAAAGTTTGCCGACGGACTCGGAATAATTCCAGTCACGTTGCTCTCTCCATTGACCACAAAGTGTGGGTAGTGACCGGTGAGCTGGCCCCAAAACAATGCATAGCCCTCAGGATCACTCATCTAAAAAGTTTCCAATGAATAAAAACGCAGGTCAAGTAAGAGGCTCCGTTTGGCGCTCAGAAAATAAAACTGAGGCTATTTACTTATTTAATTCCAATACACGCCAATATCTCCAAAGAGTTCCAACAAACACATAAAGAAAGTGAGCAAGCAACCCCGATGGGAAAAAACTTTCACGACTTTCGCCAATAGTGCATCACCAAAGCAAATAAAACAAAGAAAGATTCCTCTTCCCAACCAAGGGAAACCAGACTACAGAAATCCAAGCTGGGGAAATAGAATTGGAACCGGATTAACAACCATCTCAGTTCATCATGCTATATACTAAATCCAGCAGATTATTATTTAATGCAGGAAATAGACAAACGTAACTTTTGTAGCTCTCATCATGATTCTGTTAAAAATCTGTCTATAAGCACATGCTACACAGTTTTCTTTCATCGGTGCCAGCTCACAGATCATACAATTTTTGGAGGGACATCAAATTAATAAACGCCCCAGAATCATTTCAACGTTGATCATTTGTCACATAACCATCATCAGATCAGAATTTTATCATCCTGTGTTCAAGACGCTTCCGCTCCACTATGATAAAGCAATCAATACATGTAAAAAGAAGAGGAAATGAAGCAAGCCAAGGGAGAGAGGGAAGATGCATCAAGTCTAATTGCGTAGAATGGTATTTGTCCCCATTTCTCCAGGTTGCTGATGATGATGGTGATGTTTTGGTTTGTCTGGTGCACCCACTTTCTCCCTCTGTGCTGTGGGGTTTTAGGTACGTGCTCAGTTTCAATGTGCACATCTCAATTGATTACAGCTCACATCAAGAGCATCAAAGCTATATTGCAAATTGCAACTACCTTACTTTGGATCCATCCATCGCACATCCCATGATATATATTGCTGGCTTCCTTTGTATCATTTTTGTTTGAGAGGAGAGGAAGATGGTCGTCGTCGTGAAATGCAGTATCAGTAGCAATATAGTGTATTTATAGTGGCACAAAAGGCAAGGTTGCTAGTCATCAAGCCGGAACATATTACACATTTCAAGCATACATCCTAATACACACGGAGAGATCTTGCGACTTCCCTACACATTCTTTTAAATAAAAAACATTCCATCAAGCCGAAAAAGGCGCTTTGAGTAGTCTCACAAAGTTCACGAGTCCAATGCTACTGAAAAAGCTGAAGAGGGAAGCAAAGGTAGTATATTTTGAGGGGAAGACGAGTTTTTTTAATGTGGACACTCATTCGATTAGTTGGAAACATAAATATGTGCACAGCACAACACAGGTATGTATATGTATGTACATGGCACCATGCCCCATCACCGTCCCAAGTAGCAGCAGACTACTACATTTTAGCAATGGTAGAAAGCAAGCTGGAAATGGTAAATTTTTTTTCTCTTCTGTCTCTGCAAGAAAGGAGCTCTGTGGAACGAACCTGTATAGAAGCTTTTTTCGATTCCTTTAATAATTCAAAGGAGATCTTGGATTCCTGGTTCGCATTTTTTACACTATTTTTGAAATCTATCAGGGTGATAATCGATAGTTCGTGTGGAGAATGCTGAGTGGAATAAAGTGCCTTCAGATCCAAACTTGGCCGATGAATATTGGTACAATATTTTTCCCCATTTGTGGAACCACCACCAAAAAAAGGAAATTGCAAGGAGCAATGAAGAAAAATGAAATAAAAAACACAAGTTAGGCATCTATATAATATTGACTTACTTTGTTGGTTGGTTACGATTTTAAGCAATGTTAAATGTAGGCTGTTATGCATGTATTGGGGGGAAAAGTGGAGCGTTTAAAGGTGTTATCTCTCCTGTTCTGAAGATGGAAAGGTTTTATGGGAGCATCAAGTCAGACTGGGAAGAGAGTACGAGTGTGTAGTCAACTGGAAGAGGATTGCAATTTGGAATGATTAAGAAATGGAAAAATGCGTAGCATCCAGTTGAATTGGGAGGTTCGGGGTAACGTGAGATATCAAGACATACTTGCATTTTTTATAGGAATAAAATAAAGTGTGGATATCATCTAAAAATTAATTAGAGCAATTAAAAAAAAACTAATGTTTAGCCCACTATCTCAGTTTTAGCTTCATAAAAACCAGAATGTTGGGTGGATAGATGAGATGTATACAAAAGGATAAAGACATGGGAACTATTAAGGAAAAATAAGTTTGAGTTTCTCTCGTCTCCCTGATACACGGGAATGTACGTGAAGCGATCAAACTGGTCAAACGTGTGCGTTTTTCTAAATACGGGGAGAAGTCGTAACTGACGGACAGAGTGAAATACACGTATTGGGGAAGATGAAACTAAAAAGCTAAGGCAATTTTAATGAATAACTCATGCTCACTTTGTCACCAAATGGTGGAGCTTGATGCTCGTGCTCAGCTCCCAGTACGGGAGCAGCAACGAAGCTCGGTAGCTCCTTCCAGGCTGCTCACTGCTCCTTCCATAAACAATTTCATGAACGTCCAGCTTTGCATCCCAGTTAAGTATCAATCGTTCCGTTGGATCATCCGAGTATTCCAGAGAGAAAATCCCGCCAATCCTTCCTCGTCCTGGGGAAGAAGATGAAGCTGTCAGACCCACCATCGTCAGCTCACCTGCTGCTATCATATCCTACAAAAAAGAGGAATAATGGAAAAATTCTCTCCTGAAAAAATACTAAAGTAATTGTACGTGGATAAATTTTCATGGGATTCGACAAAAATGGGTAGATGTGCAGAAGGAAAAAACAGCACACGTCATGTACATCATATCATCATCCCTTCTCCCATGGAATTGTCATCAAAACACAGGTTTCATCGTAATATCAAAGAGAACAAAGTTACATGAGCAAGAGCTGGATGCTTCAATGTTGCAACAGCCTTGCCGACAATGGTGTCATTGCTGTTTCGAGGCTCGGCACTCAACACGACTTCAGCTATAACGTTGTCCTCACTTTTGCTCCTGTTCAAATTCAACTCGCTCATCCACTTGAGCTCATTTCCGTTGTAGGTGTAGCCTGAATCCAAATGGAATGTTCGAAGCGGATAATTCACAGTCAATGACAAGCCGTGATCCGTGCCCATTTCCTAGAAATTATCAGAACCACTCTGTTTTAATATTGTATCAATTTTTCATGGAACCTGGAGCATTTCGGATTTTAATTACTTTTTTATTTGCAATTAGTTGCACTCTCAATACACGTAGATGATAAAACAGCCATTCATTATAAACTAAATACTTTGTAAAATACTAAACTAAATGCAACTCAGCGGATTGGATGACTCACTTGGGTTTTGTTCATTAAGGACAATTCGTAACCCATCCAAGACTCCTCGTTCCAACAAAAGTTTGTAGTGTGTCCCAACTGGCGGTCTTCAAGATTGTAGTCTGTAATAAAGTGCACCTTGCGCGAAGGATGAGTTCCTTAAATCCCAAAGAACAAAAAGAAAATATAAATGATTTACTCTGTCCCGTTATCCAAAGAAATCCCGTATCGTACCATAAATAGCAAGTCGTTTCCCAGTAAAATTCGTCTCGATCCTCATCTCACCCTCGATTCTATGCTGCTCAACATTGGCCAGGCTGTACAACTCAGCAAAATGAGTTGACTACAAAAAGGACAAAGCATTTTTTTATATGCTGCAAGCGTGCACACCCAATCCAACTTTTATTCTCCGCTGTTCTCACAACTCAGCAAAAAAAGGGAATATTTATCCAGCGAGCACCATTTAACGATGTCATTACCTCACTGTTTTATGCTCCCATGGAAATTGTATTGGAAATCGGAATGATGATGTGTGTATAAGATAATGACTCACCTTAGTGGGAAGATTGGAACCATCGGAGCCTTCGCTATACTCAAACTGCGAAGTGTGATTCAATCCAAATGGCCAGAAATGATTATCAAACTCTAATTGAGTGCTCTCCTGCTCCAGTCCTGCTGATGACATGGACTCAGATTTATATTGTGTTTTAAAAAGTTGAACCCCGTTGTACTCCCCTCTCATAGCGGTTTCTGTGAGAAGGGCTTCGCCCTTCTATAATAAAAGAAAATTCGTTGAGCTAAAGTTTTTTCTTCATGTTTTCCTTCCACCTCATCTCCTTATTTCAAATACTTAGTCTACAGATAATTAGGATGATGATAGCACAAAGCGTAAGTAATTTTTCATCAAATGCCATCTCCTTTGAATGTGGTGGCATCAAGTAATTTTACATAAGAGATTGGTACGAAGCCAATAAAAAGGAAAATTCTTTGATTTGGATAATATGATATCTTGTCGTTAGTTCCGTTGCCCAAGCAAGAGAAGTAGAGCTAATCATGCAAAATAAAAAGTGAGCCCATTAGTTATGTGGTTCAACGAAGCATTCACAATTATATCTCCAGTTTCGTCGATCAGAACCATGGAGGTAGGTACATGATGTATTTATGCATGCAGATTTCTTTCCCAAAACTTTTGTACCTTGTAGAAAACATCAACAGCAGCTCGTTGAGGTCTTGGTACGGACTCAGTTGAGACTGGGATTACGCTGTAAATGGAGGCATTGAGGAGGAGCATTCCCTCCAACTTTTCATATTCTACAGCATACTGAAGCATCCCTTCATCTTTTTCCCAATGTCCTCCATAGACCCCATTATAGATATTCCTTTCATTAAAAAACAATATGGTTTGTCATTGTCAATATACGTAGTTCTGGAATTTCTGCCATTAGAAAATGTTGGTGAAAGGGGGATGCCAACAAGAGGTGAAGCACAAACTTACCCCCGAACACGATTTCCAATGTGGAGCCCTAGACTCGTAAAGTTGTCAATGCTAGAGCTGAAATTGGCCAGCGCATCAAACTCATTAAAACCTTTGAAATGGAGTTGAGCCTCGGTGAGAAGCGGTTGCTCATCCAAATCATCTTGTCCGAACTGAACCCTGATAAAATAAACATGACAATGAAACAAGTGGCTACAGCAGATAGGATTGAATTGACAGAGGTATTTAGCGAAATTCCTCATCATCAAACACAAAAGGGACACAAGTATTCAATGAAATTTTCACATTAGCAAGCCCAGCTCGCAACAACCAAGTGTATTCTTTACTGATTGTCAGCAGTAATTAAAGAGATTGGGCATGATATTCCTAGCACCGTGGTGGTGGTGGTTGTATCATTGAGTGAGTGCCCGTTGCTGCTCTACAGCTGATAAAATCTGTATGTATTCTAGTTGTAATGAAAAATTGTGGCCAAGGCCAATTTCGTAATTTGGAAAAAACACAATTTATCCGTCGGACAGAAAGGGCAGAACCTTTTAGTGAGATGTACGTGGACAAACATGATAATTACCGGGCTGAATGTCGTCCGGATATTTTATTAAAACTCCCATCTATTGTGAGCATCGGACTGTCGAGTGGATTGAAACGAGTGGTTGCTGTTGTTGCTCCAACATCTGTGTCCTGTTCTGATGACTCTGAACCTATCAACCTCGTAACGGGTGATCCAACGCGGACATGAAGCAGGGTTGAGTGTGAAGCGTCATCAACACTAAAATTAAACTTGGTGTTGATCGAAGTCGTACCCAATGCCGTCGTTCCCCAACCAACTCCAGCCTCGCCGTCCAATGATTCTTGGCCCTTTTGCCACTGCACGATTGAGAAAGAAAACAAATGCAGCTCATGATTTACGTGTAGCCAAACACCCACATGGACATGACTAATTAATCACTTTCCCAAAAGGAGAAAGCTGAGCACTAGTCTAGAATACACACACACTCCACATAAGTATACACAAACACCCCGCCTCACAACTAGTATCATTGTCGAGTTGTGAAGAGAGAACCATGCCAGACCACCATTTATTTAAGAGTCCAAGAGATTAGAGTAGATGGTGGATGCATGCAAGCCATAAAAAATGCATTTTGATTTGACTGACTGGCTAGCATTAAAAAGAGAAGAGGAAGAAGTGAAGGTCATACATTACAGTTAATTTTGTAAACGCGATCCGAATTTCCGTCGTGGTGGGCTCCAGTTTCATAGTGAGCTTCAGCTTTTCCATCGAATTCAGCAAGGTCCTCCTCAAATACAGCGTTGGCAGCGATATCCGCTGAGTTCTTCATTGATCGGGTGGAAGTCTTGAAGGTGAATGACTCGTCAGGTAGTAAATTAATGAGAATGCTTTGACCACCTCTGCAAAAAAATAATCCGAAAGAAAATGTGTCAACTGACAATGACGGCTGCTGCACAAACACATGACACGACATAAAATGAGTTTTTTTCATCCAATTCTACCTAAAGTAGGGCTGCTGAAGCTCTATTAGAGCTTCGCTATCAATCGTTGTCAGCGTGCTAAATGTTGGTATCACGTTTCTTAAGATGAAACTAAAGCTATTACTTTCCGGGAGTGACTCCAACATGTCAAAACGTGATGAGATGATTGCTCTCCCAAAATCATATTCGGCAGTTGTCCTAATTTCAAAATTATTCCAGTTTTCTAGCAACCACGAAGATTGAACGGAGAAGGAGCTGTTTTGTGCTTGGCCAGTTAACCCCAGGCTTTTCACGTGCAGCCAGCTTTCTACCTTCCTAATAAAAAAAAGTGGAATAAGGTTTGTATGTTGAGCTACATTAAGCGACTGGATTTTGTTGAATAAATGATCATCTATTGAATTTTACTCCAGTTCGAGCTCCCCATCAAAAGTCGCCAGGGACGCGTACGGGGTTTTCCCTGCTGCAGTGTATGCAATTTGGGAATCATTGCCTCCCGACTTCCGGTTTATATCCAGCTGCCAATCCTTCAACCCTGGAATGTTCGTCTCTACCTGTTACATTGAGAATAGTTTTTGGGGAGGAAATAGACACGTTAATTGCTGCGCAATTTCGATGCAACTGAATAATCCTCATTTTTTGGGGTTCACTCGTTTACAAAAATCAATTAGAAATCTGCATAGTCTAATTAAATCTCAATTTTCCCGTTGTATTAGAAATATTGGGAAGAATTGTCAAGTTTTTTTTCATTTGTTGAAAAGCAAAAGGTGGGGAGTAGGTTAGACAATGAAGTCTTTATTTGATTGTACGTGAATACATACCTTGACCGTAAGTTGCTCAAGCTGTTCCACAGGCTGGTGAAAGTAGAAGAGCGCCTTGAGCTCGTCTCCATTTTGCCACATGATTTCCCCATTTGCATTCAGAACATCATCATCCTTCCTCTCCACATTCCCTTTCAAATTACCGAGTCGATAGGGACTCGGTCCAAATGTAGCAGACACTGTGCCATTTATCTAGAGAGAAAGCGGGAGACATAGACTGCTACGTAAACCAGAGGAGTAAAGTAGCTATTCATAGAGATAACAAGTGTATAGTTTTTCATCCATTCATTCATTCTTGTAGACTCACACATCCCATCACACACATTACAAAACGTTTCCCATATCAAGATGTTACATATGTTCATGAACAATATACTATCATCCCTACCTACTCACTCTCTTTCACACAGAACATAACATGCTCTCTTTTTATCATCTTCACATCTCCTCCTTCGGCCTTGTTCCAAAACGCTTGAATGTTCAAATAGAAAAGATGGTAGAGAAATGAACCGCGTATTATGCAGTTACAACGACGTTAGGTTACAAGTGACAAGACGGAGCAGGGAACCAACACACTTGCCGAGCCATCATCATATCAGCTTTCTACAATTTTGCCCTATTCTCCCCATTTTTCTCCATGTGACAAAGTTGTAACTGGGCTTGGAAAGTACATATTAACCTGCGAGTGTGTGGATGATGACAAAGTCGTGTTAGCTTTTCCCTCTTCTCATCGGCCGACAAAAAAAATGTATGTGAGTTTTGATAAGTGTTACAAGCCAGCACAAAAGATTATGCATGGATGGGCCAATACGAAACGCAAGTAATATAAAGTCAGAATGTCTTTCTCCGAGCTAGAATATTGGCGAGGCTGCCCTTCTATTTTTACAGTAGGTCCATATGGTCTACCGGTTGTTTGACATGATCCATCCTCAATTCATTCACATTTGTGAGAAGAAAGAGGAGTGGGAGAAGACTGCTACAGGAAAAGAGAGAGAGAGAGAGAAGAGAGGGTAGATCAAAACATGGGAGAATAACGAAAGATATTATGTTGTGACGATGAGATTCTATGTATTTTAGAGAATGAGCGTGGAGGAACAAGAGTTTAGCTCCAAAAATGATTCAGAACAAAGTTTACAAATGACCCTGACAGATTGTGTCTACGAGAGAGGGTGTTGGAGCAAGGTCTAAAGAGAGTGAAGAATATTGTATGAGAGAAGTGAAAGTGTCTAGCTGGGTGTACATGCATCATCATCATCATCATCCTCTTCGGATTGGATCAGAAAGGCGGGGAGCATATTACACATATTATAGAAAACTGTAGGCAATATCGACATCGAAACCATTTTGTATAGCTTCTAGCTAGACACGATGATAGGGAAAATTGTTGGCAACAAAATCACTTGAACAAGGGGATTTTATGTTGCGCTTCAAACTACCAGCAACTTGGCTGGTGGATTGGAAACATTTAAAAGGGAGCGATGTGATGCGGTGCGATATTCGATAGTGGTGCTGCTGCTAGTGGAACTCAAAAGCACACAAGCTTTTGAGCTTGATTTCTCTGCTAATATGTCACTGATCTTCACTTTGACCACTGATATATTCCTTTTCTCTCTTGCCTTGTAAAATGCTCCGTTTTTGGGTTGGCATGTGTTTTTCTGTCTAACTCCTCACCCTCACTTGGTTCCGGCGTGAGAATACGGTTCCCAGAAACCAGTTAGAATATTGATTATAAGAAACAAGAGGGAAATGCACACCTTATGTAACTATAAAATGGATACTGTGTGTAATGTGATAGCTGGAGCTCCAGTGCATCACATAACGTCACACATATAATGTGTTCATGTGAGAGTTTTGTCAGTGAGCAAAGTCGGAGAGAGAAATTGGTATGGCATGGTGGAATGCTGAGAAATCTACATGATTACATAATATGTTTTACGTGGCTATATGCATGCAAATTATTATGTATGTGTGTGTGTGAGGAGAAATGTGGGACAGAAAAGGAGACTGTTTCCGGGGGAAAATTAACATATTAGTCATCTCCGAGAGCGCCGTAGGCACAATTTTCTTCAATGTGCATATTGGCCTTCGCATAGGTATAGTTATATGGGGATGGAAGAGGGAGATCACACCAGTAAAATGCACACATGGGGATTGTGGCAGCTGATAATGAGATGCAAATGTAGAATTTCAATCTCTTTTCACCAGAAAAATAACCCTCTTCACATGGAACATTTACATTCACATTCTTCGTCTGTAAATGGGAGCCTATTTCATTCCAGTTTTTAACATTTCCCACTTTCCCCCTACTCTCTCTTTCTCTCACATTCCTCGACGTTCACTTTTCACAATATTATGCATAAATGAGTGGATAGAAATATGACTTTTTACTCAAGGGTGAAATGAGACTTGGGTGCATGCTAGTCTCCACTCCAATTTAAATCCTCATGAACCAAACCACTGGTCTTGAATGAGAGAAGCATTGACATTGTTGTTACCTTGGTAGGCCATCCATTGTCCATCTCCGAGTCAACGTCAATCTCAATTTCTCTCTCGCCACTTTTAATCGTGATCAAACTGTTGAGCACATTCTCTGGCTCGTCCTTGCTGGCTGTATCCGCCCGTATTTCTATTTCCCTGAAATGAACATCCACATACAAATATAATTAGTTGCTCTATCAGCTCAACAAAAATAGGCATTCTAAGTGATCATTGATTTGATAACAAAACTGGGTAAAACTAACTGAAAGTTTTGAGCGGGTGTATTGAGAGTCATGCTGAAATGGTTGGGCCGGAGAACGAAATTGGTTGCGAGCTTGTCATACGTCATTGACATCAGCTCCACATCAACTGTGTACGAATGTTCGCCTTCATTGTTCGCATACATGAGGTTAGCCGACTGCTGCTCAAACTTTTCAATTGGTGTAGTTACCTCTACACTTCCACTCAAATACTGTGGCATTTGGTTGTTCCAAAGGGAGACGAGTGAATACTATACACGGACAAAAAAAACATTAAATGCGGCATTCCCCACACAATCTACAGAGCAAACATTCAAAAACCAGATGCATAGTTGGACACCCTATTTCATCAATTCATATATCTTATCTCGTGTAGCTGGCTCTGAGCCTTTCTCCCTGGTTTTTAAAAAGAATGTGATTTAAATATATCGGGAGTGATGCTAACCTCTTGGTGTGTTGGATAACGAGATATTGCCTGGACACTTAGTCTCCGCTCAGGCTCTTTCAAATCTAGGGAACAATCCAGTTCGACTGCCAATCGGTCAGTCCATGTTGTTGGTGTGTCAATGCCGGCAGTAAGGGTACGCTCCCTAGCGCCGTTCTATTTTGGTCAAACAACATATTCATATTGATACATAGTTTTCATCATAGAATTTATATTGGTTTAACTATAAACACACACTCTCTCTCGGAGTATAATATTGTGTATGGAGTGGGATTTTGTTGTTGCATCGTTTCGTTTTGAACTGAACAATATACTCGCTTCAAGTAGAAGAAATCACGCGACGTTTTGTTCAAAGAACCCAATCACAAAGCGGCTTACTAGCCAAGAGCTACTCTACAACGGGGTTGCAGTAAATAAAAAGATAGAATGTATCTATTTTTGTATTCAGGCTTCCTAATTAACACGAGAAGAGGTCTAATGATTCATGCAAGCCAAGTCGAGTTCATGCTAGTCTACTTGAATTCAAACAGCACAATGCATGTCGCCGCCAAATAAAAGAAACATAAAAACACATTTCAAGAACGGTTCTTCCCTTTAATTGTGTCTGTCAATCAAATCCGTACCCTCTCTCACTTGGACACCAACACAGAATAATAGCAAGTGGTCTTCAGCAAAGAAAGGCTTCCCATGCGTGTGTATATACATATTAATAAACACACCTTGGAAGCCAGGAGTAAAAAACGTGGTACAACCAAGATGTGACTGAAATCGAAGGTAGCAAAGTACCAGATCATACAATATAGTATAAATTGAATGCATGGAAGCACACCTTAGGTAGATTTTTGTAATATTTCCTGATATTTCGATTTAAAAACCTGCATGGCCTGTCCTATTAAAGGTTTACGATTTGGATTGGTTCTGGTCGTGTTCAAAAAAGGTCAAAATGAGAGAATGAGGGGTCAAGAAGTTGCTGGAAAACGGGGAAGTTAATGAATAATGACAGGATTTATTAGTTTTAACAGGTTACAAAAAGTCCAACTAATCCTTAAGCCTAATATTCGGAAGCAGTATTGTAACAACTTCAAAGTAAGCAGACCAATAGAAAAGTGATTCCCATAAAGTAGTTACAACACTTTAATATACGCATCATTATTATTTGTTACAGCCAAATATTAGGGAGGAAAAATACCACAAACGGATTTTACACATCATATGCCATTGAACTCCATCACATCATCAACTTTTTAAACTTTCACTCGCTTTCCCACTTCAAAAAGGTATCCCACACATGTGCGTTGATATTAACTCAAAAATATTTTCTTAGCTAGACCCCCAAACACAATGATTGTTTCAACTCATTAGACAGAAATCAAATGTATATGATGATTGTAATAACAGTGTGGTGTGAGTAAAAACAAGCAGCAAATCATAATGTTCCTCATCATCATCATCATCATATTTTTTGTTGTTTCCTTCCAGACTTATAAATTGTGTGGATTATTACGTGCGAGAAGGATATTAAAAAGTCATAGACGCCACATGAATGCTTCCCCAAGTTGTTTAGAGGTTCAGCTGAGCCCAACCAAATTGGAGCATTTGTTTGGTATAAACACACAAACAAAAAGTGGCAGCAAACTGCGACTCAGAGCTTGGCTTGATGTTGATGTCAATGTTGTGGAGAGTAATTTTTTTGACATGTTCAAAAACAGAGAAACACACATTTGTGGAAATACTTATGCCTGGCTCTTTTTCATAAGCAAAACCATTATTGTGATTGTGCTATGCATAAATAATTGTCAAGTTTTTACGCCGTGCAAAACAATGCGGGTTCCGTACGCTCGAAAAGGGAGTATAAGCTGTCGCAATAATGTGTGCATGTAAAGAAGTAACTAAAAATTTATTATGATCGTCATACTTGGTATTTAAGTATGTCTCTTTACCCCTCTAACAAATTTTTGGCCTAGGCAGCTCTATGCAAGTTCAAATGTTACAAAATGTACTTTGTTTGAAAATGTCATCGCTTCGGTTTCACGTCTCTACAAAAAAAAGTCATACTGATTTCAAGGGTTCTTTACCACCAAAAGGAATGTCTCCCTCTTGAACAACTAGTATATTATAGTATGAGCTTCCCCTTTGAATAGATATATGTAAGTTGGTCAAAACCGTTATATTATTATGTCATAGTTTCCATTCCAAAAAGCTGGACATGGACAAAAAAATGGGTAGGTATAGGGTATTAAGACATTTACCAAAAAGTCAGAATGTTACGTTATGCATGTTCCTAAATGCCTAACTCGTTTATGGTGAGCTACGGGACTTGCGGTGGAGAGAACTGAGTACAAATACTTAACTTAACTTTTCTACCACTTTCTTCCATTACAGTTTGCTCCAACTAAGTAAGTGAGATGGTAACGACAACCTTCACCTCCATACTTAACCGTCTCCCTCTCTGCGTGTCTAGCATAGTTTCTTCTTTAAAAAAGTGTTTCTTCTACCTGCGTGCTTTCTACCACCAAAAAATGCACGAGATTTTTGTCTCTACTGGTGTGGTACTTGAATTTTCTATGTAAATATCCTTGCGTTTTCTCTCTTAATTCAAAAAGTTAAAAAAGGAACATGAAACTGTATACGAGTACAAGTTTATTATATACCTTCATCCAAGTATTTGGACTGCAAGCAATGCTCCAATATAGTGGAAAGATACAGTTTATTAACCGAATATACAAGCATAAAATACCTGGCTGCGTGTGCTTTTACAAGTAATGTAGAATACATTGCATGTCGGTTGCAAGATTTTTTACCCTTTTCTTTGGACTAATGGCTAAGATGACTTGAATCTGAATCGAGTTGGTGGGCCGGTATACCTTTTCTGCTAGACCAGAGTAGACCTTACCACTAGTTACACGAAGAAGAAGTGGGTTTAAATGACGACGAAGTTGAATAACAAGCAGATATGAAGTAAAATGTCGATGCCTTGATGTTTGGACTTGCTCGTACTTACATGAAATGAAGTATATTGGTGGTGTAGCCAGTTTGGTTTCCGTGGTTAAGCATGTGTGTAAGAGAGGGAAAAGCATGTTTATGCAAGTCTTAGTGAACATTCAGGTGGGTTTGTACTCTTTTCATTTCATACAGTGTGGAGTACACTTATGTAATGATAAATGTATGTAGTTTTTGTCATGATGAAAGAACCCAAGAAAGTAGTCAAGAGACGGGATCAATAAATGCAAATTCTGTTGAAGGGAAAACGAACAAGCAAAGAGAAATGCGTGCTAGTGTACTACATACATGCATGTATTCAAGTAAGCCACCATCACAGAAAAGTCTTTCATTGCGGCCAAAAACTAACACTGGCTATGACCGAGAACATTCTTCGTTTGGTTTCTTTCTTCAAGCTTTCTCACGCGACAAAAACTAAACTGTTTGACAACAATGTCGCAACAGTTTCCTCCTCCGTCTGAAAAATGTTGACCGCAAATGATCAAAACTTGAGCAAATGTGCAAAAGCAACTAAGTACATGTGTCCGTACATGAGATTTTGAACTGGATGAATGGAAAGGTTGAATATATAGTAAGCAAGTATTAAATATAAGAAGCCGTGGCAGTATTAAGGAGAGAAAAAAAAGTTAGAGAAAATGGGACAAAAAGAACTTGCCTTTAAAATCGTACTGAGGCTGGCATTAGCACCTCGATAAACAAGAGCAAAATTTCTGAGAGGAAACTGATCTATGAGCTGTGCTCCGTCTTGGGAGTCCTGATAAAGAGTTGGAGATTCTCCATCAACGTCAATGTCAGGGGACTCTGAGACTACCTGGTATTCTAATTTCACCACATTGGCCCACTTTAGCGGCGAGTAGAAATGGAGGAGTTGACTCTGCGGCACGTCCACTCCAGCAGTGGCTTCGGTGACTGCGTTGGTCGTGCTGTAGTCATCATCACCCTCATTAACTTCTCCAGCTTCCGCGTTGTCGTGTTCTCCTTCCCCGTTACACTCGAGAAAAGCCTTGTTTTCCAAATCCTCCGTCACCATTGCCGCATACACTTGCTGAGGTCCAACACGAACTACTAAGCCGCCCTATAATAAAGTTTCCAAAAATGATGGCAAGAATCTTAATATGAGGATCAGCATCATCAACAACATCGCCAGCAGCATCATCACCATTACTTCAGAGAATAACCCTTCCTCCGTCTTCAATGCACTTTTTTTTCAGGAAAATTAACAGCATAGCATCAATAATCCTACCCTCCCTGCGAGAGAAAGTTTTCATTTTTTATATCAAACTAGGCACAAATTTACCTATAAACAGCCTGAGTACTGGAGTGAGTCAACTAAAATTCAAACTCACGATGAAAAATCAGAGGAAAACTCGGAACAACTATGGCTACTTATGTATGCGAGTCCGCAGGGAAATTAACGCCGTTCTCATTCACAATTTCGAAGGATTACTCACACACAAAGTATTGTGTCTATATCTTTTTCAACAACAACATATTACCCACGTACAACTTACACTGCCTCTGTAAGCTTACTGATTTTTTCTAATTGCTAAGACTAGCAACAGCAGCAACATCAACAAGAGTGGTGCTTTGCCCTTACAAAATTTTATCAAAATTTAAACAAAATATTATGCCATCTTCAGACTTTCTCTGTTTCCCTACATCCGCTCAAATACTTTCTTCCAGTTAATGCTCTACCTCGTCTTGACAGATTGACTAAGATTATACTGTCGAACAGTGTGATTGTCCGTCTTACTCTCCTTCTCTTTTTTTGCTCACTTTTCCTAAATCATGATTTATACTGGAATCAAAGTGTACAAGATTCAGCTAGATTGTTGTGGTACGTACCTCCTCCCATTTAGAACCAGACCTCCATTTTGAATGCAATCCAAGGTTGTACAACTCTCGATCGTGTACAATGGCAGGATTAAGATTGATCTCTAGCTCAAATAAACCAGGGTATGGAGTAGTGATTAGTATCCGCTCGTTGAAACGTAGAACATCCTGTTGGGATTCCAGGTACATTGAACAAAAAACATTTTAGTCACACTCAACCATTTCATTCTTTGCAGAGTCTCTAACCGAAAACCAATTCAATAATCAATAGTTTAATATAAACCTGCTCTTTGCCTTACTACTTTCGATGCTCACGAATTTCACCTTCGATTTCCCCCATTTTATGAGCAATATAAGATATATTTGTAATGAAAGATAAATCTAAAAGGTAAGAAGCAGCTGGAACATTAATATCATCATCATCTTCCTGAAACTCCAAATAAGTATCAGTCGGAGAAAGCGTAGTAATGAAGAAAGTAGAAAATGGGGGAGCTTAAACAATGTAGCAATGTTTTTTTCCAACTATTCCTGACAACGCTTAACACGATGAAGATGATTTGATGAGAGAGCATCATCGGCAACAGGAGGGAAATAAAAAGGAAGCAAAGTAAGTAAGTATTGATAATGACGGAGCACGAGTGAAGGAAAGAGAGGAGAGAAAAGGATTTATTTTTCTTCTTCACTACTTATGTGATAATATTATCAAACGGGAAGCTAAGCTTCCGAAAAAATTGTTAATCAAGTCCTAGCTTCTCCACACAAAAAAAACTTACTACGTTTCTTCTCCCTTTAAGCCTAGAGAAAGTTAGGAGAACGTAAAGCAACTGAGGAAAATACGAGAGAGCTCACTCTGTATTAAGAATAAGGAAGTATTTAAGTAGATTTTTCTACTACAGGAGCACATAGCCAGAGTGTATTAAGTTGTGCATCCAAAAAGAACTAATGATAAGCTACAATATCATCGGGTGCCATATAATATGCCCAACCATGATATACACTCTTGTAATCTGAACTCAACTTGAGGGATACAACGCAATCTTTTATAATTCGGTTGGCATTGGACAAAAAGAGCAATGTATAGATGGTTGATATATTGGAAAAATACACGTATACAAGTACGGTTGACCGTTAAAATGGTGTGAGGCGAAAGATGTTTGGAAGTCGTAGCCAACAAAAGACTTTAATTCCCTCCCGTTTAAGAAAGTTACGTAAGATACAGGAATATCTATAGTAGACCAGAGCGTGAGGATGTATAAATCGAAGACGAGACTCTGGTACTGGCATTGAAAACATTTATTCATTGCACTTCAATAGCCTTCAGCACTAAATAGGTAGCTTTAGTGAGCGAGTAGTTTTTTTTTGTGAAAACATCAAAATAATACTATAGCTTTATTGATGCATCATGTTCCTGTCAGCTTCAGCATACACAAAGATGACTAAATAAAAGATGACTACAGCTTACCATAATCTCCAATTCGGCCATCACATTTATGGGTCCTTCACGCAAAAGAATTGACATGTCCAGATTGTACTTCACGTCCATTTGAGACGAATGTAATGTTGTTCTAATGGTGGGATAGACAACTGTGTCAATTTCGAGTGTAGCTTGCCTCACTGTTGAAAATCCGCATTCTTCTTCTTTTTCTGAGGTGCCTCCTTCCAGCTTGTAGCCGGCCTTTAGAATATTGCATCATATTTTGTTTTAAAAAGCATATTTGTATCGATTAATGGTCATCAACATTGGTGTAATTATCGGGTTTCTTGAAAAAATACTTTGGAAAATAACACGACGGAGACTTTTGGGAGATATTACAGTATTCAGGATAAAGTGTGGAATGGTAGCAGTGTAACACCTCGACATAAAAATTTTACGTACTTAAAACCAACTTTTGTAGTGTTGTGTGTTGGGACGCAGAGCTGACCTTTTTGTTTCATAAAAACTTAGTGACTTTTAAGCGTGACCTAGTTAATGCCTTGCCATTATTTTTCATTAATTTACCTTCATTTCATGCTAAGTACGTGTACCTAACATTTTATACTTGTGCGTTGTTATTTATATTGCGGTTCGGTGGTTGTATTCCAGTTTTTTCTTCGCTTTCCCGTCGTCGTCTCCCATTTTCGAGGTCACTCTCAAACTTGGCGAGGGGAAAGAAAAGGAAAATAGTCACGCAACATGTACTCTCTCCAACTCCCTCCTTCTTTTGTTTACAATATATGAGCATGCAAAACGTGTCAAAGGAAATTATATTCCTCATAATATTTGAAACGTTGCTAGATAAGTGATTCCTTGCATATAACGGCGTGTGTGTATACTTAAACCCACATCCGCTCCATTCCAGCTCTCTTTCACCTTCACCCACCAAGTCAAGCTAGAAGAATCATGAGCGTTGGCAAAAAAAACTTTTTTCTTTTCTTTACTTCTTCTTTATGACTAGATTTATAGAAGTTTTCCACATTTAGGGAGATGTGTTTATATGAATGCCTGAGCCGTCAGCCATAGAACGTAACACATATGGAATTTAAGATAGAGGTATGGTCATGTCGTGCCTAATAATGAATAAATAGAAATGCCTAAAACTGGAAAGGAGTGAAACGCCTTTCTTTATCTTGAGGAACTATACTTTTCCAAACATTTTACAAGCCACGCTGATCCAAATGCTATAGCTACCTACAGCCAAGCACACAACACAACCTGTAATAATATTGTTATATTGGGGCAATAGGAAATCGGGGAGCAAGTTGAACTGTTGAGGTTACATGTGAATCTTACCTGCTGCTCATCAATCCATCCACTAATTTGACTGTAATATGTTTGCGGATCATCCCAAGACTGCTTGAGGAGACCACCAAACGACTTGGCTCCTTCGAAGGGAGTGCTTCCATCGAGTCGAATGTCAAAAGATGTCCAACTCTCTATGACCCACTCACTTTTCGCACTAATTCCGTCTTCATTCAGTTCCAATTTGATTTCTGCAAACTGTCACATGATAAAATTAATGAGGAGCATTACCATTTTCGCATTTCCCTCACATGAATACGTTCATTTTGGAGTATGAGAAAAGCGATAAATTTCCTTTTGAGCTCCCGTCGCATCGACTTCTTCTTTTTGTACACATCTAACCACACAAAAGGAAGAGAGTCTCCGGTAGTAGTGCATGCATACATGTATATAATATGATGTGTGATATACAAAGTTAGAGAAGAGAAAATTGCCAAAAGCCAAAATGCAAGACACATACAAGCTTTCACAAGATTAATGTAAAATTTCTTGGGTTGATTGTGAAGCTTAATGACGAAAAATGATTTGGCATGGGATGGCATGGTACATGCATGCTAGTCTTGTTCCTTAAACTGACAAAATATTATTGTCATGGTTCTCTAAAAGATAAATCAAACAAAGAGGGAGAAATGGAAGGGAAAGAGAGATGAAAAATTGTGCTGAGGCTTACTAAAGCTCCTCTTCCTCTTTTCCACTCCTCTCATGACGAAAAGGATAGGGCAAGGCCGAAGAAAATTAGAAAAGCTGCTTGTGCGGCATGCTAACACTTTTTTCATCATCATCTTCTTCCTCAGTTTGGTCGTGTCGTGATTGAAGTGGGCATGCATATCATCGTCGTGAACAACAATGCACCTGATATTTAGTTAGTGTGTGTACTAATACATGAAAGTAATACACCCAAGAGACTATAGCGGGATAGATAAGCAGCAACAGACACCCTTTTTACCTGAGTTCTATCGATCTTGGCCAATGTGTTAATATTCTTGACAGGCATCCAGGGACTTGAGAAAGTAAGGTAGATCTGGAACTCTTCCCATGCCAACGACTCAAACCCAGCTTCGAGTCCTATAACGACTTGAGGCCAACCTAATTGGCATGCTAATCGAGAGTTGTCCCCAATGACGTAGCTAAAACTGCCAAATATTTTGTCATACTTTGGATTCGACGTGGTCATTTCGAAACCGAGAGCTCCATCCTCTTCAAATCTTGGCGTGCCTGCTCACAAACAAAAGGAGAGAAAAGGGAGAGACGAGAACAATAAATTTTCGGAGGGGTTTAGGTGATGATGAGCTGACATGTCAGAAAATATTTTGACAGAGGAGCTAAAGAAGAGCGGCATAGTAATTATCTTACAAAAGCGACTTTTTTTTTATTTACTTGGTTGCGAGCTATATAGTGCCACACTATATCACCACGTTTCTCTTTACATTTCATAAGCCATTACTTTTCCATATCACTTTATAAGCCACATCATCTCATCTCATTTCATTGCGGCCACTTTAGCTTCAAACTTTTGCCAAAGTATTTCCACTAGATAAATGCATTTAGTCTAGGTTGATATAGTCATACGTGCTTACTCGCTCATACTTATATAGTTATCATGCTGCTGGGTGCACTCCTACAGCTAATGTGGAATATGAGCTTTTTACCTGTGATGGAGACAGAATACTGGAAGTTTTCAATGTAGATGCCAATCAGTGCCATCACATCTTTGTCTTCCTTCCTACCCAGAATTGCTTGGAGGTCCATATTTTGGTAGCCGACAAATGGGGTTTTGATGTGCAGCTCTACTCGAGTTGACAGAAGATCAGAAAATGATTCGGGGAGAACCAAGTGGCTCGTCACGCTAATTTCCCTTTCATTTGGTAGCTACAAAATACAACAAGATGTTTCCTCTTCATACAACATATTACTCAAAATACGACACACATTAGCTTCAGATATCTCCCCCTATTCCAGCTTCCTACTTATATCAGCACCAAGCAACATGATCGCCGTAGCATTTTGCTGCTCGTGGAACAGCAAGGCAACAACTTTTCAAAGTCACTTTCAACACACCGAAACGCCAAACAGGAGTGGAGCACATAGACTTACTTATTCATCCAATATTTTGAACATTAAAAGCACTTCTTCGTACCTTTTCAACTTTTGTAACTTTTCTGAACCATCAAAATATCTCATAGCTCATCGTTTATGCCTATGCGATCCAGAAAGTACAATATACGAAGAATAATACGGTCTTGATTGAGGTTCATGTATCTACATACCTGAATATCCAAATCAGTTTTGAAATTAATTGAACTGAGCTTTGAATGATGCAGATTTAGACGCAACGCTTCCAGCCCACCCACTGTAGAACTGAGGTTGCCTTCCAGCCTAAATCTGTACTGTGATGGACTTGAAAATGTGGCGGATGTTTGTTCATCCACGTCCAATGGTTGAAGATTGGATTCGACAACGGCAGAAAGGGTTTGATCGCCTCCCCAATTTCCACTAATGTCCACAAGGCATTGTTTTCTCTCGTTGAACAATTGAACACTTTAAAGGAGAGTCGAAATAAAAAAATTACAGAAGTGCCTATTTTAATGGAATGAGAAAAAGGAGGTTGTAATAATAACAAAAGTACAGAATCAAAGTTCAAGCAAACATTTCGAAGCATCTCCGATCCCTGTTTCAACAGCTGAAAGCAGCAGCGAGTCATAGGTTGTCTGTCTGTCCGCTCCTTTACGTCAACAAATACGGTTTAATGGCGCCAATTACTAAGTACTACCTACTCAAGATGTTTCAGCCAAATTGGTAAACTAGTTCAAAAGTTGTTTTCGTAAAAATTCAAATAGTCGTTCTTCGATTTGACTTAAATTCAGACTGGTCATGGCTGATAATAGTTTGAAATGAGATGCTGATTCTCAAAGCATGTGATAAGAAAAAGAGTGTGTTACATTGCGTTTCTCGGCCAAAAATTTTTTCGACCTAGCGTCGTTCCTAGGTCGGTTTCCAGTGGTTTTATTGATTAAAACAACTAAATATTCAACAGCTTGGTTTGGTTTCAGTGTACAGCGGAGAGAATAAAGAAAAATTGTACATGAAAACGCACTTTGTTGCCTTTGCAGCTAAACACGGCTTAAGTGCTCGTATACTAAACTATTACCATATTTTTAGATAACTACATTAGCTTCTCCCCATTTTAATCAACGCTTTTGATGCCTATCTCATCATCAGAAAAATGAACTAGTTAGTATACATCTTAAGCCTGTTAAGAAGGATTGAGTTTGTCTGGGAAAAAAGTCTTGACCAATTTAAGCTGGAATACTTTTGGTAAATACTTAGCATTTAGTCTCTGAGTGGAGGTGTCATAAAGCCGCATAAAAAAGCTGTATTTTCTGAGAAAATGAAACTGTAAAATGTAGTCAAATCTCAAAATCTTATTTTTAATAACTATTTATCTATACATACATACTATGCAAATTTTATAGCATCCACATGTGCACTGTTCTCTTTTCAGTGCTCAGAGAAGAGTGAACAAAACAAGTCTACAAAAAATACGAAGCATTATCCACCAGCGGGAAACTATTTACATAGTTGGCTACATCTTGTAAATATTGCTTCCGGAACGTCATGTAATGTCATGCAGATTCCAGTACTTATTTTGTAAGAAGTGGAGTGGAGTTAAATGGTGCATGTACATAAAATAAAAAGTGGTTGTCGTTAGTAGTAGTAACAAAAACAACATGACATGCACGCCAGTTAATGACACACATACTCACACAACAGAAAAGATTCTCGTGCTGAGAGCAGAAAAATTTTAAACAGAAATGGTAACAAGACTGTTTTGTTGTGTATGAAAACCAACTTCACGTTCGCATTACATCTATATACTATTTTTTAAAATGGGTTTGAAAGATACTGAAGACATGACAACCACATACATTGTGTATATAGCTAGTTCGCCTTTTAGAATAAAAGTATAGTAGTAGCAGCATCATCCAATAGATTTTTACATTGATGGATGATGCCAGATAGATAGGAAAAATGAGAAGATGGGGAACGAAAAAGCTGACAAATCGAGAGATATTACTAGAAATGGATGAAGTGTCGCGGTCGTGATTCCTCTTTCTCTTGCACAACAAAATATTATCTACATATGCAGAATGAGAAGAGATGTATTAAGGCGTGCATGCATGGGTTGGCGACATTTTTAATGCAACTGTTTTTCTCCCATTCCATGAATTATATGTAACCCCGCTCATGCCCCATCAGGCGAATGTTGTCTTGGGAAAATAAAATAAATACATTAGGTATTCTATTTCTCATCTCATCCCATCTCATTTTGCCTCCGTCTATTCCAAGATTTTGGTAGACAACGAGACCAAAGGGAGAGGAAAAGGGTCTTTATCCCTCCATAAAAGCATGTATGTAGATCCTACATCTTTTTTTTATTTTCTTGCACCACAAAAGAATCTAGTCATGCAGATTAAAATATAGTGAATAAAAAGCATATTCTGTTGGAATATAGAAAAATCATCTTTCCTTACAATAGCCTTACGCTGTTTGTTAGTACTGTATGGCCTACTATGCATATTTGGAGGCTAATGTTATACGAGACTTGAGGGTGATAGGAGAATACTTTCTTTTTAAAAGTAATGTTATAAGTTGCATACTTTTTTTTCTTTTTCATACACTTCATTTTGAGTTTTAGAACAGGAAAAGAAGTAAAGCTTGTCTTTTAAAAGAGAGAGAGAAAAAGTAGTATCGTGTAGCATCGTAGTGGATTTCCATACCCGGCATTGAAGGAGACATTTTTGACGAGCTCAAATGGAGTAGCAACCTCAAGGAGAACATCATATGCTTCGTGATCTGAGATTCTTGGGACAAGTTGGGCATTAACATGCAAATGTTCCTCGTCTTTCCATTTCAGACGCCCCGTCACTACCCGACTTCCATCATCTGTACAACATGAAACATCAATTTGAGATGACTTTTCTTCCTCTTTTCTTTTCTCATCCATAGCCTACCAACACCAGCCATATGGAGCATAGCATCCACCCATTGCATGCATACAACCTTCAAAACATGAGTCAAAAAATTTTCATCGTCGTCATCTTCTCCTTGTTTTTCGCTTATAATACCGCCATAAAAACCATAATATACGTAAATGGAGTATATAGAGAAACAGGCTAAAAATCCGAATTTTTTGTACACTTTCTTGAAAAACTTTCTTTTTCTACACAAAACATTCTCCATGCCAACAACTACCAAGCTTATAAAAGGTTCACATTAAAAAAATGGTGGATCAGATCAGATGAGCTGCTCTCCATCTGGCTACATTATGCAGTTATTCACTTGCGCCCTCCCTTTCATTTTCCGGCTATTTTCCTGCGTATTATTTACATATAAACATTCTTCAATGGGAACGTTATTTCAAGATATGGAAAATATAAATAAATATTATGCATCGAATTTTGTGCGGTGGTGACTGTTCATTAGAAAATGAAATTGGGAGACTCGAATAAAAGATTATTATAAGAAATGGGTTATACGCTTATTTGTTTCATATTATTCTAATTTTGGTCCTACTTTCACCTTATATATGACTGAATCAATTACCTTCATTGTATCTGTATTGCGCTTCAACAAAGTAATTATAGCCTGGGTACGAGATCACTGTTTCAAACCGGTGAAAGAATGGCCGAGAAGAGTCGTGATATACTTCAAATAAAAACTGTTTGCTTCTGTCCCGTGAGGCGTCCCAACCATACTCCAAATTCAGTTGGCGGAGACCATTTTGGTTGGCCAATTTGAAACGGATTAGGATGTTAGAAAACTCCCTACGGTGAAAGTTGGGAACCCAAAATGAAAAGAAATCAGAGGGAAAAGCGGTTGACCTTTTAAAATTACAACTAACTTACGGTCCAAAATCAGTCTTAACAGAACACTGAATCCCATGCTCAAGATCAAGTTCACTCATCACCAAATAAACAGCTTCACCTGTGGTTACACTCACGTACAACTTGCGCTTATTTCCCCCTCTCCCAATGTGTCCAGCTTCGAAAGCATTTCTCTTGTTTTGATATTCCGTCTACATCAAATGTGTGAGTTAGAATATAAGAGTGAGCTATGAAGTAAACTTGGAAACCAGGTGCACCAGGATATTTAACTAAAAGTTTAAGCCGGAAATAAATTCTGTTCGATTGTATTCTCACATTTAATTGCAACTTTGTCTCCTTTTCTTCCGAAAGATAGTGAAATCCCAGCTTAAGATTGTCAATTGTTTTCGTAGAAATAATGATCGTACAAGAAGTATCCACTTTGTTTCTTCTGCTCCTCTCGCTCAGCTCCACATCCAGATCTAGTCCATTACTTCCGAACCAATCTAACTTGTAGTGTGCCTGAAATGATGCTGGGATGCGTATGATTAATGGTGAATTTGTGTTAAAAAATGTTGCGAGATGCTATTAAATGATGTGGTGCTTGCCCCATTTCAGGCATGTTTTTAATAGTTCTTTAATAAGTGGCTATATGAGCTTCGTAATCCTGGTGGTCTTTCTCCTCCAAATGCAGTGACAAAAGGAAAGGAGAACTTTCAGGAATCTTCAAGGACAGTCCAAAATCCATCAAAATCATGACTCCAGGCTGTCGTTTAAGAGAAATGGTCGTTTCATAAGATTTCCCTAGAGAAACAAGTGAAAGTTGGGGTGAACTGATACATAAATATAGTTAAAGGTTTAGAAAACCGGCTGCAATGCAGCCATGCTTTACAAAAGGATACACATATTAGTGCGCTAAAGACATGTTGGTCATCTCATTTTGAGATTTGAGGGAGTAGTGCGTAGCGTTGTTGAAACGCTAAAAGAAGAAAACTGGTTATGCTAAAGGAATATAAAGAGGAATAGAGAACAAGAGAGAAAATCTTGCCTGGGGCATAACGGAAGCTAATTGCTGAATCAAAAGATTTCCCATGTGAGGCAAAGCTGGCCTCGACTCCCCAATCAGTTTGTTGAGACGGCTGAGTTGCGAGAAACATCCATTTGATTCCTGTTCTTCACTGGTTACTCGATGAGAGCTTGTAGCCGGTGGCGTTGACGCCGAAAAGTCGTGTGGGGTCGACGTTCGGTCAAGTAGGTCGTTCTCCCTGGTTCGAACGAACCGTATATCGATGTTCGGTAACCATCCCTCTGAAAGTCTGTGTGAAACCGAGTAACGGTAGATGTACTTGAGTAACCCACGCCGGACTTCCAAGGAAAAGACTGCGTGGATGTCACGCCGTTCGTACGGAAACGTGTCAATTGTCATGTTCTTTCGTGAACCGCAGTAGTCATGTTCTTCCCTGCGACGTTTCAAGTCCGGGCATACGCAAACACATACATCCATTGGCCATGAACCGACCCGCAAATTAGTGATAATGGATTATTTTTTGGAATGGATTAATTCACACTACCTAGAAAACGACATGGCCACACATGTTGTTCGTGTACGCATTACTTACCGTAGACTAGTCGGTCTCCCTCCGTATGTTGCCCGCGTGCGGCTATCGAAACGTTGGACTACGGTTTGACGACAAGATCGTTAAAGGTTCCGGCGCTCACGAAAACTGCCGAAGCCTGGAAGGCTTCGAAAAATGATGTGTGACCCACACTTACAGGTATTGGTTCCCCCTGCCAGACTGAAAAGCAGCGGTGGAAAGTTGAAGAGAGAAAGCCGAACATTCATAATTTTCTGTTCTCGTTACACACGGCTCCAAGTTATGCCCAATAAAATGCGCAGGACACTCGGCGCCATGCTTACAAAACTGCTGATCCAAACGGATGCCCAGAACAGCAAGACAGTTCGGTGCAGTAAAATGAAATGGTCACAGTAAGATACATTTGCGGAAGTAAGAGTTAGCTTGGAAGACCGAAAATGATAAAAATCAGCTCACTGTATGCCATGGAAAGATCCAGACGACAAGTGTTTAGTGCGAACGGCTGGTTACCCAAAAGGCTGCGAACACGAGCAGGAAAGAGAGAGAATTCGAAAAGGTGAGAGTCCTCAAAATTTCGGCGTGACTTGAGCAACTTTTTTTAGACTGTCGTACATAATACAGTGCGTACATGTATACATTGCATGCGCGACATCTGTAAAAAGATCTGTGTATATGCGTGGCCACTACCTTTTGAAGAATGCGGATTTGATCGCTGGGAGATACTATAGGATTTCTGAAATGGTAAAAAACTACAAAAAAAGAATTCGGAGAGTGACACATGAAGGACAATTTCACCCTCAGTCAACATATTGTCTATCTATGCAAAGTTTTTCCAAACTAGATGTTTCACAAACGGAGGGAGAAAGACGGAGAAAACACAACCCGGTTCTTTCCAAGAGACAAAAATTTTCACATTGTTATTCAAATCCAGACTCGATAGGAAAGGTGAGCCTCTTCTCTTTCTACTTCCTCCACCTCTCTACTTACTACTTTCTGAAAACATGGTAGTTTGTATGAAAACGAGATATGTAAACTTTCATATATTTCATACGTACGTGGCTATTCAACAAGAATTTTTTATGCATATTTTTCCATCGTCGACATCTCCTACTCAAACCTTGTATAACAATACGGTGTACTACTCTAGTAGTCTGGTGCGGTGGAATTTTGATAAAAGAAAGAAAGAGACGGAACTCAAACTGAGATTTTCTCTCTGGTCGAATCTCAAGAGAGAGATTTCTGTTCTTTGCCATTTTCCCCAAAAATTTTCTCTTGCGAATCATTTCCCTAGTCTCTTTTTGTATGTCACCAATCGACACACAATGCTTTTCTTGTTCAACTTTTCCATAAAAACACAACTGGAAAATTATCGGATGTGGGGAAACTTGAGAATAACAACTTGCATCACCTTTGATTTCCAACTGAGAGCACTGTTGTAATCAGGGAACTGGGAAGAACCCTACTAGAACCTCGTGTATCCGTTGAAGTCATGAGAAGTTGGCCGTGCCGACGTTGTTCCTGATTAGTTGCCGTTAGCTGTAACGTGATCGTCTCAGACGGGGACTGTCTTCCGCCTCCGGCTCTTCTGTAGCTTCCCTTGCAATCAAGGGTCAAACGAGTAGAGTTCTGCGAACCTTGAATCTGCAGTTCCATACTCTTATCTTTGTAATAAACGTCCCCAGTTCCGGAAAACGTTCTTGAGGATTCTCCCACACCAGTCTCTTGCTCTTGATCCTCAGCGCTACCTGCAAGTACACGGAAATCAGATTTCTCGCTCATAAATCAAAATCAGTTGAATCGAATCAAATCGAGTTGTTGCTGTCGTCACTTAACTTTTTTTCTGGAGGCAAACCATGAATAAAATAGAAAGTTACCTGTAAAAGTAACACTGTCCAGTGACAAGGATAATCCCATAAATGGACTTCCACTCTTCTTATCCGTAACATCAACTTTCACCGTCGATTTTTCTTTTTTCATCTGCCCTGTTTTAAGTTAAAATAGTAGAAAGCTTTACAACACCATGAAATGAGCAAGATTCTATTCAAGATTAGTTTCATCTGAACAACTACGTAATTGCACCTTTTAGTTTTGCGAAAAGCGAGATTTAATATTAAGAATGAAATCTGACATTTATTTCCATCATCATTCTCTTGCAAGCTAATAGCCCGTAAGAACAATATTTTTCTGTTAACGTCAAAACAGCTAGATTTTGTTGTGGCCTCCGCCACCACAGCATTCTCTCACAATTGTCTTGAAAGGGTTTGTTCAACATAATGCAAAGGATGAGAGTTGAGCATGATGTGCATCTTCAACTATTTGTTACAACGATTAAGCACTTTCCCTCTCGCAACACATGGCACGCTTACGTCAAGAGAGTTTGCGTCTGTCACTCTTGATCTATACACAATACACACTATTTACTTGCTCAGAGATGAGAACTGAGTCTTTCAGTCCAGTCATCCATCCATACTTTAAGTCGCAGTTGACGCGACTTGTGTTTTCCTTCACATGACCGCATCCTCATAATACTCATCCATTTAACCAAACATGCATTCTTCATGAATTCTATTCCTTCAGATTTAAATTTCCAGACATGAAGGTAAACCACTCTGCTCTAATATAAGTTTATGTGAGCATTATTACTACTTTTATAAAATGATACGATGACATGACATGGTTTAGGCACTACACACGATGGGTAATAGGAAGAATAGAAGAGTACAAAGTAAATAATGGTGGAGAGCGCCATTGTGTGAGGATAAAGCGCTATCCCTTGCCTTTCCACTCTTGTGACAAGGAGATTGAGTGAAAGTTGTTGATTCCTCAATTGAGCTTCCAAAATATAAGAAGCTTTGTACTTTTGTGCGGGTGCAGTCATGCACAAAAATGACATGCTTGCATCCATTCATTCATTTATACGGCACATGTCAAAATATGATATAGCTAGCGCATTTTATGAATCTGGGAAAGGTGTATCACGCCCTGTTCTCTATGTTCTTCTGTATGATCCTTGGCAGGTAAGCTAAAAAGAATATTGCTCTTTGTATGAGAAAGCTTTTACCAAAAATCGCCTACTTTTGTGGCAGTGGTTTGGTGGCGAGGATTGAAGCCTCCTTCACAAAATCTTCTCTTCAAGTAGTAACTAAGTGGTGGGGTGGGGTAAGTAAGTGAAGGAGGATTGAGAAAATGGTTTAATCGGATTTTAACAGCAATTACTATTTACAGAAAGTCTTTGGAGGAAACAATACGCAGAACTGGGCTAAGACGAGGAAGACCAAGCTGAAGCAATCAAGTTGAGAGATCCCTACATGATTTCCGGTACTTTGAGCAAATGTGTGAGAGGAAAAGAAGAGTGGAATGAGCCTGCTTTCAATGACATGAATCCCAACATACAATTTCGCATTGTTTGGAAATGCGAAATAAAACACCCCCTTTCATCCAAATAGAATGTTGCGTTAAAGTCCCATTCCTCCCTCCTTGAAATTGCTCCTACTAGTTTGGTACCGCAGCAAGTCATTATTCAGTTTGGCTAAAGCCATTTCGGCAATTCAAAACAGCAGCATAAAATGAGGGGTTTCCAAACTGGTGCAAAATGTAATAGTACGCTAATTGAACCGATCGGTTCGGCGAATTACTTGTGACGCCGTTTCAATTTTACAAAATTGTTTGCCAGTTTGAGATGAAATTTCTGAGTATCGATAGGGAATTATCCGTACAATATGTGTTTTTTATATTAGTCGGCTGCTTCCCATTGCCCTGCCACTCAGCTTGCGGAGCCCACCCACAAACACGTTATTCAAGGGGAATAAATGTCCCAGTCAAACAGCTTTTTGTTCCCTTTTGTGTGAAAATCCTACATGAGCACTTGAAAACACTTAAAAAGCATGTGGATATCAGCTTAAGTAGTTTTCTAAACGCTTGGTCGAATTAGTGAATCTGTCACATGGAAAATTTGACAGAAAAAGGAGCTTGCCGTTTCTCTTCCTGTCTTTCTCTCCCATCCTGGTTTTGGAGAGAGTAGCAGAGTTGCCGGCTTTGAGAACATTACTCACAATTTTAAGAGATTATGCCCACTTAGCCCACGACTTAAGATTTTTGTCTAAGCTGGCGTGTGTAACGTGAGATGATTCTGAGAGGAAAATGCATGTCATTCCAACTTATGATAAAGTAGTAATTACGTGCTCATTCTTCCGGAAATATAATTCATTTTAAATTTGGTCTACCAACTAAATCAAACAGGGCATGTTAGTATGGAAAAGCTTTTTCGCATAATGTGCACGGACCTACTTAATCACACGAACCAAACGTAATCACACACAAGCTCCATATTCTTGCTACCTTACCATTAGCTGTGGCTGTTGATCCCGGGAAATTGACTTCAAGGTTAAATTGGTTATCTTCCTTGTCACATACAAAGTTGATACCAAGCTCATTTTGAACTGGCTCTGAAGCCGGGCTTGAACTGGTTGTCCGAATTGTCCTTAATTTGAAATCCGTGCTGGTCTGCGAATAAAAACATGATTTTAAACGATCCATCAATTGTACATAATATTATGTAGCATTACAAACCTACAAATATGATAATCATCATAAACACACAAAAGTCCCCTCAAATCGAATACAAAGTACAAGTTTTCCCCTCCCTAACTGTACCTATATAAGTATGTATATTTTCGCACGTCATTCAATCCAATTTCATATGCATAACTTTTTTTGTTGTACACCCACCGTCACATCACATCATCAAATCATCACCCACCACCAAACGTGGTAAACGACAAGCTAAAAATGTAACATGAATATATTGGAAGCTAACAGGAGTGTATGAATGATGAAATGAACATTTTCTGTAACTTAACATCATCACATCATTTTAAGCACAAGACAAACAAAATCTCATATATGAGTTGCTTGCAGCTCAGAGAAAAGGGTAAACGAAGCGTTTCATGAAAATTTCTTGTAACCCTATTTTTTCTCACTGGTGCTGTCTCAACTTCCGAAAATGGGTGGGTCGACTTGCCAAGGTGCCTTCTTCCTTTCTGCAGTATCGACACACCACACCACCTCCATAAAATTCTAGGTATTTATATTTTTAAGAGAAAGGCTCCCATTGTTTTGTCAGTACATCACATCCTCGTTTCCATTTCTAAATGTTTTTCTTTCTCGACTCCCACTTTCTCTCAGGTTTGTTTTTGTAGTGTGATGCTACACCACACTGCTCCCACTTTTATTTTAGTGAGTGCCAAAGGTGTCAGAAATAACCGTTCAGAGGTGGAACGTGTTTGTATCCGAAACACTTGCATTAACCAATATTTACTTGGAAATTTTCCATTCCTTTAACAAAACACACAAGTATGATGATGGGGAAAAGAAAATCTTACGCCAAAACTCACAAAAGACATTCATGGCTATTGCTGTGTGTACATATACAGCATACATTTATCAACTAGAGAAGAGCCAAAAAGAGACGCCTTTTTTACTTGCTTACTTTCTTCAATTCAAGCCTACAATGATCATCATCACATTACAACTTGTTTTTCTGTATTGCAAGCAATGCAACGATGGGAAATAGTTATTTTTACATTGCTATAAAATAAACTTGGTTTTTATCCACACGCTCATTCCTTACACAGCTCTCGCTTTGTTCGTAATACCGGCACAACAAGAAGGAATACGGACTCGTTCGCATGTTGTAGCTACAAAGGTTACAATATTCCATTTAAAAATGAGAAGGTTTTTGGGAGAAAGTAAGGTATTTGCATTCCAAACAGCACTGCATTTTCCACATTTTTAAATCACACCACGCAGCTAACCAACTAACCACCATGTCATCACGATTATTGCATAATTTAGGTATGCTGGGACGAAATGATGATGATCTGGTCTGGCAATTTTCCGAATGCATATCAGCGCATGGAAGTGGAGAAACCAAGAAAATTTGTAACAACATGACTCTGACTTTATTCCTATTTTATGGCTATTTTTACTATAATGAAGAAATGAATGCAGTTTTTGTGGATGTGGGGCAAGTAGCCAGATTTCAAGAGGTTGAGCTCCGTTTACCCCCTTCCATTTCGTGGTGAAGAGACCCAATGACCTTCAGTCCGAAAGGAGCGAGGAATAAAAAGGCATAAAACTAAAAGTTGCTCATCTTTTGATATTTAAACTTTATATTGGCGAATTATCGCACTCACCTGCGTTTGGAAAATTAAACGTTTTTTTTCAGTTCCAGAGCAGTATGTGAGCTGATACGAGATGAATGAGTTTGGCAACAATAACTTTGACTATATTATTATCTTTTTATACTTTTGACATTGGCCTAAATCCCTAAAAGGACATTATTATTAAAGGTATACCAATATCAACTAGCAACTTTTTTTGGGGCACAAACTTCTTGTGAAAAAGAAAGACGTGAAGCGACGGAAGGAAAAAAGAAGAGAGGAAGTTGAGCGATAAATTACATCGTTATGATTGAGTTAAAGGGGACTTTGATCCATGATCAACGAACCAAGCGCTCCATTAAAGTAACGTGGGAATGGTATATGGTTCGTTTGAGGTATAATCTGCGCTTCCACGCTCCATTGGCACTTGACATGAGAATGAGAGAGAGAAGGAAAGAAAGTAAAAAAATGATTCTTTAAAAAAATTTCCTTTGCCAATTGAATCGTGCATTTGAGACACTTCTCTAGAAATTTCAGCATTCATACGCCAGATCCGAAGCACTTTCTTTTTAGTGTCTAAAACATTGAGATTTTTACTTCTTCACGCCTCTTTTGTTCCATCCGTAGTCATCATCAGCATATCATCATCACATCACCTTCCATTTCGTCAGCAACATCATCATCATCAATTCAACAGCAGCAGGATATTCTACATCCTTTTAGCAGGTGGGATTTCATGGCTTAACTAAATTTCTCGTTTGCTTTTTCACTTCGGATGAAATGGAAAAAAGTTTGCTTTTTATTTAAAATGGTGAACAGGAAAAAAACTGGAGGAAAGGAGAAAGGTGGGTGGGTGGAAAATCCATCTCATATTAGTTTGATGTGAAGAAGCAAAAGATGTAGTATGTCAGAATACTTCTTTCTTCATTTCTCGCTAGGATGGATGCAAACGCGGCCATGGATGGACGCTTATTTTAAGTACTAATATGCATAGTTGGAACTACATCCTCATATACTTATATGACTATAAGACTGTCTTATTTTTCTCAACTTTTTTTGGGAAGAAAATAAAAGAAATCGGAAGATGGAAAATGTAGATGAGAGGAAGAAAGTACGGCACGTACCTCATTATTATTCCATTGGTAATGAAACCGTGTTTTTAATAGATGTGGGTTTGCCTTGTCAAGCCTCACAGCAAAATAGGAAGGTCCTTTTATGAGAGAAGATGCATCGGACAGCAGAGTTGAAGGGTGATTGTCATCCGATTCTCCATTTTGCATATGGGAATGAGATGATGTTCCGGATTTTGTATCCTGTGACGTTGTGCATATTTTGAGGCCCAAATACTTATAGAGAATACCGGTGTTGCAAGCTTGCGTTAATTTTGGGGATTCGCCAGGAACACGAAATTCGTCGCCTTGCATAAACAACACGTCTGACCTAAAGCAAACATATTATTCTGTTTTGATATCGTTTGTGTCTTTACGTGAAACATTAGCATGATAATAATCTTATAATATGCATCATTGTCCTTAATAATGTTGTGGCAGCACACGTCCCCATCTACTTTCCAACAGCATCACGGGGCATTGTGAGAAATTGTAGGTTAAAATAATCCTTTGCCTTGTTTATGGGCACAATCCTTAATTATCCTTACTTAAACTCTAGCAATTCCAGTTCAGTTTTCGGAATGCCAAACTCAAGGTCAAAGAGTTGGGCACCACGCAGCTCAAAGCTTCCCTCGAATGCCGTGGAAGAGCGTAGATGGGCTCGCACCTTCATTCCAGCATGAGATTCAAAGGCACTCAGGGAAACGCCTGCGGTGGCCGTTAGTAAGGCACTGCAAAAAGGAGAATTGATTAATCATTAACAAAACGAGAAATTTGGCTTATTCCTACATCCGATTGGGAAAAGACAGAACCGTCATTTCATCATTAGCATCATGAAATATTAACTTTGTAAGCAAAAACTCACAATGTTGCAAAAATATTACATAATACATTTGTGATCTCACGTTGAATCTACAAACATTTAACGTCAGCATATCCAGATATAAGTATATGCAGGTATGAACCTACGTGAATGTTGAATCTATTCAAGCCAGCTTTACATATCTGAGACCATACCACCTCATCATTTATATAATGAGAATTGACGCAACAGAAAAAGGGAAGAAGGCGGTGGTATGGTGTATCGCGTGAGTGTTTATTACCCTCAAACAAAGAAACATTTTTAGTCAGTTGCCTAGATTTCAGAATTTTCTTCTCACTCCCTTCCTCTTATGACAAGACTAGATCGGCGTGCTATGTATGCAGGACTTACGGGGCGGATTTAACTTGGTTTTAGCCAACTTTCCCTTCCTTAGTTTTAGGTATTAGTCACAGAGAAAGGAGCGGAAGACGAAGAAGAAGAAGAAGAGGACCATGATGGCATTAGCATTTGTCTGTCTTTACCGACGAAATAAAGCTCACTCACTCACAGGGACTCGTATTTTCCCTTTCTCACTATCAGAAACTCATGCATTACGATATAGTAAGGATGTAGTTACACATGCTTGTGCACGCTATGAATAACATACATAACGTTTGTGTGAGAATGAGCCGAAAAAAACATTAAACATTGAAGATTCTATATAGAGAATCCCAAAATCACATCACATTTCTAGTCTCCTTCTTCCTCTTCTCGCTCATTCCGTTTCATCAAAACTTAAATTCTGAAACTTCTGCTTGTGTTGCCTTTGCCGCAGCCTCTCCTTTCTTGATGCTGATGGGAACACGTCTTGTTTTCCTAAGTTGTCTAGTATTCCGTGAAAACTACATATTTGTGTGTATTTACACCATTTCAAGCAAACGAAGTGAATCTTATAAAATGCTAAAATCCGTGGCAAAATATGTATAACAGGGAAAACGCAAATAGTTACCCAAAATGGCAATATTTTACACCCATACTTCCTCTCTATCCTACTTTTGCATAAACTTTGTCTAACTCAAGCTTTATTTTAGTTCAAAAAACTTGCACTTTTTTATGTTCCTTCACACCATGCCAAATCTGCTGAAATAAGTAGAGCATTAACAAGCCCAAAATGTGTATTTGCCGGAACATAAGATTTTGATGTTTTGTGATGATTTGGTTTATACAAAATATTTTGCACATGCCAAAAGACTTGATACCTACAAAATGAATGTATATACAGGCAACAACAGCTATCAAAGCAGCTAAGAAGAATGCCAGAGCTAGAATGATGATACATCAGGGGAATGATATATCAGGCGTCTTAAATTTTAGGATGCTTGATATATGCACGTGTCATGCTAGAGCTGCTTACTTTACCAGCTTTGACTCAGGTGCTTACAACTTTTGTGAAGCTTTACTTCTCTTCTCTCGCCTATAAAACATAACCACATACATTGCCCCTTTTGAGTAAGAATCCAACGAGTCAACGTTTCTCCTCCTCGCCAGAATTTAATCAAACCAATACTTTTATGCTTGCTTACCGTATTCAACTTTACATCCGTCTTCAACATGACTAATCTAGTCAAGTAATGGAAAGGCTTAATTGGGATTTTTCGTAACTGGTATTGATTACCATTGATAAAAAATAATATATACCTTTACCGTGTGAAATTTATGCGTACTTATAACATAAATGCTTTTCGCTTTACTCTATGGACCCACTACATTGAGATTCACTATAAGTTTTATGGAATATAAGGAAACCTCAAAATTTAGAACTGGTGATTGTGAGCAGTGAATTGTTTGTAATCGCAATGTAGGAGAAAAAGAGAGACGGGAGGGAGGCGAGGAATATTTATTTTTAAGGAAAACTCGGTAAAAGAAAAGAATTGTGAGAGATGAAAAGGGATGAAAAAGGGAGTCGAAGAAAAAGAAAAAAGGTACTACTACCAGTGACTCACCTAGGCACTAACTTTCCTTTGAGTTTCAATTGGAAGGGATTGGCACGGAAGTTGGTAGCATCTATCATACTCTCCGCTTGAAATCTCATAATACTCGAAGCCTGTGCACTTAGGTTAAGAGGAAGTCCAACTCCGGTAGGAATGATGTATGATGAATCAAATAGCATCGTTGACTTTTGCCAATTTGAATCCTATTATTTATTGTGGTCCCCGGTTTTTTTACCCACACACAGTAGAGCATAACAGAGAAAAAAGGCCAAAAATTCATAGTAAAATTTGAGAGAGAATTGTATTGGATGAGAGGAGAAGAAATGGGGAAAATGGAAAAGAGAAAAAATAAGAATGAATAATATCGCGCAGTGAAACAATATATTATCCCTGTTTTACATACTCCAATTCCTCTATACTTGAAAAAACCAGAGTAGAGATATCAAAACCAACTTTCACGCGAGTAGGTATACTATTACTATACTCGTGTGATTTGCTTCCTTTACCCTTCGTTCACCTTGTAATCCGAAAAAAAAACTTTAGTTCGATTTGTGGTTAAAAGGAGAAGAGACGGAACGAGAGAGATGAGATTTAAATAAAAGCTATTGATAAACTAAATACAAGCTCACCACCAACTCCTTTCCTTCCGTTAGTAAACTCATTCATATTCTTTACAAAAAATCCAGTTATCGAATGTTGGGAACTGATTGTGACTGCTATAGAAAATTGTATTTGTATAGAAATCCGGATTATTTTTAGAATGGGAATACATCAATCGATAATTACTCTTCTAAAAAAAGGCAATTGCATTATTTCCTCTATTGTTTCACATTTCCTCGCTATATGTCATTCATTCTTTCGCAGCAGCTAAAATAATTTAGTGTTTACCATTGTGTTGGATAGTTTTTCCAGAAATTGGAATGGATTGAGTTCATTTAAAGTCTCGACTTGCTCATTCAGTCCAACTTTTCTTGAGTAGGCTACCTCGTTTCCAAGTGTTTTGAAGGAGAGAGAAACCTAAAATGTTGTTTTTAATTTTCTTAAATTAATTATATTACAAATTTAGCTTTGTGTTAAACCCCTTGATATTTAAGCGTTATTTAACATGTAGCGTTGATTTACTAGTAAACTTCAAAAAAAGCCATGCTGGTAATTAAAGACGTGTCATCATATCATCATCACTGAACACAAAAATCTTTGCATGAGCCCTCCACTAAAAAAAGTCATGATGTTCAGGCTTACATCAAAGAGAGAAGTCTATGTCTAAGCAAATGGTTTTCCCACACAATGATCGTAAACCGATTAATTTTTATGCTAAACTTTCTTTCCTCTCTAAGAAAAAGGAGCATATGCGTACTAGCTTGGGAAAGGAAAGTTGAGCACTTTTCCCCAAGCCACGCTAAAATCCCGTTAAACATGAATAAAAGGAGTGTAATGTGCCATTATCGAGACATAAAAACGGGCCCGCTAAGAATACCAGTGAAATTGCATCTAAAGCGGGTCATAGAAACACGGGCCATTACGATTAAGTCTATAGGATCCAGATCGATTACAGTTTAACTACTACTAGTACTACTGGAGATGCCAGTGCATCAAAAATCAACTCAAATGCGAATTGCCTAGTTTAGAAGATTTGAAAAAAGAAAAGGCAAAAACATAACATCACGTCATCACCACCACCAGACGCATCATCATAGACAAGCAAAACATCTTTCCATCTAATGACTATCTATAATACACATTCATACTTAAATACATACCCATAAAGCCACACATATCAAGTAGCATGCTTACTTATATGTTGTAAACGCACTGTTTCAATGCAAAGCATAATTTTAAGTTAAGATACATTAGACTGAAAGCAACGACAAAAGGTTGTTTACATCATCCCAGTCTTGACAAAAGCATTAGATTCGAAGAGTCAAGTATCAAAACATTCAGGAATTGAGCATGGAAAAATAAATATATATATGTTAGTTATTTCTAGGAGAAAATTTGTTGTGTATAAAAGACACCATATTACTAGTATTAAGGAGCTGAGCTGATATTATGATGAAGCACGGAAAATATAAAGAGTTGTGGATTTTTATCAGTTTATTACAATCGGATCAGCGTTGTATCGCTTCATGGCATCATATTCCAAAGCTAATGTTCGCATTTTCCTTTTCGATGGCAAAGCTCGTTTTTCTCGACGGAGGGATGAGAGCATCTTGTGAATCCCTGTACCGCTCAGTTTCCCATTAGGCCCGAATATTGATTCCACATAATGCTCAAAACTTTCCAGTCGAACTGTTGCCTACCATGACATCCCACACATTTAGAAGAGTAAACAAATGACACACATTACCAGTAACAATATTATTATTATCTTGGAAGGATGAAGGAGTCTACGATGAGTTCAGGGAAAACAAATTAAACACGTACTGCTCTACAGTACGGTACATTTCACACCCAAATCCATTCAAATTTGCTGATCTCCCACATAAAACCAAAATGTGTGTGGGGTTCATCTCATCAGCTCACAGAAAAGGTGGATTTTAAACTGGAAGCCACATAATATTACGCAAGTGTGCTTTTATTGTGCCACACAATCTCATTTCACATCCTAAACTCAAGTGTAGCACAGTAAGGGACCTTGACCATGTTAGCAAATTATCCTCTTACCTCAAAAACGTTAATGGACTCTCCAAACAAATCCACAGTCAAGTTAAGAGAAGATGATCGGGGTATGTATGAAAGTTGGGAGAAAATCAAATTATTGTCAAGACCAATTCCTGTCGTGTGAGTAGAAAGAAGAAAGTTAGTTTTTTTGCTATAACATAAATATTCTTAGGATTTTTATCAACCATGTATTCCCACCAATGTTCCCATCAGGGTAGTATATGGAAGCTTCGAAATTTTTGGAAAATTGTCTAAAGTCTGTTCCAAATGGATCAGTGAATTTTTCATCGGCAACTAGTCCCTGTAGCTCGAGTTTGCTAGGCAGGGATGTTTCTTGAAGATTGCGAATGTAGCTTGACACAAAGGAAGTCACTGAAATCGAATTTATGTTATACAAATGCAGTTAAAATCACTGAAAATGTGTCGTACAAATGGATATTGCGGCTCCGGTTGCTTTACACCGCCCGGTGAAATCTGTGTTTAACCTTGTCTCACTTGCTCCGTTCCCATAATCCTCTTGAGCCACCGAATTGTTGGGTACGTAGGGCATCTCATTATTGCCAGAAAAGCAGCAATTCTCACCTCAGCATCTTCCTGTTGATTTTCAAACAATGTGCGTAGTTCTGGATGACCACTCTGTTCGGAGCAGGGCATTCGGCTGGAAAAATGAATTGTGGGGTTTATGTTGGCGTTGCATGCATGCATGTTATAGTAGCGTGAAAAATATGCATGTATGTATGATGTACCGATAAGCTTCGATAGCTGCAACCCTAACTTCCGCATTGTCGTTGGAGTGGATACAAGTTTGGAGAGCGGAATGTAACTCCTCTGTCCGCATCCCAAAGTTTCCAATTCCTTTGAGGTACATTAGTACCTTTGTGTTAGGAACATAATCATTTTGTTGGATTTAGATTAGCAGAGGATTTGGGCATGTTTGAGGTAGCTAACAAATGGTTATTTTGTACACTGTTGCCGAGTTGCGTGTTTACCTGATCAACATTCTTACGCTGCTTTGTCGCACAGCCGGTTAGATTAAAGAATTTCTCATAAAGTCGTGTGAGAATTTGCACGGGTTGATACTGGTCACAAGAGGCTGATGATGATGTTTGTTGTTGACGGCAAAAGGAATGTGCCAATGAGGAATAGCTGAGCAAAATGTTTGGATGGTTATCCCTTGCACGAAGGATTTGAAAAGTGGCTGCCATGAGATCCAAGTCCGGTTTAGGGATGAATGCTAGCGAGTTGATCCACGAGGAGATGGTTTCTCTTGGGGCATCTCCACTTAAAATCCTCTCTTTAATTACTCCAACGGAGGCTGCTGTACCAACGGCTTCCAAAATGTTATCAAAGAGAGACCTGCACAAACATAGTTTGATGTGTACTGTACACATGAAAATACATATATGCTTGGTAGTTAAGTGCAGTGCATTAGTACCGTACGGTATGAGTATGAAAAAGGAAGAAAATTTCATTTTCCCCATCTCTTTTTAAGGAATTAAACAAGTTTAGTGAGAAGAAGAGAATAAAAGCAGCATTCTTAATTGGAATGCGCATCCTTCTCCTACCATTTACAGTACAGCTCATTCTTGAATGCAGCTGACGGTGTGCGAATAACCCTGTGCGGTAAACCACCCATTCTGACGCCGAATGCAATCTTTTGTAGTATGCTGCGCTGCTAAGCTTGTGCCTGGGGGCAGCTGAGTGCACTCAGGAATTGTCTGTACTCTGTGTTCTGTAGCTTTACTTTTCTCTTCTTTTCACTATGTTTGTGTATATTCTAGGCCTTCCCTTCATTAGATTTTCCATGATTGTCTCAAGAGAAAGCTGATGCTGCTCCTCCGGTGTGTTGAGGAGGGAGATAGATGTAAAGAAATTCTTGAGTTTGTATCATTTAAAGCGGAATAAAAAATAAACTTGGTGGCAAGGAATGTAAGGAACTTGCAGCGGTCACACACCGGTTAGTCACTTTCACCATTTTAGGTTATGGCCCTTGTTTTACTTGAAGTTCATTTTGATTATGGTAGCATATGCCTTGGATATTCTGTGACCTACATTATATCGTCGGATGCGGTAACCGAAATTTTAAAAAATCGTTAAGAAATTTTGCACATTCTGCAATACCATAATATTGTGAATATTTTAGAATTATATTGAAGAGGTTGAAGGTTATAGGACTTTTGACGTTAAAAGGTCACTCCGGTTTAGCACATGTCTATGGTTTCCTCAACCCGAGTAATACAAGCATACGGACGTACGGACGGAACTAACGTTTCGATTAACTTTCACTTTTGTAGCAAGTTACTAAAATGAAGGAAAGTGAGAGCAGTGCATCTTTTAAAGTTGTTAAGATTCTTCCTCAAAACAATAGCATTACACGCAATTCATGCAGCGATTCCACCCATGCACATCTGAAATCACCCTTAAGTGATGGGTTGCCATGAGAGGAGTTGAGTGTATCAAAAGGAATGCCTATATGCCATCATCACAAATTAGGTTACATCAAGCAACCATCATATTTTCTTTCTAATTCATGCACCCTTCTTTCATCGTTAACCTCATTTAATCACGGGAACATGGATCATTATGCAGATAAAAGAAACGCAAAAAATAGTTGCACAAAAATTCATGTTTCCTGACTTTTCCCTTGTTACGTTTTAACGTCAACCTTCAAAATTCAGTACACGTCACTGCACACCTCCCCTTTTTATAAAAGTTTTACAATCTCAAACAAAGAAACAAAGTAACACCACAACACAACTTTCTCAGTGTAAGCGGAAATTGGAAAAATGTTATGACTTGAGATTTTGAGATCACATCCAAATTACTTTCAAGTTATCTACGAATAAAATAGTGAGGTTTTGTTTACCTGTCTCCTTCGCAAAGGGCTGAGGCTTCCCTTGAGATGTGAATCATATCCCGAGCATCCAAACCTCGCAAAATTTCAACAAGGGAGTCAAATAGAGCTCCAGAATTTCGTTCTACATTCGACTGAGGTAAAAAAAATTACAAACATGATTTGTTAATACAGAGATCCAGATTTAGAGGAATCAAATACCATCCACACTTGTCATATCGGTTAATTGGTAGGTGGTCTGAAATAGTGTTTGGTGGTGGGAATACTATGAGGCAGAGTTGCATTTAATATTATTTTTTACAGAAGCTGAGCCTTTTGTATTCATTTTCTTTCTATGGGCTCACATTCTCTCAAAGCTATCAGCTTATCTATATAGGTAGAAACCTAAGCGCTGGTGTGCGGTTTAATGCTTTGCAAATTAGAAGCATGCTTCACTAAACCTGTGTGTTTACCACAAAGAGACAAAAGACAAGGAGAAAGTGTTAAGTTGAGTGTATGGAGAAACAATTGTGGGTGGATATCTGTATGTTATAAATGTATGGTATAAGGAAAAGTGGGAAATTGTGGTTTTTGGAGAAGAGAAGGGATGATAGAAGGTGAATAATGATTGGTAGCATGATGTATACCTTAACCGCTTGACAGAATTTGACAAGAGCATTGGTAGCAGTGTTCAAGTCATTAGTAGTCGAACCGACACGATACTCATGGTGAAAGGAGAGGAACTCTCTTTTAGAAATTTGTCCATGACTCCTGCTAATTATTTCAGTGATATAAGGATCAGGCTTGTGAATTATGAGGAAAGTGCCACTACTTTCAATCTCTTGCTCCTCTTCGAGTTTTTGATTGTTCCCATCACTTTCCTCATCCTCATCCCCGAAGTCATCGTCTAGCCCGAAACCATCATCATCATCACACCGCCAGCCATGTTCTTATCCACCTGCTCGTCCGCTGTACTGTTCCCTACCCTGCTGTACACTGCGATTAGGTCGAGATTCTGACTGATGCTGACGCGGACGCCGGAAACTCCTTTAGACACCGGCTTCAGTTGATGTTGCTCCAGGCATTGGACCTCAACTATGAGATTTCGGTCTACAATTTGGTTGCATTCACTCGTCGACTCAACTATTGGTATTGATTGCTCCAACTGGATGGGAGAGAACGAAAAGATAATGGAAAGTTAAACCTTTGTTTAAATGACAGGGATAACATGCTATTCTCAAGGATGCAAAAACCACGTGAAATCTGAAGATTTCTGTCGCACCAGAAATGCATTTTGTTTTCAGAGAAAGTACAACTCAACGTGAAGCTTCCCGGAAGAAAAGTTTGGGCAGGGAGAAAGACGAAAAATAAATCTATGTAGTAATAATAATAACTTTTATGTCACATGCAGAGCTTCATTCTCATATCAACTCTTTGTCATCCATCTTCTTTCCTTTTTAAGGAGTCACATGAATGCTCCTCCACAGGACATCATTTTTATGCAAAAAGAAAGAGGAAAGAAAAAAGTTTGTTTTAAAAAACTTGGTTTGAAAATAACGCATTGCAGCTTAGGATAGCTAGATATCCCATACTCAAACTTTGTTCTCGTTGATTGTATAGAAATAGTAAACTTGGATGGGATAAGGTGCTTCTGATTTTTTACCTTGTTTCGTGTTTCCGAAAAATGCAAAAAGTACCTTAGAAAAAACTCATATGGTCGCACCAAATCAAAAGCATTTTAATTGAGTATTCAAGAAAATGCATGTGGATACCATTCCAAAAGTATAAGGTGTTCCTTGGATCGTTGAAAAAATTCCATGCTTCTCTCCACAAGATTTTACATCCTTGATCCTTTCAATTGTCAATGTGCTCGATGTTGCTTCGCCCAATCGATATTCTACTTTGCATTTCCCGTTCACATCATTCTGTACACAAATAAATTTACATGTTCCCAATAGTTTCTAGTTGCACCTGTCACCTTTGTAGTTTCAACAGTTCACTCATATTCTGACCTCATAACTTTTATGCTCCAGGTCTAATCTCCTCATTGTGTTCTGGAAAGCAGACAAAAATCCTCGTTTAATGTTCAAAACCCAAGCTGCCTCCGCCTCTTCTGGGCATAACTCTTCAATGAGTCCATCAGAAAATGAGAATCTGTCAATTAAAAGAGGAAGGTCTGGTTGGATAATGAGTTTTGTTTAGCATTAACTTAAACAAGGCATAAAAAGATCAAATACAACCGATGTTTCACAAAGTATAAAAATTTTTATCAAACTTTTTTGTAGTGTGCATGTTTTTAAAGTTTGTGCTTAGAAATTATTACTTAAAATCATCTTAAGACTTCTACATATGATGCGATGTACTAGTCACTACTGCGGTGTTGCAATAAGCATAGTTGTGGTACATACTACATAACTTGCTTGATTTGGAGCAATTATTCTAAATCAAGCAGTAGAACTTTGCCAAACCCAAATGTCCATGACATTAAAAAGGTTAGTTAAATAAGCTCTACTATAAGTACAAAATATTACAGCTCCGCACCACTTCTATAATCCTTGTTTGCCAAGTTCACTCAATTTTTGTGCATTTACTCAAGATTTAACTCAACTTCGTCATTTTTGCTTACAAACGGGATTTTCTACAAAAATCGGCAACCCGGTAAAGCCGACACGATCAAGAAGCAAATATTTATACATGTAGGGAAATTCAAATCAGTTGGTTGCATCATGCAGGAGTCTGTTTCAAGGTACAAGTAGAAACGTTATCTTGCAGATAATTCTAGAGAGAAGAATGTCTAATTAGGTCAGGTGCGAATAGAACTTTCCAGCTTTATGTTCGTTTAAGCAATTATTAGACTTTTAGTGTCGCCTATCGTCTATCTGTCACTGGTTGAATTAGTGTGGAACCGGCTGCCTTTTTGAAATCATAATGCACTTATTAATGAGCTGGTAATATGGGAATGTAAAGAACAAACAACTTGGTGCACACAGACGTACAATTTATAACTAAAAGTAAAAAGCAGGTAGCCCGTTCTTTAGTGACGCATATTTTCAGTTGACCGTTTTTCAAGGCTCAGTGACGATTCCTAACATAGTTAAATGGCACGATGTTTATCATATTATTTAAAAAATAGCAAGAAGTATATATCGGTACGTCATCGACCCCGAAATTATTGCATTGAAACTGTGTCAAAGGTCAAGGATACTCATTTAAATTAAATCATATATAGATTGCGTGTATAAATCAATTAATTGAGAGATGCGTGACCTTGGTCTTTTTAAATGACAAACTTCACAAGTATTTAAATATTATGGTTGTTTGTAATTTTTGACCCGTAAAATTGGATTTTACAAATTAAGCAATAGAATTTCCTGTAGATACATAGTTACATCTTGATTGGTGTTTTTTTAATTATGCTAAACAACTTTGTCCTATGTATTTCATTGTTTCCTAAAATAGGTATCCATATCATTCAAATTTAGATGAAATCCCATTCGGTTGGGTTTGAAGTTTCATATATTAGCAAAGAGCATTTTCGGACCATTTGGATATGCACACGTACCGAAGTGGAAACTGCTCCAGTGAGTTTTTGAAGGTTTCTCTTGTGCGAGCTCTCGTCAAGTGGTGCTTACGAATGTCATCCTGTCCACTTGGCAAGACGGATTGCCATAGCTCCACATCTGTCATCTAAAAAAAGTATGAGTACTGTTGAGAGAACTGTCAGACAGACATCTTTTCATATAATTTGTCCATACACAAGTATTCAAAATGTAAGTATGCATCACTTTGGGAAAAAATCATTTTTATTGCAGTTTAGAACTTTCCATTATATCCCTTCCCATGAGTAATTATATGGGATTCCTATATATATCCATTGAAACAGCATGCGCTCTACTTCCTACATTTAAAGTACGAGAAAGTGCAGACGATAAATAGAGAGAGAGAGAGGGGGATCAGAAAAAAAGTTTTTGTAATCTAGAAAATTGTTTAAATATGATTTTTGTCTGCTTGACATATTCATGAGGATAGGTGCCACAATCTACGATGCTTATTTCATTGTAGCGCTGTGCCAGTATATATGGCCGCACTTACGTATAACATAGCATCACACGGAGTCAAAAATCGTATGGTTGTGTTTGCAGAGAAGTGAAGTCCAGAAGCCTCTGATGACCCTTCATCGATGGCAATTGTCGAGTTTACGACGTACAAATAATTGTAGAAGCTATCCGGTTTGTACTGAAACTTGAAATCACGAGTGTTTCCCGACAACTCACCTAATATGATATAGTATGCATTGTACGTATATTAGCTTGAGGTATACAATGGCTACGTAATAATTTTAAAAGCATGCACGAAAATACCACTGTGATCTATGTACATTAGGTTAATACCTTTACATTGCATTGGTCCACATGTGTCAGAACTTCGAGTTGGATCTGCAAGTTTAGTAAATCTATTTTGTTCATTCATTCAATTATAATTATTTCATAAGCAAACAGTAGGCAACGTTTCGTCAACTTTGACAAGTCTGGATAGCCAAGCACTATAGCTACATGACATACTTACTTTTGTCCGCAACAAAGTTACTTCTTCTCATCTCACCGCTCTTTTAATCATCGAATTTTTGCTCATTTCATAACTTAGAAAGACAAAAACTTTTTAACGCCGAGAAAAAGAACAATCATGCACGTACCTAACTTGCTTTCTCTGTCTTTTAACTTAAGTAATCAAATACGAACCTTTTTGTAAAAAGAGTGTGTGACTTCAAACTATTTTTAGCAGAAAGATTATGATTATGAGATTCGCATGTAAGTAGGCTGTAATAAGAGCTAGGAAAGAGGTGAGTTTACTGGCGACGTGGTAGTTGCAAGTTGTAGCAAAAAAAAGAGAACGAAGTCAATGAATGAGAGAATCCGTTGGATCCCTTCATCCCATCCTGGGATTTCAGACGATAGAAAAATGTATGGAAAGACCGGAGAAATCGAAGCTTTGTGAAAGTATGTCTTTATCTATTGGGCTCAGTGCTAAAGTATGTAGGTAGCCATATACGATGGATATAGTTGACTAGTAGTAGCGGAACTCAAGACCAGAGGAGTTGTAAGTTGTAGCATTATCCAGACAAACTTTTATGGCCGTTTATCCTCTTTACTTCTTATGATAATAGTAGTCGGCAACAAACGGAAAATAAATGCGAACAACGTCATAAGATAATAAAACAAACTCATACGAACAAGTTGTACTTCACTAGTTAAGTTAGGAGTAATGGAATTTCAATACGTATATATTTCAGGAAATCAAATCATGAATGAAAAACATACGGCGATGCAAAAAAAATTAAGGATCTGAGGGGTTGTTACGCGATCGTCGAAGTTTGTAGATAAAGATTTTTAGAGCTCGGAATGACAGCTATATTTTCAAGCCATTTTCGTTCACACTTGACAAAACACCAAATTATAACCTAGGTATTACTTAATACTACGTGTAAAAACGGTCTGAATCATACTGTTTTATTTTAAATAGTTAGTTTTAGACGTTTTAGTGTGATTCATGTGTATTGTGATTTGAATGTATACATTGCGTTTATCCATTCTTCTGTTTAACTTGCTCAAGCTAACTGTCAACGAAGCCTGACTCCATATTTTTAATACTGTATTGTAGGTCAAGGATACCATTCAGTATCAATCTCCAACTTTATTTTTATGTATTCCAGTTTAGTTTGCTCTTGATAGTTTCACATTAAATCCATGTATGGTCATATGCAACATTGTAAAAGCTGATCAGAAATGTATTTGACTTGACGTCTGACTATCTGACATGTTTGCAATTATACAGTAAAAACTGGCGAAAAACAACGGTCATAAAAATAAGGTGTACATTAGATGTTAGCTGTCAGTAGGGAATGAAATATGTACATTATTGAGATGTATGTATTGTATCATGTCGACGACATCACCAATACAAAGAAAGGGAGATCAATAGAACATGGAAAACCTGTTTAAAATCCCGGTTGTCATCCTCTCTTCTCTTCTTCTTTTTCATCGGTTGACTAGAACTAGAGTAAAGAAGAGGAAGAGAGATTGTAAAAGATCTCAGTCACTCAGTTGGAAACGAGACAAAAAGAGTTGTGGAGCCAACACTCATCTTCCTTTTCCTTTCCTTCGAAACTCTTACCATTATCCTTCACTATCAGTATTTCTTGTTGCATAACATGTCTCAATTGTCTCACTCGACTCAACTCATCTCAGCAAAGCTAACATTTCAATCTCCAACCAAGCCAAATGGAGAAAGCGTGAATGTGTATTTATGTATGTATACAAACTAAACTTACTCGCAAGAGAAAAGGTTGGCAAGTTGATAAGACAAAAGGTAACAATTGCATGGGAAAGAATGATGATGATGCGTCTCATCCTCCGGTGAGATCCTCCAAGGAACCCTTTTGAGATACGCCATCTCCTATTCTCACTTTCTACATGTTCACAGAGTCTCAACATTTGAGAATTTTCTCCACTCAAAATTGTATCGACATGAGGAGACCTTGAAGCATCAGTACAACCACTGCCTCTTTTCATATCTACAAGGGAGAGTTGTGCATTAGAGTGCCTAGTTCTTCCAATACCTTGTCCACCACCGTCAATACTAACAACACCGCCAGCACAAGTCCTTTGATAATTGCACGGAATTTGCGTTGTTGTGTTTGTTGTTGGTATTTTTCCTCTCCTCTTTTCTCTCCCTGCTTGTCCCATCAAAATCAGTGAAACATTATCGATGCACGAAAATGCACTTTGGGAGACAGTCGATATCATCGTTGAGATTAGGAGAGAGCATTTTGTCAGGAGTAGACGGACGTGCTCCCTTTTCATGTTTTCTTTCACCATTCTTTCCTTTCCCTTCGGAAAAAGGAGCACACTCAATATAATACCTTTGCTCAAACTAATAGAAAAACGTAGTTTCCGAGAGTCACTTCCAATTGACTTCCATATGTTGGGAGCTCACTCATTTCTTGCTACATTGTCACATAACGTAACATTATTGATGCGCAGTGTGCTTGTCCCATCGTCCTCATCCACTAGGACAACTTTGCATCTCCTTTTCCAGTAGATTGCAACAAAAAGCAAAGGGCTCTTCCTACACAAAATATTTACAGTCCTTTCCAATTGTCATCGTAACGCAAGGCCTTGAGTGATGCAGAGACGAGTTTTTACAACACACATCAACATGATTCACTTCACAAACAAAATACTATTTGATGAAGGACCTATAAACACAAGAAATTGGGAAGCAGCCGAATGTCTTCAAATCATCCCTTTTTCATTGTTCAGCACAAACATACATCTGTCTATTGTCATATGTACCCAGTTGGATGGAATGTGTAGTATGCTTACGGTGACGGAAGGGAAGAGAAAGGAAACAAAATAGATGCTTGTGTATATTTCCCGTTAGTTCCCCGTTTACTTGTCGCCTTGACAAATCAGTCTTCCAATCCAATTTCCTTAACTAGACGAGGAGCAAAAAGTGATGGGGAGATAGGGAGAAGGGAGAAAAGGAACTGGGCTGACGATGGGAAGCATTCACAGAAAAGAATTTCGATTCCACAATGTACCAAGCCAGTTCTAAAGAAACTGCTCACCAAAACTCCAACACAAACTAACTGTAAATGGATGTATGTATGCTCAAGCTTTCAAACAAAATGACTATTGTTGGTGGATCCAATGAAAATTTCAATTTATCTCAAAGGGGCAACTTTCACAGTGGCAAGCTTCACAAAAAAGTTATAAGACTACGTTGTCAAACTTTTCATATGAATATTAACTCAAATTGGCCTCAAAAGCTCGAGGGGTAACCAATGAACTTTATACAAATAATTTTTACACTTAATAAATACAGGAATGAATCCATTTAATGTCAATAAAATTTGCACGGATGCTGAGAGTACCTTGGTAAAATAAACTATTTGCAAACGCAATTTAAACGTTGTGCCACATCAATTTTGCTAAACTGACGCTCACTCCCATAATTTTCTTGAAAATGAACATGTCACGATCACGACATCAACCCATTTCAAGCAATTGAGATATAGATGCTGAATTGGAAGTATTCTCTTCTTTTCTTGACGTCTCATATGCTGATATTTTTTTGCCAGCTATTGACATTTGCAATTCAACCCCCTTATTCCAATTTCCTCGAAAATATTAAGGCAAAGGACAAAAAGACTAATGTGTGTAGGAGGAGGCCACGCATGGACTGCTTAATCTCCACTTCGGACGTATAAACACTGAACGTATTGAAATTGATAAGGGGAGGTCAGACGATGACATCAAAAGATGATGATGTAGAGTAACAACAAATGACTCAAACCTTTTTAATTCATGGAAGATTCATGATAGAGTGTAAGAAATGTCATAATGTTTTCTTAACTGCCTCTGATGAAGTTAAAATTGTTTAAGAGGCCACCTGAATACATCACATTATTGAATACGTATTCGAGAATTCATTTGAACGCCCATCTATTAAAAAATTTTGGTATACGTGCCTCAGGTTTAAATTGATTTTGTTTATAGTCTATTACGCTTTGCAAATACATGACAACGACATAAGTTGGTAGAGGGTGAAAGGTCGATTTCAAATGAATGGCGTAATTATATCATGGTCAACACATTCAATCCAACACTGCTTTTCTTGTGTTTGTATTAGTTAGCTGTAATTTTAGGGAAAATGTCATTGATTATCGATTATGTAGTGCACACAAGTAGTGCCAAGGCATTGATTTCATTGGGTTGGTATTTGATATACTTTTGTAAATTGGGACATAACGTATCGTCTTTTCATATGTAAGGTTGCCCTGTTGGAGATACGGAGTTTATCTGGTTGCATAAGGCATACGATATGCGTGTGAAAGACTCCCAACCAGTTTGTTTGATTTAAGTACTTGTTCAGAAATAGCATAAATTTTTTACGTTAACTGTGGCAGTGTGTTAAACTGGAGTTGATTGCAAAATGATTTAAATCCAAAAGTTGTGTAGCAAATCATACATACTAATAAACAGAATAAATAGCAGAATGAAAATTATATTGAATTCGTTTCAGAATCATCATATTTAACTAATTATGCGTGCTCAGCATTAAATTTAGATAAATAATCGCAGAGGCAGCAACGACAGACCGGTTTCGCGTTCGTATCTCTTCGTTTGTCATTTCTTAATTTTTGATGTAGCGTTGATTTGGGTTTTTCAGGGAGGAATACTAAGAAAAGAAAATAATAATAATATCTGATAAATGCTTCTTAACCATGTATTTTTGGTTATCAAATCGGTGTACGTCTTGATTAAAAATATAAATGATGGACTCGGTAGATTACATTGCTTTTCTTGTTGTAAGCATTGACTTATATATCTCTGGTCATGACCGCGACTGAGAAATCAACAGTTTTTGGTGACTCAATACTTGGTATTATAGCTCCGGCTTGAATGTCAATAGCAGAAAAGAGCCTTATCTTAAATTTCTCGAATGACTTAGAAATTTTAAACAAATTTTGGGATTTTAATGGAAAAGTCTTATCAAGCTCCAGCATACAAGACCATATTACTGAGAATTGGTCAAATGAGTAGCCATACTGTGTTAAAAGTTCCGATTTAATAAGTGCTTGCTTCATGAAAGGGACAATTGTAGTTGCGTAAGCCAAAATTTAGTAGCATAAGAAGTCATCATGTGTGGCATACTATGAACAAATTTTGTGGTAGCAACATTTCCACAAAAAGGTTATACAAATGTTAAAAAGATGATCGGACGTTGTGCTAAGATTTTACAGATTCATGCACACGTTCACATTTATACATGCACAAGTCATTTACATATCTACCATCTATATCTTGCATGTATGGCGGAGATATGGTTTTATTACTTTAAAATGTTGAGTTTTACCTTTATCATAGCTAAACGCAAGTAGCGGATATGGATCCGTGGAATATTTAGTTTACTTGGTTATAAGAGAAAACTTACTATTGTAACATTATCATTATTCTGATTGCATTGCATGCATGTTAGCCTGGCTCTGTGTCTCAAGGTTAAGTATGTGTAAATGCTTCCCGTTTCATTTTATTTACCTGTGTTCTCATTCCATGAGTTAAAATCCACTTTCACTTCCATCGTTCCAATCCCGTCCAACTCGTCGTTTTGAAGCACGCGAAAATAATTAAAATCGATAGCCCCCTCCCTCATTTTCTTTTCTTGTGTCATGTGTGTTTGTAAATGTTCTTAATTCCCTCACCGCACAACATGTATCAAAAAATTCCTTGGCTTGGTCTTGGTCTGGCCGGCAGCAGAAAGGTCAAGTTGTTAGCCCCCACCACGCAATTACTTCGTTTCACTTTGAGATTATGCTTTGTAGAGTGTAAAGATACGTTGCTGATAATTACCTCACATAATTATGATTATGTTTTTGATGCATAATAATAAGCACAGCTGAATGGAAAATGAGGTGTAGTACTTATTCATGCTTAAGTATTAATCTAGGTAGCATAAGTAAATATTTTTCCTTTGTGACCTTCAGTTTTTACTCTACTCCAAGAATGGTAAATGAAATTATGTGAGGTTTTGTTGAGCAACAATTTTTTGCAGGTGTGCAATCGACTTGGCTTACCTTGGCCGGTGCTCCACACGTAAAGCCCTTATGCGAAGTAAATTGAAAGATGGACGGTATTATGGCAGTGTAAATGAAATAATGGAAAAGTCAATGTAATACTTTCTTTGTTTTTGTATAGGTACGTAATAATGTTTTAACTCGGTTTTATTGTATTTACAGCAATGTGACATGCCATTATCATCATTTTTAACATACACAACAATATGGTTTTTCTCCAATTCTTTTGTCCCAAAAAACCTGTTTATTAAGTGACAACAAAACAACTCAAATATCTAAAACTTGTTTACTAACTTTCATTTACTTAGTTTATTTCTTAGCATAACATTATTGATACCATTGTTGCATCATGTAACTTGTCCTAGTCTTAAAGTAAACAGTGGTACAAGTTAACCCCTTCTTTATAGAAAACCCATCTAAGTAGTATACATACACGAAATCTTACAGTAAGCTGCTAACAGTATCATAATAACATTACTAAACCAGTATGATTTAAGTATCATTAATAGTATTTATTTTACCGGTTAAATAGAACCTTAATTTTATTCTCCTTACTTACTACCTACGGATTTATGCCATTTCCTTCAATTGTCAATTGTCCACATAGACTAGTTAGCACTTTATACCAGGAGCATAATCAATATTATGGTTACATTTTCATTCTCGTTCAAACATCATGCTAGACGTTCCGTTTCAAGTTAAACAGGATTTAGGGCACACTGAAACGCATTGTTCTTGTCAAAATTGCAGCGTTTCTAATCAATATAAATTGGATAGTATTATCTAACGCTATTGTATAATGTATTTATTAGTTATTACTTAAACATATTCTAACCATTTTTCTCACATTAGTGATATTCCATTGAAATAGATCAGTTCTTTGTTTTCCTCATCTTAAAAGGAGTCAAAAAAACGTGCTATGCAATCTTTTTTACGTATCAATATAGTTCACATTTCGTGTCTCTCTTTAAACTACCTTAATTCTAATTAAATTTCTAACTATTGTAAGCAACCGCAAATAGATGTGTGATGTACATGCAAACCCAAATAAAGTCTCTTTATCTTCCACTGCACTTAAACATAGTAGCTGCTTATTTTATAATACAAGTAGTGTACTCATATAATAATATGTCAAACTGCTGAAAAGCACTATAAATTTAATAATATTATGTGATAAACAACATCAGATTCAAATCTATGCGTGCAGTCATATCCTATGTATGTAATGTATTTGTTCTTAAACTTAATCGTTTACTTTGTTCTCTCACTTGAGTTGGAAAAGATGGGGTACTTAGTCATCTTCATCATCAGCATCATCATCATCAATAAATAGTTTTATTATAGTTAAGATCATCAGCATTATATAGTTATTAGGCATTCTCATCTTTAACCAGTTAGTTTTCTTGTCTTGCTTTTTTTAAAAATTAAATTCAAAAATGGCATCCCGTCTTGTTACACTGCTCCTACCTTCTAACGATTGGTAATAATTAATTAGTATTCTACAATGCCTCACTCTCCTACCTATTGTTATAACTACCTACTACTTACTAATTATTTCAATTTTTGTCCGACAAAAAGGAAAAGTGTTTGTCTACAGGTACATTTATATAATATGTTGCTTTGCTACTGAAAAAAATTTGTTTCTATTTTTGCATTCCTAGTTTTATTTCATAATTGTGTCGTGCTTCTTAGGTTTTCTGCTCATACCACTCCATACACTACACTCCACTCTATTGGTATTGTGTTGTTTGAAAAGGGTTTAAATATTTGTATGAAACCTGTTTTTTCCATTATCTTTTTAATAGAAATATAAATTGTTTATTACGTCTTGCCAGAAAAGTTCTTTTATAAATCGGAGTGAGATGTAAGAGCGAAATTAGTTTTCTTGTATTTATATATAATATTAATCATATCATTTCTCCATTGTTTTACTTTTTACTACCCATCCGTGCTTAAGTAGTCGCACATTATCTAAAAAATCATTGACAATATTCATGTATACGTACTTATTGCATAGTAGTATTATGTGTTCATCCCAAAATGTACAAATATAATATGTTCTCTAAGCACCAAAAAACTACTCCTTATATGTAAGATATATATAATATAATAGTTTTATTTACTTATATGTTACTATGGAGTTTTTTCTTTCTCTCTCCAACTCCCAAGTATTTACACTGAGTGGAGGCTCGATTACTTTTGTAATTCAGGCAACGAAAAAATTCTTCATACTAAATAATGGTTTTTACGATCGCTTTCTTTTATCTTTTTACCTTTTTCGTCGTTGTTATGTTCCATTCAAAAATTCGTATTATATCATAGTCGAAAAAAGGAGGATTAGAAAAGTAAATATTCATTTCTTATCTTGATAATATGGGTTGAAGAGATTATCTAAACAAATTTTCTTCGATGCACAGTGTACTCAGAAGTACATATATTGCAACAATATTGTGAGGATAGGAGTGTTTTATGTGTTTTCTTACATAAATGTTCTATAATAACATGACAATGTGTAACCCATTCGCTAGATCTATATGTGAAATGCATGGAATGGTTACCACTGCTTTAGTAAAATTTCTAATGATTACACTTTCGAACAGTCAAAAGTGTGCGTGTTTTAAACAAAAAGAATGAGATAACATGCAATAAATTTAATGCCGTTATATGTCAATAAGTGTTGAGGTTAAAACTGATAATAATTCATCCCCTTTTAATTTGCAAGCAAGTGACTCTTGTGTTTAGGGGCAAAGTGACCAAATCTAAAATAAGCAGTTTCTGTGAAAAGCTAAATTTCACGAACCTACCGAATAAACTAATAACTAATTACGTAACTTGAAATGTAAGCAAATGTTGGTTATTTCTAGTTGTAAAATTGTGTTACTCATTAGATGAGAAAATAGTTTGTGTGGATCTGCATGTGAGGCCAAAGTTAAATCAGTTGAAATGATATGCGTTCGTTGTATTAAAACATTGACATTTTCATTGATACTGATTTATGGAAACCCTCATTTAAAGATTAGTTTGTAAAATTATGTGGATTGAATTCACTTTCTCAATTTTTTTGGCGTATGTTCCTCCAAACATTCAATAATACCTACCTCAATGTTGTGATAATATATTAAATTCAACTATGAAAACGAATTTTGCAAACAACGTATTTTCTATAATATCTCGTTTAAATGTAACGTCTGTATGCAATCTACATTTTGATGTATTTGTAACAAGTGTTGTGTTTGTTAATGTATTTATGAGAAATATGCGAGAAAATTTGTTATTATCTCTTCATCAATTGTTTACAATAAGTTGCAAGTATTATTGTGCTTCCATGGATAAATTTTGTCCATTCCTCTCTATTACAATGTTCACTACAATTATCCTAAGTAGTTAACAAGTGATTAAGGGTATTATATTTTTTTCTGTGGGATAATCCAACACCGCATAAACAATATTTACACGTTGTGCACACTTTCCCTTCCTTTTAAGAGCAGTCCCCTTGGTCATATAACACATACCTACCCATATATTCGTATAGCGATGCATATTATTTACCAAGAGAAAATGTCCATCAAAGTTTTTTTTGCTGTGCTGTAAAACCAATTATCCATTAAATATTTTTGATGTCATGATAATATTATGTTCTGAGCCTAAAAAGTATATTTTGTGTAGCGTGACTTAACGTAACATGGCATTTTGTATATTGGAGAAAATAAATTGTGCGACTTAGCATTTGTTAAATTTAACTTGTTATTCAAACAATCTAGGTGTTACCCATCATATAATTTCTACTTTGCTTTGTTTTTTTTTGCTTTACCCGCGTGTCATATTTAATTATTCAAAAAATACCAAAAATATGTAAACTAGCTAGGATAAGCAATTAGAAGAATCAAAATCGAACTAATGTATAATGTTCCTAACAAAAATAGTAGAAACGACGATTTTTATGAGTATTTGCAAAAAGCAACTCTCCGCCTAATAGCTTTGTACAGTGGACATTATGACGTAATTCAATAGCACCCACAAAAACTCGTTTGATTATTTGCTTTAAATTAAACCCGCGTCCATTTTCTATGTATAGCTGATTTAGTGTGTACGAGTCTATTTTTGCGCAACAGTAGAATATAATATATAGTATTTATTGCAACTTTGCAAATTATAACGGCATTTCTAGACCCTGACCAGACTGATGATGGAACGATTGAAACTGAAATTCAATCTGTTCGCTAGCACTCTATATAATGTCTTCTGTCATTTTATGATAGCAGTATTTCAACAACAAGAATAATAGTTATTTTATTAAAAAATCTCAGAAAAGATGCGACAACAATAATGGCTAAACAACACGAGAAGTTCCATACAACCATCATACATAGCATACCTATAGCATCATGATCAATCACCTATTATCGAGTCACTAACCCCGCCAAAAACCTAATAGGTTGATAAATGAACCATGACTACAGTAGGCTACTGGGCTAGGTGATTGGTACTATCAACTATCAGCACCGTTTAAAGTCCATTTCCCCATTAAATTAGCCTAGGTGGAGATAGAGCCAAAAATATTATTGCGTCGCTGCCTTATTAAAGATTAGGAAAAAGTAGTACAACCAAGTTGGGCAGTAGTAGTGATAAAATGCATGAATGTACATACTGTGGAATCTTAGTTAGTAGTTGCTTTAGAAATCTTGAAATGTAAGTCTCAATTTCAAATATTGCCTTAGATTCTGAGTCTCTAACGATTAGTAACGTTTCCTTGTGTAGATTTAGGGGGTGATACGTGTAGAGAAAGTCAGGCATTAAAGAAACATACTATTTACATAAAATGCAGGACTAGCGTAACGATAAGTGTGTACAAAACTGTTGCAGTTGCAATGCAAACATGATACTTTATTTATTCGTGAAACAAAACCATATATGAGCGAGGGAAACAGGGACGGATTTAGGAAGAAGATTTGACCTTGTTTACTTTTGTAAAAAAGTTTGATCTGCCTGCTTGTATGCTGCTGTATAAACACAAGGTCATCCTCCACTCCACAATTTCTACCTCTGCCACTTTTCCATTTCTGGGAAATTAAGGACCTTACTTTAGTGACGCACTATGGAAAATACCCACACCACTTGAAACATTTTTCACAATGGATAATTATGATTCAAGCTTTTTTCACTTAAAAAATCGGTGCAGGGTCGAAACAATAACCATGTTTGTATAATCATGTCATGCTCAAAAACTGACGATGAGAATATGCATGTGAAACTGTTTTCCTTGTCAACATCTTTCACGAAAATTATTGTGATGCAGAAAAAAGGGCATCGCCACGTCCTAATTATAATAAAGCGTAAGTTGTATGGTGGTAGTGATGGATTTGTTTAAAAAAAAGTGTGTCTATATTCATGATGAAGTAGCATAGATGTGTCATGTGCACGCACATACGCACTTCTCTAATGTAATGTATCCATGCATGTCTGTAACTGTAATACGTAAATAATCAGTTTCGATACTGTTTCTTATACAGAAATATAATATATATAGATGAAGAGATATATATGTATATAGTAAATATTTTTTGAAAATGATATAGTTATGTACATGATGATAGGATGAAGACTAGGAGGATATTATTATTTGGAGAAGATAGTTCTGTTCTTAAACGATGAGAATACAAGAGAATAAAAAGGAATGACCTTAAAGAGTATAGGTGATTATCATGACAAGTCCACTGCAGTCACTGGGTAATATGATGTTTTTGACGTTGAGTTTGTTTGCGTCGTCGTTGTTCTTCTGCTTTTTGTTATCGACGTGGCCATGATCATCGTCGACGCCAGATTTGATGATGACGAACCTGGCTGGAGAAGTTGTGTTGAAGGGAAGGGAGGGACTAGCTGTCCAGCAGCTCGATCATAACTTCGTTGCTTTTGATTATGACTAGTAGTACAAGAAGTATTGTTGCTTTGGAGGAGTCTATGACGGCTGAGGAGTGGTGATATTGACACGGATGCCAGGAGAAAGAGATGCATATAGCTGGCAGCCGCATGAATTGTAGCCACGAGCAATATGAGACTACAAGGATTGGCAACGAGGCTATTGAACAAGGCAAATGTTGACTGAGCTGAGGACTCAATGTCGGGAGTGTTATTCTCTGTGCTTGCTACTTTAAGTATTGAAAGCAATTGATGGTGACGAATCAGAGGATGCTGCTTGTCAATCAAGGTCTCTAACACGTTTAATGCAGGAAGACACTTTTTCTGTTAAAATGGCAAAATGTGCAAACACTCGGTTGGATTATTAAAGCATATACATTCCCATAAATAAATCATCTTTGGATCTCAATAGGGCATTGTGAGACTACCATTTGAACTATATGAAAGCGAATGCGAGAACTGGTATATAGATGATAGAGAAGCATTATTACCTTCTCCAAAAGGAATAGTTGGCCGCTAGGCTGCCTAGTTCTAGAATCTGCGAAATCCTCCTCTGGTATCGTTGCGTTGATGATAATATTCTCCCCCTCAATTTTGTAAAGGCCCAGCTGACAATCAGTCTGCAAACAAATTAAAATAATGGTCAAACATACTTCACAACAGTGTTAATGGGGCGTAATCAATAAAACGCGAACTACGAGACTTCTTTTGCATCGACAGTTGTACAATCATATTCATTTCTGTATTTTATAACAAGCATGTGTTGCAAATATCTTACAGCATTCAGACTCCTTAAGTCTTCCAGGGCTGGATCATCTTCATCCTCAGGGTAAAAGAAAAGGTGGTTAGTTTCCGGGGAAATGAGTTGTTGAAGGGCCGATACCACATCCCGCACAGAAAGTTTTGTGTGCTTCTTTAACACAGACTCGTCCAACATGGAGTAGCCAAGAAATAGAAAAACTCCATTCGCCAATGTGTATGTACCTAACATAGTCAACAATACGTAAGTATTATTGAACCATGTACTTATTCATAGTTCCGAATTCAAATTTACTTAAAATTTCAAATATGTATACACAATTTAGGCATGACAACCGACAACTTTATCATACGGTAAACTTGGGTAATCAATATACGCAAAAAATTGCAAGTTAATAAAAAAAGTAGACTTGTATGTAGTTTGTAGTACTGTAGCTCTTGGAATTACTTCTTTAAAGAAGTGTACCAATGTACCTACATACACCTGATTTTTCTCGGTCATATTTTTACTCACGTTGTGATGCAATGCACTTTCACGTGCTACTCAGCTGCAAAACATGAAAAAAACTCGGAGCCCACCTCCAGCTGTATAACATAACGTCATAACCAGCAACGCAATACTTTTTCCCTCGTTTTTCCCCCACATACTTCTCCTAATCTGTATTTAAATTCCACCTACCTATATGCAGTCATAGGTGACACGTATTGTTACAGTATGTTTCCATAATCATGCAACACACTTTCAGCCCCACTTGCAAAATGAATTCTTTATTATTCATCCATGAAAAAATATTAAAAATCTACAAAGAACATGTATACACGGAGATTAGCCCATAGCACGAGTTTTTCCTTCTCATGAACTTGTTTTCATTTTAACTCATTCCTCCCAGAAATTCCAAACTGTATCAAAGAATTGACAAACTCGCATGTAATGTTAAGCACCCACGCACTAGTAAATATTTACATGATACTAGGAATTGCTTTACTTTTTGTTTGAAGTCATTCAAAGCAGGTCCACTTGGTTAATTTATAACACAGACGTTGTTATTTCGATCCATGCTTACTGATTTACACCAGTCTAATTGCCAAACTCAAAATTTCTGCGTATTCTGCAATAAATAATGTATAACGGCGTAGACTGAAAAGCGTGAATGTTGTTAACAACGAGGTATGAACTGCACGGAAGTCAAGTCTAAAAAATACATTACGTTACATTCCCTTCCCTCCCAACTTCCTCAAGGGCACCAAACCATGTGTTATCAAATTACGTTGCTGTGAGGTATGCAAATGCATGGCAAAACCACTTCTCAACTTTTTCGTATGAGCTTAACAGTGAGGAAAAGTAGCAGAAATGTCACTTTCTTCCTCCCTCGCTATCTCTAGACATGAATATTATGTAAAAGTGTTTATAATTTTTTTTGCCAAGAGTGTGTGGTTACTGTACTAACTGTACTGCAAACACATGTTTTGGCTCTGGGCTATACATTGGACAGGGTTATGAATGGATTTCGAACATGAGAGTTGACGAATAGGTTGAAAATCGGAAGCTCTTAAAAAACCAACACGCCACATGTGTCCAAACTCCTTACACGGTCATTCTGCTCTTCCTGAGCAGGAAAGGTGAAGTGTGCGCACCGACTTTTTCTCGAAGGTCGTATATACCTATCCACCTATTTGTCATTTGGAAAATTTACATGAGCATTTTGTGTAAAGTAGTTAACATTCAGAGGGGGCTATTGACATTGTCGCGATAAAAAATACAATACACTTTTATATAATATGCAACAAATTGTTAGTTTGTGACATTCATGATGCATGAAGAAATTTATGGTCACAGCCAATTTCACCAACAGCACACCAGTCATTATCGAATCTTACTTTCTTTACCTTTTTCCGCATGACCAAACGGAGGGGTCAACACTCTTGAGCTATTTGTAATGTGTGGTTGCTATTTTTTTTTGAAGAATGACAATGAACAAATTCCTTTCTATTATAAAATGTTGGATATTTGCTGCCACTTCCACATCCTATACTACCTTTTTGATAAGTCATCAAGATTTTGATAAATGTACCCATTTTGCATGATGGGGCGGAGAGATAATGTATTTAATGATGTTATAAATCCCATATATGCGTATGTACAATGTGCCCTCATGCGTGAGATAAGGGTAGAGACTACATAAAAGCTGAAAGCATAGAAATAGGTGTATTATTATGATTGTCGACGCTAATCATAATATTGGAGTTTAGCTGGTAATGAGCTAGTCTCAAAATAAACTTTACATTTTTGTTCACAAATGCTCCTTTTTAATGCCTGGTAATTTCCATGCCGCTGAATACCGTTGCTGGAAAACATGCATATTATACTTATTTACCAGAATGAACAAGAAGAGGAAGAGAAGTGCAACATATGCTAACAGTCTGCCTCTTCCGATTAATGACACCGCTACTAAAACTACACTTTCTTAGATTATACAAGCTTTCCCTATCAGAGCAGACCGCTTCTACATGATACTAAAGACCTTAGAAACAACCAACTCTCTTTCCCCCAAAATATGTGTGTGGTGCGTTTTTGGTAGTGGATAAAATAGATTGCAGCAGCAGCTGAAAGAGTAGTTATAATTAAAAGTTTCTTGCTTCCTGATTTATGGATATGGAAAGCCATTATCATGGATGATTTTCGACTAGTTTTTTTTTGCTCCTTTTCCTCCATTTCCCTTTCCTTCTTTTCTCACTCTCAACACTGCTACTTTCTTCTCTCTCCTCACTTTTACTGCCCCTTTCTTGACTAAATTACTAAAAACCCATTCGTCGTCGTCGGCTAAAGTAAGCACAGGAGTGCCTACAAAATGATATTGTTCCTTGTATTTCCGCAGGGTCGTAGTCCTTCTGACATGGTGCGCGTTGAGAAAAGAAAAAGTCCAATTTCTTCCGCTCTATGAGTACTTTTAGTGGTGACAAACAATTAGCAATAAATTATTGGAATCTGTATATCAATTTTTGTTGTTGTCGTCTCCCTCTCTTAAAAACAAATAGAAAAATGCTAATTCCAATGCAATAGCCAACCACCATGGTATTATATTTCTTAGCTACTCCAAAAGTAATTTTGTACCATTATCAGAAAATAATAGTTCTTCATTCGCCACACCATATTTTTTGTTCCCTTCTGACCATGTTCATTCTCTCATACACACAAATATAGTATTTTAAATCAGGACCATGCTGTTGTACATCACACCGTGTATTTTCATTATGGACTGGAGCAAAATTCTCATAGGATTCCATACCAGTCGTTATGTTATGCTGTAATGTTGGGCTGTACCGGAACAAATATTATGAAAGCTCTGTTGAGCTAACTAGTTTGCAGTTTTAGAGACGAGACACAAGAGAAAAAATGTTAATGACTTTTTGGAACTTTGTTGTTAGCTGGAGTGAGAGCAAGAGAGTGCTGCAAAACTGCATTGTGTAATGCTTTCAGACCAGACTCAAACCGCAAAAATTCATGGATTGTGGAATGAAAGCATTATTATTACATGATTGCAATTTTGAAACCCGCAGGGAGTTTTTAAATGTCAACTAAACCACCATCGCTTATTGTTAGCGATATCTCTGTGTGCTTTTACCTTGTTTACAAGTGGAATTGGAGAAAGAGAGAGGAGGGGAAAATAAACGGCATTCTGCATGAGTGAATTGTTAACCTTTTACATGTGTAGCAATGAATGCAAAATGTAGGTGCATGTTGAGCTGAGCAGAACAGATTTTTCCATGAAATGGATAATTAGTAGGGGAAACATTAGCCTTGAATCATGATGATATTATGGTGATGCTGATCTGATGAACGAACTAATGGATGAATCTTGTGTCAAGTTATTGCACTTACTTCGATCCGGTCGTTCACATATGAAACGTCCAGCGTAGCATATGCAGGTTCCTCGGTGGGCAATGTATTTTGGAGCACCGTGGTGCCACACGTCGCCAACTCGGGATGGACATGGCTTCGTCTCCAGACAATCAAGGACGCGGGCACAACTGCTGCCGCTCCTCTATATACTGGCATACACAAAGCTCTGAGCAGGATGGTTGTTCCTCGCGATACAACTGCAAATATAAGGGAAAATTCATTTAAAAAATGGCAGCTCATGCAGTTCCCGTTCATATATCACGAATGCATTATCAGCGGTAAATTGTTTTTTGGCGGTGAGTTGCCATTCTCATATGGTGCAGCTCATTTATTCTTCGGAAAGGTGACACTACTTTAATTTGTTGGCTAAATTTAAATGTCAAAACGGGTGTGGGATGATGGATATGCAAAGTCAAATTTATGTATTGAAATTGGAGCGAAACACGGTACGTCTGCATAATACGGTGTGGAAAAACTGCAGCGTCATTTGAAACGAAATGTAGCAATTGCAGACGTTTCCAATTTCCCCAATGGTTGAGTAGCATCCAGATCCGCAGAAAAAATCGATGACCCATAGCCTAACAAATTGCTTTCCGATAGATATTTTTCCTTTTTGAATGTAACAGCATGAGCTGCTGCTACCTCTAATTTTTAAACATTTCAGGAAAAGTAAAACCAGTCAAGATTTATGGAGAGTGTCAAGAATTAGGGAAATGTGAAATGATGACTCCTTGCTTTGCTTGTAGTCTAGAAACACATGCATAATAATATGTTCTGATGAACATGAGGGATCAAGTAAAATAACTTTCCGTGTTTGCCCTTCTGCTGCAAATTCCTTAAATATATATGTATGCGTGACGTGCAGTATACTGCCTACGGACCATTGCATATGGATGAAATGTCATGTCGAATGAAATTGGAGTCAGCGTCAAGACGAGTGAGTGCAACGCAACGTTGCACAAATACAGAGGGGTGGAATAGATATTGGTGGTTATTGTTAAAAGACAAAGAAAAAATTGAAATTATGGCATGTCATGAATCATCCGAAAATTTGAATGAAATGTGGAACAAATGAATTTACAAAAGTAAAAGTAGAACTTAGCTGTAGTTAGTTTGTAGTTTAAAAAATAAACTGTAACATTTCGCCAAACATTTAAGCAGTGACAATATCCAAGATTTCAGGGAATTGGTTTTGTAGAGCCTCTACAACTATTGAACGGAGAAACACATAACCTATCAAGTCAGCATTTACTTTGGAGTCAAATGTTTATTCACTAACCAAAAACTGTACATTTTCATTGATATCGTATCTCAAAATCATGAAAATTTAAACGCCTATTCAAAGTTCAAGTTGTATTGCATGTTGTTACAATTTTCACCTATGTGGTTCAGATAATTCGTGCTCAGTGCTAGTTGTCCGTAAATTAGTAGTCGCTAGTATTATGCAGACTTTTAATGACGAAGTTGCTATAAGCATAAATGGATAAACATGCAAATTTTATCGGAAAACATTCTGGTAATAATGTATCATGTTCGGTAAAACGTAAACACAAAAAATTTCTGCTGGTTTTACTTTTCGAAACTGCATTTTTCAACCCTTGGAAGGAGCTACGATTCAGGTGACAGCAAACCAGCTCTATTTCAAATTAATAGCATTGTATTGACTGAAACGAGACTAATTTTAATGTTTTCATGCCAATTTTGATACTGGTTTGTATATGGAAAATTTAAATTCAAAAGTCTGATGTTCAGTGTTGTTCAGACAAAACTTATTCAAAAAGATGCCTGAAGCTTGAATTTTGTGAAAATGATTTGCTCCATTTTATAGCATAGACGTTAGCATGAAATCCGTACCTTACTTATTAGCATTGAATGAGATAAAGGTATGTATGCAAGTGCTACGATGAGCTTCTAAAAGAACTGTACATAACCCCACTTTTACAGCAGGAGCTAACCTGCTAACGTCCAATCTACCAATATTTTGAACTTTAAGTTGGGTATACGAAATGTTTAGATTTACAAAATGATGGTACAAGTTTCCAGGGTGGAGATAAGTAATGTAGATATAACGCAAAGGTAAAAGTAGACTGGATGAAAAACAGCGCAAAACACCTCCATACTACCTGCATATGAGTGGTTGAGTGGAATGAGCGAAAGAGTCGTATTTCAAATGTTTTTACAAAGTTGCCTGAATCTGGGCCAAGTCCAAGTAAACAAATTGCCAAGCCATTACAGTGATCGTGAAAATTTATAACATGAGCAAACACCAGGCCAGAGCAGAAGACCAGGACGAGGCTGGCTGATCTCTATTCCAAAAAGTGAGAGTAGCAGTGTGAGGCCAAATTTATGCAAGCAACTCCTACTTAACACTACTTCTCGCCCACTATTTACAGGCTTCATAGTGACTCTCAATCCCTCTTATTTGTATCTACCCTATTTCCACTTTCCATTTTCATATGTAGTTTTTTCGCCCATTTTTTCCTACTTCCTTCTCCAACGTGACATGCATGCACACATGTGTACGTACATAAACGGCTTTTGCTACTAGCTTAAATTATTCTTAGTAAATAAACTTGGACGTGGTTTTATTATATTACATTATTTTATTCCGGTATTTTTCTCTATAGCTGCCTTGGCATAAAAAATGTAGTGTGCAAAATGAAACGAAGAGTAGTTGGTCTTGTTGCAGTTAGCCTCGTTTAAAAAACTTTCTCCTAACACATTATATAATGCCCTTCCTCCTTTTTCTAACTAATTGTGCACTTTTGCCGTTAGAAATTCTCTCCCATCATCGGCTGAATGAATTATGCAGTAAGAAAATCAGGGAAGAAGAAAAGAGAGTATAGTGTATGCGTTAAAACCCTTGTAACTTTGGCACAAACACAGATAAACATTGGACCGCCTCTTTTTGGCATCATGCAAAAACCAACTTTCTTCATTTACTTCCATAAGAACATCAAAGGGAACAGCAGGTTACTTCATTGGAAAAGGAGTTCACTGAACAAATACTTTGGGAGAGTGATGCGATAATATTCACTGTCAACTGACATTCTTTTTAATTTCCCCGTAATTACAATATTTTGAATTATGTACTGTTGTGGTTTAGAAGGTGTTGCCAGCAGTTGTGCAAAATGGGTTGGAGGTAGAGTAAAAACGACTAAAGAATTTTGTGTGTATTAGTAAGAAATCGTTATCATTACCCGCTTGGAGGTGCCTTCCCTAATCTTTTGTTCAACTTGTTTCGGTCTCCCCACATAGCAGAATTCTGAAAGGCAAGTAAGAGGAAAGAAAGAGGGCGTCAGTTATTTTGCACAGAATATCGTAATTTGATGCTGTTTTGGAGGATCAAGAGCCACGGCTTTTTAGACAGAAGGTATTTAATAAGCATCATTCTATTGGATCATTTACTTGGAGGTTGTGTGGTAGTTGCTGGCTCCGTTCTTCCTGTGGTTGTGCTGATGGTAGTAACCTCCTCAGAAGTGGTAATTTCACGGCTTCCAATTGTGGTCACGCTGGTGCTGGACTCATGAGATGAGACCACTCGAGGTGGCAGCGGCACAGTCTCATCCGTGACAATCTGGTGACGACCACCGTTTCTGCCGTGATGAGAATTGTGGGGATTTCGATGTCCTTCCCCATCAGTGTGAGGACGAGGATGTCGTATTCGGGCTGTGACGGTTGATGAGTGAGTTGATGAGATGTATGTTGAGACTGGCGTCTCATTTCGATGCTGCGGCTGATGAGGGATACCTAACGGAGTGCTCAGCACATCATTCCCAGGCACGCTCTCATTGTAGTACTCAGTCTCCGTCGGTATCTGACTTGTCGTTGTTGTGGAGCGCGGCAGAGGTGAAATGTTTTGCCGCATTCGATGGTAATCCAAATGGGACTCCACTTTGGAAATTTAAATAGGAAAATGAACAAATATCAAATGTGGGCCTTTAACCCGCAAACGTTCACCACTTCATTTCTTACCACTCTTCCAAATAGAGCACGAATGTTTGTTTACACCCTTCTAATTTTATTGCTTCATTTTTACTTAGGATTTAGTATAATAAAATTTGGGGGAAGAGCAGTAGTCTCTGAGCCGACTAGACTATACATACAAAGCCTACTTGCATTTTTGCGAGATAGACAGATGGATAAATTAATCCCATTATTTCCCCTTTCTTTAAACTTTCTCTTGACTGATGATGGAAAGAGGATAATCAAGTTTGTCTGAGCAAAGCTTACCTACACACGGGTTCACCCAAAGAATTCGTTGCCAATCAAGACAATCATAAAGCTGAATGACGTCGGTCCCATTACATCCACAGAAGAACCTCAATTTCGTTCCCAAAATATGAATCATTGCATTTCGACATTCGGCAGTTGGACCTGCACACTTTCTAGTGACACTGTCAACTGCACATGCTTGTTCGTACTCCTGTAATCTGACCCTGCAAACAAAAAATGAGCAAACACAAGAACATTATTACTACAATCTTCCACTTTTTCCTTTCGTTTCCCTTCATCATGAACCACAAGCCACACCAGAAAGGTAGACATGTGTGCATTGGTGCGACACCCCATTAAAATAACCAATTTTCCGGGTGTGTGACATGTGCTCACATCCCACATCAATCAATATCGAACAAATTTGTGTTTAAGTTGAATGGAGCTAGCAACAAGACATATGTGCATAAATTACATCAATAAAAATATCCACACGCGTGCCTTCATCTTCATTACTATTACACTTTCTCCACCATTTTCTATTCTCATCCGAATAGGACACAATCAGCTTATTATTGTCATTCCAACTCACCTGCAGTCATGTTGCGTGCGGCAGCTTTGGGCTAGAGAGTTGCAAGAGGGAAGATTAGCACCGAGGTCACCCCGTTGGGCACACACTGGATGTAACTGTTCTTGAGCAAGAATGCACTGGTCATACCGATTATCTGTCTTTCTACAATGGGGTATAAACAAAGGGGAAAATATTAGGTATGCATACACCTTGTCCCATTCCATACCATGCGAGCGTATCACCCACATACTGTTTTTCACTGGAATGACTCCAAAAATAGAATCAATTTCAACGTATGCCTCATCTAATCATCAACATTTTGATTGATACCCGTGTTTTCTTGGTACGTCGATGGAAACACAGGTAATTAAAAATGAGGACTCGTGTTAGAATTTTTTTTGCAGAAATCCTTTCAAGAGTCATGTATGCAAAGAAGGTGTGAAGAAGTGTGTGTACAAGGAAAGTACATATTATGCAAAATAAGTGTAAGGAATAGAAAAAAATGAATGAAATGCCAAAACAAGAAAACCGTACAGGAAAGAGCAAACCAAGCGTTGCATGTTAGACACAAAAGAGAAATTATGCTTTTGCTCTATTGATTTTTTTTCTTGTTCGTTTCATTCTGTTATCCTCATTTTCTGTTTTTTGCCCAGTTAAGTCACATGCTATGTAAAAGTGTGTAAGGTGGTACATGAATGTAACGGGAAGCAAGTACATAGTGGTGGTCTCAAGTAAGTACAGGCCTTGATATATTGCTTTCATTCTCCTTTCCACCAACATGTATGCAGAGAGAAAAGAAACGAGCACCAGAACAAGAGCAAAGCAGCGCGATATCATATCGGTCCGCAAGGGTTTATAAGTATAGTCGCCAACACCAGACACCGCACCAAACCAGCTAAAACTATAAATACAGTTGGTGTGTGGTGATGCAGGTTGGCTATACTCACAAATGTAATGTTTCAGGTGACTGCGAGCAATGTAAAGAGTGAAGGGAGCGAGTTGAAGTTGAAGTCAGCAGTAAGTCAACCCGCCCAGTCAACTAGCGGTGAAATACAAGTGGCGCTAAAGTAGTACCTTTAATACGTTCAGTTTACAGGGAAACTCTCTTTTTACCTGCACAACTACACACATACGTATGTGAAAGTAGTAAATGAGTCCTTGTCTTTCACCTTTCTCCGCATTGTATACTTTTGTAAGAAAAAATACTGTACTACTACCACTGTTTTCATGGGTGAAAAAGTAGCTCTTTTCAGAAGTGACAAATCTTGTACATTTTGAAGCACACAGTGTACTTACTTAAATACTTGCCTAGTTTCACGTGGGGCCAACGTAATAGGGATAGTCATACATACTTAGAACAGACCAAGAGAGTGAGCTTGCTGCAAAATGTCCGAAAAAGGAAAGTGACAAAATAAACTGGCCACGAGGCTGAGTTTAGGCACAAATGTTAGTAACTCAGTTATATTCACTAGGAAAGCAAAACCCGTATGTGACTCGTGTAAGGATGAAGGACTAACAATGCCCATATACTCCACAAATGGGAGTATAAAACGGTGCAGCCTAGATACTGAAACCGTTAGAAACTGAAGTTCAGCAGTGTCCTACATCACAGTAACATTATTTTGCAGGTGAGACGTAAGTGTATAACGCATAACATGAGACGTTGAATGCACTTGGCTACAATTAGACCTTGCGGCGGATATTTTGCCGGTCGTGATTTTTCGACAAGTCTACCAGTAGTAGTTTCGATTTTGAACTCTTTCACACATGTCAATATTTAGACATAACTAAACAAACCAAAATGTCAATATTTGGACGATCTTATGAACTTTAGACAGAAGCGGGTAATATGAGATGCGTCTTCCTCATTGTTCTGAGACCACATAACATATACTAAGTGGCTATTTTAACCATATAGTCTCATTAATGTTTAATGTTACCCTGAAAATATTTTTGCGTATTTACCTCTCGGGTCTCGCTTATGTAGCCGCGTACATATTTAGCCTTTTCATAATTAAACGTTAGTGGCAGTCTGTAATTATCATGACCCCGTTTACAAATTTATCTAATGCAACATTGGGGTGGTGCACAAGATATGGTCCAAGAGTGCAGGTGTCGCACAGATGAAGCCCCGTCTCACAGTATCCCTTGGGGGGAAATGAGAAATAATCTACTCAACGAGATCAGTACAAATGTAGTTGTTTCAGACACTTAAAACAGGAAAAGAGTAAGATTTAAGTTAAGTAGATAAAGGTCATCATGTTGAATTGAGTTGTGGTAATAGCGCATTCTATGTAGAACCCACAATTGGATGGTAAGAAAATACAGTTACAAGGACATACATTTTTGCAAGTGTGATACATCTGCAAAATCGATGTAACGAGATTACATATTGCATCTCACTAAATACTAACCGAAACCGTGGCATCTGCACATTATCAGAGGATGCAACACATTCCTTAGTCCTGTTTATTTCATGCTTTGGACGTTGATAGATTTTGTGTAACAACATTAGCATGAAGTGGGTTCAATACATTCAAATTGTTGTTGAATATATTTGCTTCCAGTTCGTCTAACCCATATCATTATTTCACTCTCATTTAGTATATAAAATGCAGCTTTTACTAAGCAAAAAAACCAGCTCTCGTTTTAACAATAAGAACATTACGAAGAATACCTAACCTTTCTCCCTCATCATTTCATATGAGTGCATATACGAAACCAATATTCATGGTTTGTTGAGCACTTCTTTAAACTTTTCCCCGAAAAAGTTCTTTTCTCCTCTTGTTTCGTAGCAGTTTTATGGCCTTTCACTTTCTACTTCAAATTACACACAAATTGTCTATCATTCATACCACCACCGTTTGCAGTCCTGCAGTGGTTGTTAGGTGCCCATTCTGCATATGTTTTGAATAAGAACAGCATAACACATACGCTTGGTATTTTAATTCCTCTGAATTTTTAATGATGCAGTTGCAGGTCTGCAACACTGTCATATTTTATGATCAACTTTCTTTTCATATACTAATACTATGACTTTCCCTCTCTCTTTAAAATACCAGAGGCCAGTCCTCCTTCCTTGCCTTCCACTGTTCACTAACTTATCTGCACAGTAAGTGAACCCGGCCAACATTTTTTCCGACACGCCCACGTTTGACATATTTAGAAGGGCTACTTTGAATAATGCTCTTTGCGTTGCTACAATGCTTGATACAGAAACGAGAAGGGCAACAACACAACGGTGGCTACCATAATTTTGGTTCTCATAATAAGTCATTCTATACTTCCTATGTAGATGCAGATACTGTTGGAACGTACATCTGATCTCCATTCAAAACTTGTAAAACAGTTTTATAATGTATGCATGTATACATTGTGGTGAATACTTATTATTTATTGCTCCTTCGCACATGAAAATTTTCAAGAACAGTTGCATCCATAGGACAAAATATAAAGCAGCATTTATAGATGAGAATTTCGCGCTAATTGTAGTAGAACTCTAGAAACTGTACAAGTTTCTAGAAGCAAGACAAGGTTTTAAAGGTCATGCCCATTTTCGAAAACGCGATGAAACCAAACGCAAAACGTGAAAACTACACCACTTTTAGAACCCCGGTTGTCATACTAAGCTTTATGAAATATCCTGTCATGTCGTTTGCATGATCACATTTTTCTTTTCTTTTGGCAATGTTTTTCCTTTTTATTAATACAAAAAGCACACATACGTGTAGATTTGCTGGGTTGTACGAAACATGACTAATGTAATGCAAAATTGAAGAAATCTGACAGTTCGTATCATTCATGAAAAACAGACGAGAGGCCACGCACCCTCACATAATACAACTAAAAACATCTCAAGTTCATTATTATGAATATGACTTGCATCCATTTTGATCTGAAAGAATATCAGATTACTTGTATGATATTGCATGGGAATTTTATTTAAAAACAGCGTTACATCTTAATAAGAATAAATTTTCATGAATGATAAGAACTACATTACAAAATCTATATTTCGTGAGTGGGAACCGAACTCAACATTCCTCTAACGTTGTTTGGTGATGGGTAGCAAACGAATTAGCGGTCACATTCTAATTACTTTGGGGATTTTCTAACAATTTTCATTGAAATCTATATAAAGAGGCAAGAGGAAGGAAATAAAAAGTTGTGGCAGTGTAACAATTTTTACGCAAGTTTTTTGTCACTTTTTGTATCGCATTGTATTGCATTTGTATCCCTGTTGTAAACAGCACCTCTGACACGCGACATTCACTGCATTCGCTTCTCTAATATTGAAAAGCTTAATATATCATATAGCTTGATAGGTTAAAGTAGCTACAGACACGAGAAGATGAATCGTTGAGGGATATAGCATATAAGAAAAAAGTCAACAAGGAAAGAAAAGTAAGATTGTAGATAAAAGTCACCACAATCATAAATAAAACTTCGTGTCAGTCGGCCCTTCTATTTTTCTCCTTTCTTGCTCTCTCCCCACTCACTTATAAAAGCTGAAAACTGAGAGACCTTAATATATTTGTCTACATTTATCTGCTATACTCGGTAAGACATTCTACGACTACCATACCAAAAAAATTGAATACACTTTTCACTTCCAACCCTCCTATCGTCTTGGTTTCTTTTGCGGTCTTAGAAGATATGTGACTTGTTCCCGTTACTTCTCATTTCTATTTCTTAGGTATATAAATGTATAATGAAAATATTGGAGCAGAGCTCTAAATGCAGAAAAGCTAAAAAAAATCACATGGGAATCACATTTCACAAAGTTTGAACTTCCATTTCTTTTTCTTTTTAAATGAGGAGGAAAGACACGTATTAGCTATTAGTAGGTGCCACTTGAGATACAATAAAATATTTATATTCTCATAGATAGCATTTATATATTATTTTATACATTATTGTAGAATGGCGAGCAGCCTAGGTGAAACCGTGAAAGATGGATGGAATATTCATTGAAAAAATGGGTTTCGAAAAAAACAAGTTTTGACTCTACTTGGGTATTTGGCTATGCGTAAGCTGCTCAACTCCGTTTTCTCACATTTTGTTCTTTGCAAAAATCCCAAACAATTTCTCCACTATCGATAAAGTGTAGAATGTTATTAGAGGTAATGGTAACGGCACAGTGCAGTGGCATCAAGTGAATTGAATGTGAACGGGCAAAAATAATTGAATTGACGCATAAACTTTTTTTTTGCTTTGTTCCACCATTCAATGATAAGAAAGGGGAACAAAAATTATATCCCCATTTCATTTTCAACCTTTTACACACTTGAAATTGCAGTATATGAAGTGGAATGAAATTATGAGGGATAATAGCAGAAATAAAGAAGTGCAGGTTTTTGGGTACGAGTAAGAAAGAAACTTATAAAAATGTTTGAGCAGAACTGGCTCAAGGATTGATCTTTAAGGAAAAGTGTTTTTATCCAACTCCAATTTTAAAAGGTGGGAGTTTGAAAGTTACAACTTTCAAATGGAAACGACTTTTTGGATGTCGGTCTCTCAGTTTTTATAACGTTTATTCACACTTAACTCGGGCCTAACTGCCAACCTGTGAAAGAGATCAATGTAAGATTTCCAAAAGAAAACTTCTTAAAACGAATAAACTCTACAATAGACACCTGCAGAATCCTCGTATATCTAGTCGCGAAGCCCATCGACCCTTTTTGAATCGTAACCTAGGCAGCCATTGTTGTACACCAAGGCATTTTCGATATACATGTTAACAGCCATCATAGTTCTTCTCGTTTGAATAAATTCAAACATCGGTCACGAATGTTTACAAAATGAAGTAATTCATTTTTAACAATACATAAATAAAACAAAAACTAGCTCAGACGAATCCACAACGTCTGGTGAAGTTCACGGGAGCAAATCATTAATTTGAAAGGAGTGAATGACCGAATGACATACAAAAGATGAAGGTGTAAATATTCAGTGGTCTAATACTCAGAACTGATAAAATGCTATCGACATACATCGATATTTCATCTGTTTACCCGTCAAGACCATCCATGTCTGCTGTCTACCCGTCACTATTTCAGTTGAAGACACACTTCATCCTATTTTGCAGTGTATTTTTCACTGCCATCACAATATTGATACAATTTTTCCTTTCTTGTCTTTCATTGTGCAAAAAATGAAGTGTGCATTTCACTAATACTAATGTTCATGTCCATCTACTCTCAATTTATAGAGACATTATCAGTTTTGCAACATGTTTCTTAACATGTCACGTAAAGAGTTTGCTATTATTCTTTAAGCTACGACACCACTTCTAAGTGTAATCACCCACTTTCTAAATTTATTTGCTGTTCTCGTCCTTCAAAATTCTCGTCAGGGTACGCTTTCTTTGACAACCGCATTATCCTTACAACTTTTTTATCGTTTACAGCACAGACAAGCAAAGAATAACAGAGTAGGCAGTGTTATAAACCTTGGCATGGCATGTAGGCGAAAAGGCTAGCGAGACAATTCGATCGTGCTATTACTTGCTTTTCCTTCTTCTCAGTCTCTGCTGTGGAAGAAAATGTTACATGAATTGAAATTGGTAGTGATGGGATGACAAAGTCAAGTGGACAATTGATCTGTCAGCCACTCAGAGGAGAGAGCAAAACTATATAGATATGAGATACTAGCTGTAGTCACCCTAGAAAGTGGAGGAAGTTTACTAGATACCACAATATTCCATCCACATGTAACTCCAGTTGAAGGAAAAGTGGGCTCCTTAATAAAAGACTTTTCTGTAATTGCAATGAGTCTATGGTTTGGATTTCCATCATTAGATTATTAGGTGATTTGACATTTTTAAAATCCTATCTTTAGCCCAGATATGATATATCTATGAACTTGAGTAAAATAACATTATTTGATTTCCATGAATTTATCACAAAATTAAACCTTTGTTTTTAGAGGGAAATATTGTAGAAAAACGAAAAGTGGCTTTAGTCAACGTGATATACGAATGCAAAAGACAACGCAGACATTCTTCTCTTTTTTCAAACCATCGAATACGAATAATTTGTATTTGTTAGAGAGAATATAGTGATGTGGAGTGAGTAAGAGAGCTCATAGCTCATTGACTTGTACAAGTCACTCTTTCTTTTGAATGAGGCACGCAATGAGAGAACTCTTAAATGTCCATGTAAAAAAGAAGAAGGGCTCTCAATGGCATTGGTGTATGGGTGTCTGGAGAGCTATTTCTACTACCGCTGTAGAACCCTGTCAGTGAGTCCTTCTTGGGTCTCTCGCATCTTCCTCTCTATATTCTTCTCTTCATTTCCTCCTATTTTTACAAATTGCACTTTCTCTTCAATGTCCGTTCCCTCACTAATGGGACTCACGTACGCAGTCACGGTAGTAACAACGAACATGGAACAAATGGCACGCTCTGGTATTTTATACTAAACAATTATTGCATTTTATTATGTAGGACTATGCTGAGTGGGTAGAAACCATGCCTACGTTTTACAACATTGAGTAATATGCTACCTTTGTTATTATTTTATATTTTCACAAGATTTACAAGCTTTCAATGAACAATTTAAAGTACAACTCATGTGCTGTTGGGCTAGCTTTCTCGACATTTATATGTACTTCACTTAGGCTACCAATGTGGAAAAGGGGAAGGTGAGGAATAAAAACAATGAGAATTTGATTTCGATATCTTCAAAAGGGAAAAGTTTGTTGGAAACCTATCATCATCAGTCAGTTTATATTCCTTTATAGGGATTCACTTAAATGTTAGAAACTGTTTCCTTCTTTCCACTCCAACTTTCTCTTTTAGCCTGCTCCCTTGAAGGTGGCTAGGAACCCATTCTTAGAAAGATCAGCTCTAAACTTATCTTGCCTCACTTTTACCCAAAAAAAAGTTTTGTTATTCTTGAACAAGTGTAACCAGAAGAAAATTGTTTGTTGGAGTTTCCTCCTCGCAGAAAGAAGAATGCATTGGTAGTAGTACAAAGCGACTAGGTAAGTAGATAGTTCATACTATTGTACACAAATACAGATTCATTTTGTGACCAGCAACGAAGGTTTATATTTCTTATTCATTCCATCCTTAAGTACGTATGTACATCTCTTGTAACAGCAACTAACTAGCACATTTCCGTAATAATCGCTTTCATCCACGTCCCTTGCATTTATAACCGACACTTGGCAGTTTCAAGCTGAGCCGGTTTCAAGTTTCTTGTTGAGCTAAACTGTCATTTCAAAAATTTATGTAGGGCCATAACATCCATTTACTTTCTTTCTCAACTAAATACATATGTATAATTTGGAGCCATTTTGGCTTTGAACAGTTCCCTTACTAAAATTTCTTTTCATAGTTTTTATACTTAAAGTCGATTCCATTTTGTCAGATAAATTACTCCAACATTTTAACAAGTTTGGACAAACAAACTAAAAAAAACGGGATAATCATTCCCTTGACACGCTACGTAAATGGAGTTTTGGCAAACTTGGATGAGAGAACAGCTTTTCAATTCAACATAAAAAAGAAAACGGCCTGAACCAGCTTGATCCAGAGGGTGACATGACATCGACGATTATTAGAAAAAGGATGTGTTATAGAGATACTGCTAAGTGAATGGTTTAGAAAGTTCGACTACAATATGGTTCGAGAGAAAAAGATGCAATATTGAATAATATAAGGATAAGTACCAATTTTAGCAAACGGACAATTCTCAAGGATTTTAACAACAAAACCAAATATTTTAGCAACTTTTTTAATTCGTTAAAGTTAAAGTCGCTGGATCAAATCCGAAAAGCATTTGAAGAAAAGATGATTTTACAGTTTTTCACTTGACTCCTCGTGAAAATGATATCCAGAAAAGCAGACGGAATAATTGCTTAATGATTGGAATAATAAGGGAAGCTTATATATAAATGAGACATTCGCAAAACTATAGGTAGTACATAAAGTGATGGTCGTTGTACACCTCGACAGCAAAAAAAATTCGCGAGATCCTTTGACCGTTGTAGAAATTTCTTGCTTATATAAATTTAAATAAATGGCAAAGTTTTTAATTCATACATTGCTTGATCAATAGCACAGTATGTTTTAACTCGGGACATTTCTAGACAAAACTCTTATAATTGTGTTTTACATACTATGAACAACTAGAAAGAAGCAAATCAGGTTATTGTCCAATAATCACCCAAAGGAGTTGTATTTGTGTAGTGTATTCTTGTAGCGAAATTCGAGGGAAAATGTCGAAGTAAAATTGAGCTAATGTGTGTAAACTAACTTTTTTTTACTAATTTGCCGACAAGAATACCTTGCAGTCTATTGAGTATAAAATGGAAAATTCTATTCTGAAGAAAACCTTATGCCGTACTGATCTACATATATATGAAACATCTATAAGTGATTTGATGGATCCATAAAATTAGCTGAAGAAATGAACAAAGTAAGCAATTTTCTTTCTTGGAGTAATAGCTCTGCTTCTTATCACGTTTTTTTCCAGGGCTCATTGGTTCTGGGTCAGCTAGTAGAGGAGGTGGTTCCTCCTGACTCCGTCAAGAATTTAACTTCGCATTGCTACAACTTGTAGTTTCTAGCTACATGTATCCATGTGTCGAGCTTAGAATAAAATACGTATGTGAAATTTGTTTGGAAGAAATGAATTCGAGACAAATGTTACGTTTCACACCACTGTCACTGACAACATTTGCTTGTTCGCTCCCATAAATCACCTAGTTCCAGAATAATAAACTTGATCTCCTTTTTTGCCAGTATTGTTGAAAACGTGTGCGATGATCAATCTACAGCTTTCCCAAATACTCTTGTCCGCTTTTGCGTGTCTCTGTCGCACACAAATGTAAAGTAACATTCGACTTGGGCTTCTCTGTTTGAATCGCAGTATAATCCAATGTGTTTTGCTCTACGTTTTGGACTCAGCATACATCAATGGTACATAGTTCATGCAAAAAAGTATCCTATGTCAAATGGGTGGAATGTTAGAGTCAAAACGACTTTAAACGTAAAAGTAAAAGGACAAAATATGTATGGAACAGAAGCTGTTGTAATGTGGGTGACAAGTTGTCAGGTATGGAAAACAATTCATGGGCATAATATTGGTAAATGTTTAGGAGTATAGTATATTTATTAGCATATTTTATTTTTGTGGAGATAATTAAAAACAGAAGACTTACTTGCAAATACAGAAGGCCACTTCCAAAGCCCAACGGCTTTCCGCTTCTCTGTAGAAATTTTGCAGTGCTTTCATGCAGGTGTCTTGTCGACAACGCATCGGGTCACAAAAGTTGAGGACTTTCTCGAGAAGTCCATTGCAGGTGTAATTGCGTCGACAGTTTTGCAACGCGGTGTAACACGTGTTTGCATATGACATTCTACCTGGAGCTGAATTAAGAAATGTGAATGTTTATTTATTTGGATTGCTATTTCAATTGTATAATTTTTTTAAAGATCTGGGAGCGTGAGAATATTGGGGGTTGTACCATGTGGCCTAATGCTGGAAATCGTTGCAATTGCCCCATTGAGCCTAGGTGGTTGTTGAACAGATGGGGATGGTGGTAGCTGAGGACGGGAAACCTCATCCCGATGATGTTTGCTGAAAGGTGGCCCAGTTTGAGTGGCAACAGGGACAAATGGGGGCGTCTTGTTGATTCCTCCTCCTCCTCTCCCTCCTTGAGGTCCAAGAAGTGGAGTCTCAAGTTGAGAGTCATCAGGTGCGTGAGAGGAGGATATGACTTGAACTGTAATTGAGCCAGATTGGGTCGTAGTAAAGGATCCTGGTGAGGGATAGCCGTGATAAGAGATCGGTGTCGACAAAGACTCATCTACAGATAGATGACTTTCCGTGCGAGCGGCAGGTATTATTGCGTTATTTGTGAGTGAAAAATGGGACGGGGCTGGTGAGCGAGGCGGTGGCTGAGGTAGCGGTGGTCCAACGGGACCGTGTTGTGCAACTAATATTGCATTGTGACCTGGGTCTTCATAGTAACTACTGCCGTGACCAAGTCTCGTGCCAGGAGAAAAGGAGTGCTTGTGCTGGTGAAAGGTATGGTGCTGATGCCGGCTACTGTGCATCATCAGGCTATTATGTGCAGCTGCTGCGTGGTGCCTGGCTCTGTACTGATTCTCCAGGAAGGAGCCAGCAGCAATAGCCGTGTGCGGCGCAAACAGTGCCGCTGGTGAGAAATTAAAGTGCGCTGACATGCCCGCCAATCTGTGCTGTTCTAGTGAAAAGAGTGCTGTCGACGTGCTCGATAGTGCGGTTAGGGTTTCAGATGCTGTAACACAATAGTTAAGCAGTAGTGCTTGTGATCAATCAAAGCTTGCAAATTGGTAGTGCACATGTGATTACATATTTCTAGAATTTATGTTTCAAAGCAGAATTTTCTTATAGTGATTTCATATAATATGCAGATAAACAGCATGACAAAATAAGTGACACGTGCAACTACAAATGCAAAGCGTGCAATTTTCATACTTACGAGAGCAATTGATGTGTGCCCAAATATTTTTTAGTAATATTTTATCCGCCCTTTTTACTTTGGTCTTATTTTCATCACACCTCTTCTTTTTTAGTTTTTTAGTGTACCAAATCTCTCATCATAGTTATTCTTATATATATTTACATAAGTATAAGGTACAAACAAATAAGGTGAAGCAAACCGCGAGAAAAAAACAATGAAAGCTGAAGAAATTACATAAAAGTCGAATGTTCTACGATATTTAGCAAAACATGACACCTTTCCAGTGTCTGGAATCTTGTAAGCGATTTTCATTTTAATAATTACTTGCCACAATCAACTTATAGTGTCAGGAAGACACACGCGTTCACATAAGGTACTCATGGGACGCTAAACAACACACTTTCTTACTGCTTAGGCGGAAGATTGAATACGAATACAAATGGAAATCCACAAAAATAGTGATCCTACATTTTAAGTAGTAGTTCATTGGAATTTTATGAGTAATAATACTCTAAGTCTCACTCCTTTTCTCTAAAGAACCTCGAAAAAGAGCAGATAAAAGAGTTTTTCTTGAAAGAAAGAAAAATATGGAGTGATCATGTGATGAGATAACTACCTCTTTTCCTTTCCGTTCAGTCTTTCTTTACGACTCCACTCCTTTTCTTGAACGAATGAAATGTTAAAAGTTCACAATATTTCAATTTCATTTCAACTCGCTTCTCAGAACTAAGCTCCTGTTTAATTATCAGGAAAGAATCAACTACAACCAACTAGTTTTCGAAAGTTTTTTTAGGAGTGAGCAATTTGAATAGAAACATCATCTCATCAGGATTGAAAGTAGGAAATCATTGTGTAAGAAAAGATTCATACTTTTTCTATAATAAAAAAGGGTGCAACTGTGCAGTAGCACGAACACGTAAGTCTTGATGAGATGCATATTTACGGTTCGAAAAGTCAAGCTGACTTTCCTTTTTTCAGCTACACTACTTTGCACTTTGTAATAAAAGTACTACATTTACATTAATTAATTGCAAAGTGTGAATAAAAAAAGAAATGATTTTTCTGCAACAACTTTACCGGCGCGTTCATCCTCTTCATCTACTGTTTAAAAATCAGGCCATTAAAGCTTCATAACTTTTACTTTGCTTTCCTCTGTTAACAATACACTAAAAAGGCTGTACACACAGTGAGTAGGTACATGGGTTTTATATAAGAAATACTGTGGTGATGGTACAATAGGGCTGCCAATGACAAACCAAACCGAATGTAAATAAATACTCAAACACAAACGTGACTTTGAACTATTCTTGCTTGCCATACTGACATACCTACATTGCATAATTATGTAAGTAGGTTTTGTCGGTGTGATTCCTAGGTTTGGTTTAATATTATTATTGCTATGATTATTGACGAGTATATTTACTTGTGGGCATAATTAGTAGGATTCCATCTAAATTATTAATTGACTACATGGTTGGTTGCCTGATTTTTTGTTTTGTTTTGAGTGAATGTGACATGACATGACGTGACATGACATGAGAAGGAGTGAAAGCAGCATAAGTGAATTGTAATGTAACCCAGCTTACCAACGCATGGATTGTAGTTGACTTCCTTGAAAATTCGCTCACACTTTGGATTCACTTTTGGACATATACATCCAAACATTGGGGAAAGTCTCAGTCTGGTCCATGCATCGTGACACATCTCCCTGAATACGTTGTTATATTACATTGCATCAATAATGGTAACATTTTTAGTAGGCACATTCAACTTTACATCTATCACGATATCATCCCTCAAACTTACCCATCTTGCATTAAGCATTTGTCGTCAGACTGCTTACAATGCGTTTGGAAGTCGCGGTATAATTTAATGCACTTATTTTCCTTTTTACACACATCTAGGGCATAATCACAAGTTGGTAGTGCGTGAACTGGATAAGGATCTTTCTCTGTGAAATAAAATAATTAAAAATATTATTAAATGAGAACAAAAATGTGCTGTTTGTGTCTCTAAATTTAATTCCCTGTAATTAAAAACTACCCAGCTCAACATCGTATCTGGATTTGCATCCTTCCGGCGAAACAAGGACCATTATCACAGACCTGTTTAGCATATAGGTAACTAACTACCTAGATCATGAGGTTGTTTTGCTTCATACCAACTATCTCTAATTTTTCATTGCCTAGGGCAACTCACAAACTAGTGACAGGTAATTTGACTGTAGAATATAACAAGATATGGAAAAGTAGAGGAGAAAGTTTAATTCTTACTTCCATCCATTTGTTACTATTTAATGTGTAAGAAACAATGTGGTGTTGCCGTTGCCATTTTTTCAACACGGCTAAAAATATCTTATAATATTATTTAAGCTCGTATGAACTTGATAAACGAATATTACTCAACATAATATACGCTATGTTGAATACATATTATGAATAATATGAATAATTTTTCTGTCTCACCTGTCTTTCAGTTCAACTATCAACTAAAATTTGTTCAATTTGTCTAATGTTTAAAATTTGTTTGTTTGATATAAGTCTTGCTGCGTTGCTGCTCATATTTGTATATGAACGTATAACCAATGTATATAATGATAATCTTTCACTAGATCAGCTTTCCCAATTCTTTAACATCATAACCATATATATTCTTTCATCTCATTAGAGACATTAGGGTAGTAACAGCCATCCGTTTTCCAAACTATGCTACATCCTGTAAAAGGAAGAAGACCAATTTTGAATTTCACTCCACCAACATCACACTTTTTGCTACTTTGGAACGTGGGACGACACGCTGGAAAATTTATGGATAGCATGGCATCATCACCACAAACAAAAAATTATGTACAGAAATACAACTACAATACAACAAACAAAAATATACATGGTTACTCCGAGAGTTGCAACTCTGGATATTTATGAGCGAGACAAAAAATCGGGACACTAGAGGCTACCTACTTATATAAAAGGAAGAGAAATGTGATGTGATATATGCTGACGCTCTCTTCCCTTTTATTCATTTTTTTCCATCGTCTCTCTTTCCTCTTTTACTTCTTTATTCATACCACTTTTCTTCATCTTTCGTGCTCATTTTCTCTTACTCACTGAGAAACGGCTATGTACTTACGAAAGTATACTTTTTACATCTACCTTCAAGCCTTTTCCACTGTTATGATTCTCTGTTTGCTAAATTTAGTTTTTAAGGGAAAACGACTCAATGACATGCACAAAACTGTTGGCTGCATACTTATTTATATATTCATGCACGGATACGCTGAGAAAATATTAATTTTGACATGCAAGTAATGTTGTAAGGAAGCTCGTATATAGCACAATATTTTGTGTTGAGTACATACAGAGGAAAGACTCGGGAAACGAGTAAGCAGAGCAAGATATTACATTCTGCTTCCCTCTCTTGTCTCACTTTGGTGTACACGACGCAAAGATAAAGTGGATTAAAGGTGGAAGAAAAAATGAAAGTGTATCATTAGGCTGAGAACGAAAGAAGGGTGAGAGAGAAAGAGGAAAAATAGCGACGAGTTATGAGACATTTGAAAATGAAGCATTTATCATTTCGTCCTTCTTGATAAGAGTGAATGGGTAGATGAGTGTAAACTAGACACAAGCCAGGGAGGAAGCGTTACACAGGTTGAGAAAAGCGTCTTACTAAAGCACAAACATGAAATAATAATTTGAAAGGAGAGCACTACACATCACTTTTTCGCCATATTATATTTTCTGCTGCTGCATTGCAAACGTAAACCTACTCTTCCTTCCTCTCTTTCTCTCTCACAGACATTCCGGTTTTTATAATCAGTTCAAACGCGGCGAGAGCACAGGGCAGAGGTTCTGCTACCAATATTAGTTAAATCTACTAATAACAACGAGCATCACGTGGGAATGCGCAAGAAAAATGTGTGTATATATGCAAGGAGAAAAAGCACCGGAAATTTCTTAAACGTGACACCATGTAAGTTCAAATGTATGATATGATGACAAGACAAACAAACAAAACATGAGAAAATAAATGTGATCCTTAGTACTCGCTCAGCAGCTTCTACATTTTCACTTTGGAGCAGAAACTGAAAGCAACATCCGTTTAAAGTGTTTCCCTTTATGAATGAAGGGTATGTTGTAGGACTTGAAATGGCAACGTGATCTAATAGGAAATTGTATGACACAAGCGGGAAAAATTATTGAAGCATTATCAAACACTACTTCTGCAATGAAATAAAGTTTGCTGAAGGTCTGCGGATTTGGATTTCGCGTACGTGTTGTGCCGTCATCAACACTGTTATCACTTTATGGGAAAGGACTTTTGTTGGTCCGTTTCTGCAAAAATTCAAGTCGCCAATCGTGTTTCGGAAATTAATTCGCTCTACAAATGCGATTTCTTTACTGGTTCTGGCACCCACACAAATCTATATGTTAATTTGAAGGTGGCAAAAAAATTAGGTCGTAGTACATTTTATAATTATGGAGAAATATAACAGTGGACGCGACTAGGATGTAGAAAAATACGTTTTTAAACTTTTTTAAACTCTTAAGCAAATTTTTAACTAGCACACTTGTCATCATTGAGGTATATAAATATTTGAGTATATGGAAACGATTGGTTAACATAGTACCTCGTATTTCTCAGTTTTAATGCAAATGAAAGCAATAACTACGTTGAAAAAATAGATAAAAAATAAGGTGCCTTCTCAGCACAGTGACCACATCTCGATTCTTTATTAAATTCGGAGAAATTCCGAGTCACAATATTTGATATCATGTAGGAGCACCGCTTAGTTCGTCACAAATCAGGTATACTTTTATGTCGTCTGTCGTAATCGTAATGTTTAATTATTCTAGCCACACAGTCCAGACATCAATGACTACTTCGTTTCGGACGATGAGATTAACGACAGGGTTGAGCTGAGCGTGTCTTTTGTTGTAAATGAGTTGTTTATGAATGAATACAATTATAGGTTACTAATCCAGAAAGCTTACCCTTTTCCGCAACGATGGAACACGGGTGGTCGAAGAGGTAGTCACGGAATGTGTTACACGCTGGATCCGAGCTTGGCTCACGACACAGACAAGTCGGAAAGAAGTAGGGGAAGGCTTGCAACGTTCTCAGCGCTGCCTGACACTTTGTTATCGTCACAGTTGAACATGCAACTTTTTCAGCACCACAGACACGGGGCACCACCTCCAAAATGGGGTGACATGCCGTGTGATTCATACAGGAATCTCTGGCTTGAATACAGTTCATAATAGCTGAAGCAGTCTTTGTTTGGAAACCTAGACGCAAAAGGATGAGTGGAGGAATGCCCAACGCATATCTTTTTGCACTCCTTCCCGAGCTACGGCCAATGAATGAAATAACCAGACCACTTTGTCGTCTTTCTATTTTCATGGGTGTTCGTCTCCGCTCCCACTTTCTCCTTCTTCCGCAGAATTTTCTCTCATGTGTAGCTTGGCTTTTACTATTGTCAACGATAGAAGTGAGAGAGAGAGAGGTGAGACGAAGCTTCAGAACCCTTAATACGTCAGTTAAATGACAAGATACAGATGATAAAAGCTGTTCCATGTTCAAATTTAAGACCAAATTTGGAAGAAGGTTTCACTAGTTACCTTTTAAAGCTTCTCTCTCCCTCCACCACACGACATCAGCAAAAACTATGAAAACTTGCTCCCACGTTTTTTCATCATGTAAATATATAAAATACAGATAACGGTATCTATCTACCTGCGCAAAAACATTGTTACTACCGAATACTGAAGCCCTTATAAGCATAAATATACACAGTTCTTCAGCCTTGTCGGCTGGTTGGGTGTGCACAGCACACATCTAGTACGGATGTGAAGCTAAAGCTAGCAATACAAATTTACACTTTCGATCTCCCCCATAATTTCCCTTCTGCGTGCCACTCACATGACATATCCTTTCACATTTCTTCTGCACAATCACTCACCTTCCTTATAAAAACTTGGAGACTCGGACATATCCCATACCATCATTATGCTGCTTTACAGCTTCTAGCCATCTGAAACTATAGCTGCACCAAAAATGTGACCTCACTAAATACACACTACACGTGCCTCTATATACTTTACCGTCCCATCGTGTAGCTGTGATGATGATGTGCATTTATCTTTACACCTGCTGTCAAGGAAGGAAAATAAACGTCTAGTTGCTTCACTCATACTACAGTGCATCCGTACTTAATACATCCGATGCCCGGCACATTTATACCAACCTACCTACCACTTCGGTTACCAGCCGAAACTTATGTATTTATTTTGAAGGAGACAATTTCTTGCTGTAACTTTTTGACCCGAAAGTGGGTGAGTGCGTGAATGCGAAAATTCATTGGAAGTATATCACAAAGTAAGTAAGTGTCAATTTCTCTGCTTTGTTCCCTCAACACGATCTCTCGTTCCTCTCACTTTGCGAGTGCGGCATTGGCATTTCTAACAATAAAGACTCTTCTATGTAAGTCAAGCTGACGCGTTAAGGAACGAACGAAGTGTATGGGTTTCACGGTGCGGCTTTCCCTTATACAATATATACGTCCGTCTGCTCTCTGTGTGCAGATCAATTTTACTTATACCTCCACATGTTTAGGTACTCAAAAAGTATTTGATGTTTGTATACGTACGTATTCTATATTTCAGGAGAGTGAGTGAAGTCTTACGTCATATGTCAATCTTTGTACTCTTCACCGACAAACCGGAGGTTTTTATGCTTGCTTGGTACACTTTGTCCCGTTCCATTACAATTCAATCCATATATGTGTCCCAAACATGGCCGACTTGGTTGGTTAAGGTAAGTATTGAGTGTGTACTGCTGCTGCTGCTGTTAGGTACTACGGTCACCATTAGGATCACAAGATAAGGTGCACCCAACTAACCATGTCTGCACCGACTACCACCGTGCCTGACTACGATTGTGTACAAAGATATCCTTTTAAAATGATAAAATGGAGTGAATCAATTCATTGAATAGATGTTGGCTTCATGTGTGAATGTAGTATAATATGCGCTTTCCGTCTCAATCTTTATAGGTTTCTTTCAACAGAGTACCTATATAGACTAAAAACGGCTTTGGCAGAGAGTACGAAAATCCTATCGCATCACTTTTGATTTGAGTCTGTAATTCGTACCTATTCCCGTTTGAAGGAATCAGCTTCCTTGAGAAAAACAGTTTTCTCCTCTGGACCAAAAGCTGTAAGATTAGCTACAACGGGAGACACACCAGACCTGTAACGAAGCTATACATACGCTTTATACAACCAATAACAGGGGCAAGAAACGGATGTGGGATTGAGAAGCAGTGGAGGAAAAAGCTGGTTCTCTATTTTGTATGTCTGCAAAAATGGTGTATGACACCGAAGGAGAACGTTGGACTTTAAAAGCGTAAGGTGTTTGAGCTCTACCTACCCATCCATTTTCCTCTCTCTTGAGTGTACATATGTTACTCGTGTAACGACTTAAGCGTCCCTCGTAAGTAGCTCCACGAAAAAGTCTTGTTTCTTCCTCCTTTCTCTCTTTATAGCTTCTATGCGGCTTCCGATATGGGGTAAGAATTTTTTGTCTATACAGTTTTATTCGTACAATATGCAAACTCTGTGTACCACTCTTGTTCATGTGACATGGATATAAATGGATTTCGCAGCCACCAGCGTGAATGTAAATCCGTTCCATTGCCATAAACTTGCTTTTGAGCTTGCTATTTATTCGTATACCTTGGATGTACTACTTCAATTGCTACTTCGATGGTAAGATATATGCATGCGTGTACAATTTTTGCAGTTTGCAATGCAAACCTTTTCACTTTCTCAATTCTTTCCGTGAAATTAGACGATACAAGTGTGTACTTGACGACTTTTCCTAGAAAATCCACCTCATCCTTTCTTTTCTCCTCTTCCTTGTAAAAGAGACTGCTTCCAGGTGATACCTTCTATAGACTTCCTAGCACTAGTGTAAGTGCTCTGCCTCCTTTTCCAGAATCAGGCACAACAATTAATAAGCCCTTTTCAATGAAAACTTACACAGTGATCGTAATTTCGTTAGACTGATAAATTAATAAATGCACGCTAGTATGATATGCCCGGAAAACGTATTTTATGCATATAAATATGCTTTAAAAGCACGTAGAGTAAGCTAATATGTCGGAAAATTGAAGTTTTGAGTATATATTGTGAACAATTTGAAAACTCCATCGCCTTTCGTATTCAATGTGTTCACTGTCCGGCCGGCCTATCGGCTTACAGTCAAAAAATGTGCTCAGACATACTCTACCAGTGATAAATAAAATGTCCATTGAAATGTAAACAGGAGGACCATTTAATTGCCTTTTTACAAACAATATAATTTAGAAGTTCAGTGTTTACTCACCCCGTTTGCAATCCTCTTAAAGACCGAACAAAGATTAGAGAAAGCAAGCCAATTAGGCTCTGAATAAGTATAAATTGATCAAGTGTTGGAATGCCATTTTGGTAATGGAGCGTAAACAAAAAATTATGGCAAGGTTGACAAAAAAATCTTATCCCTCTGAACCCCTCTTGCTTTGGTTGAGGATAGAACATCCATATTTCCACCAAATCAGTATGAAGCATTAAGAATCCAAATTCCTTTCCTTGTCTGCTCCTTTCAAACTATTCCATAATACACTCTTTCTTGTCACCGGCATACATTCATTATAAATAAGTTCGTCGGTAGAATGATTGAATTTCCAGATCAGACAGTAACTGCATTAGATGCAGTGGAAAGACAAGTTTATAGGAATGTACTAAGAAGCCATAGTAAAATAGAGAAGACTGTAGAGTTTTCACGTAGAGCTGTGACACATTTTTTATTATAACATGGCATGGCGTGTAGAGGCTGTAATCCGATTTTCCACTCGGTTAAATTCTTATAAAATCATCACTCCAATCCGAACTCTAACTTGTTTCGTCTTTTTTGACAGGATGGAAAAGTACTAGAGCGTAATCCAATAACTCTTGCGTACACATAAATGCACAAACAATTCAAACGCACTTTGTGATCTTGACTTGATCACAATCGCCTTAAATCATATTATCAACCTACACCTACAAACTATAATACCGCATCCAACATCATTCACGATAATCTTTTTACATCATACAAAGAGTGTAATGTATGTTGATTGCACCACAAAGAGTTCTCTTAAGAATACTAACGTTGTATTCTGAAGCTAATTTACCTCTCTCACTTTTGATTTTACCAATCCTTTAAACTTTACTTTACATCGTTACATATCAAGTTGTCGGATTTATTTATTTAGGCAACTTAAAACGGCATCCCATTTGGGAATTTTTTGGTATGCAACTTCGTACACAACCAGACTAATGATGTTTTACCCAAACCAAAAACCCGTACTATGCCGTATGTAAGGTAATTAAATAATTGAAGGACAAAAGGACGACAAAAAATGCAATCTAACACTTATGTTGCGTAAAAGAAGCGTGCAAAAATGACAAAGTGTGTTAATACTTTTTATGTCAACAGTAATCAAGTGTCTACCCTTACAGTCTTGAGTCCACCTATTTCATGTAATCGAGGGAGAACACACTGAGAAGGGGAAGCAAAGAATGATGAAAAAATGGAGTTGATGTGCACACACATACATATCTATCGTCGATATAGAAAAGCTTATGAAATTGCATCTAGGCTGGTTGAGGTGATGATGACACTGATGTTGTGGATTTTTACTACTTGTCCCATAATCACAGCACCGTAAAGGAATACTAAGCGTTTTCACTGTGGTATTGATGTCAGGTCAGCTTTCTCATAGTCTACAATGAACACTATTATTTCCCTCTTCAATTCGTAGCGGAGCAAAGCCATGACAGCAGATTTGCTTGTGCATAGAGGAAGCGGAGCAGTAGTAAAAGTAAAACAACATATGTACATGGGCATATTATAATAGCCGACTGTTGTCACCCATCCCTGTACACCTAACAAGTTCAAATACTCATTCCCCCAGCCAGTGTGTGTGTGGTATTTTCTTTTGTGTATTGTTGTACTTTTTATGAGTTTGCAAAGGCACTTTTCACAGCCATTTCCACAAACATTATTCCAGCATTAACATTTATGAAGTCCATTTGCCCTGCTATATCCCCCACTTTTCCGTCCTGCTTTTCCTCTCCTCCCCTAAAGTCACTCAATGAATACAAAAATCTGAGCCAACAAAACTTTTCTCAATCTTTATTTCCCCATCTCTCTGTCTCTCTTTCTCCCACTATTTTCATTCCCATTAAAACTCTGTTAAAACAAGATTTCCTTTAAACTAGTTATGGTAAAAGAAAGCCAACGTTCTTTGCAGTCTTGTCATCATGATCGTCATAAGGAAAAACATTTCGGCTTACAAATTATACGCATTTTTTCACATCGTTCTTCCACCCTTTGGATTAAGCTATGATCATTCATGTTGTTTCGTTAAAAAATCTCACAGACAAATTTTATTTGCTTTCTCATCTTCCCTTGTGCTTTTAGTTAAATACAAAGCAATCGCATTTTGATTAGGACCAGACACGCTGTTTCCATGTGCCAATTTTTAACACATGCTACAGATTTGTATATTTAATTGCAGTGGTGAAATTTAGGTGAAAAGATGAGCAGAAAACTGGCACTTTTACAGCAAATTTAAAAAATATTCCGCCTCTATATCTGTATATGTGAAGAGTAGATTGCTTTGTCCAAAAGGTAAGAAATGGAAATAACAAAACACTCAGGGAAAGTAGGGACAATACCATTTTCTCCCTTTATCATTCACAAATTTCCCATTTTCGGCTCAATTTCCCCTGATACAAAAACATTTTTTTGGAGTGTTTGTCTTCTTATGTGACAACAACAAAAGAGAAAAAGAGAAATGGAAACAAGTGTTTGCAAAAAAAGGTTGTACGAGAAGGCTCGAAGTTGCCTACTAAAACGGAGGAATGAAATGCACTCACATTATTAGTATTATTACGATTATGAGTATTACGCCTAAAATGATTATTACTATGACTCTCTGACTGTTGTTCAACGTGTCATTATTGTTACTCTTCCAGTCTTCCATGGAAGAGGAGTGAATATGGACCAAAAACCATAAAAGGAAAGTATCTTTTGTGTATCCCTTCTATCTCTCTTTGCTGCCGTCATTATGCTTCATGTTATGGTTCATATTTATTCAAATAGCAGAAACAGAAAACAAACGAACATACAAATGTAGAAATTGCGTAAATATGAATGTTATCCTGAGTTGGCTCCTAATAGCTACATATTCATTATATTTACCACGGGATAAAAAGTGATGATAGCGTATATTACACACATGGAGGAAGCAGCTGCGCCTGATTTTTCGTTTTGAAAGGAAATCACAACATGACTTGCTTTTCAAGCTGCGCTGAAAAGAATAATTTGAAATGACTTAATCGATAATATTTTCTTGGAACTATTTTCAACATGTTTTTAAACCAGGTTTGTTTGCTTTGATGAATGTCCTTCAACTTACAATTCTAACATTTATAGTTCTTTTGTAAAAACAAATCGATGAGTTTAGCGCAGTCTGAGAACAATACACGTACAGTTCACAAAGTCGCTTGAGCATTTAGTTGTTTCAGAACTGAATGGAATATATGGAATAATGTCAAATCTGGAGGGGATCATCCAGTTTTCACGTTCCAGACAAAAAGAGTGAGTAGGTAAAACGCTTGTGTTCTTTATCCACAGCTACTCCCTTGCCTTCAGCATTTCCAGGTTGACTTATTGATCAACCGCTGTAGATAAATTGTAAGCTTCTCCGTCTACGTTTGTTGTGAAAGTACACACGAATATGTACCAACATACAAGCACTTCTATTTGCTTTAGGAAAGAGTAAATAGTGCATAGTTGCAAAGCACTTACCCTGCCACAGAGAAAGAGGAAAAATTAAAGTGGAGCACGGGAAAAACTAACATACAAATACAATAGTAATGTACCTTATACTTGATTATATTAACTGAACTATACATATGACTATAACACGAGGCCAACTGATGTATATATGCGTCTAGAAAACCCACGTGGAAAAAGTGTACAGCACCTCCACCAAGCCCATTTCGTGAAGCCACAGGCGAAGAAACCATTACCATTCAGCATGAAGCATAAATTAGCGAGAAGCAAAAGAAGGGAAAAAAACTGGAGGCACTCTAAACTCTACAAGGATATCTTTTTTCTGTGGAACGTAATATATATTATACTTACGCATAAGGAATGAGCCAACCTTCAACAAAAAAAAAGATGCTTGAACAGTGACCAAAAAAATTGATGAAAGGTATTGCTAGTGTACGCATATAATTACACTCGTTGCATTCAACACAGTCTGCACAAGAGAGGGAACGTCAAGTGAAAAAAAGGCGAAGAAAGAGGGAAGCTGGAATGAAATTCATGCCTGTAGTTACATCAAGCAGAACTTAGAATAACAGCTGAAAGGTGTTATTACAAGAGAAAGAATGGATTGATGATACCTCCTTTCACTCACTCTTCCTCCTCAAATGCTTTATCTACAAACAGTCTACCTTTCACAAACAGCTTTATATGCATGCATCCAACCGTAGACACCATATTTGAGCCTGGAACCAATAAGTGTACTCATTTGCTATGCCTTTCATACTTTGTGTATTCTTAGTGGAAAAGAGGCTTCTTTTCTTGTCTTGTATATATGCATCATCAAAGCTCATTGAACATTTGTGATTTTTTTTCTGTTATTGCACACATTATTCACTTTACTCACGACTCCAGGGAATATATAATAGCGTGTCACTTTGTACTTGGTGGCGTGCTGAGTAGGTGCTACTTCTCCGCGAGAGAATTAACAAAAGAATGAAAAGGCAAGCCAACTGTCTAGATATGCACATGAGAAAGCAGGTGTTTTAACATAAAGCCTGCATCCCATGAATAAATACAAGGTGAGCACGAGCCTAATAATAAGAATTTCAATTCTTACGGAGACTATATGAGTGTATACTGGTTATATATTCCTCTATTTAGTCGTATTGGGGGTGTGAGGATGACGCATGTGTGCATGCATGCATGTATACAGCCTCCGTCAAGCATAATTCCCATTAACTATTGGAAGGTATACACAGCTTTCTACACAATTAAATTATTATTTTTACTTATTAGGAGCATACCGTCTTTTGACCTTTTGTCAGCGTTACAAAAATGTAACTACCATTAATCCAGTGTAGAAAGGAAAGAAAGTGTTTTTCGTTCGTTCCTCCCTTGTGATTCCTCTTTTGTTTATATTTTATGAAAGGTATGGGTCCATAATACATTTGTTTTTTCATTTTTCCCAAATGAAAAGGTCAAATTCTATTATACTATCTGAAGTTTGTGCTCATTAATTTTGCAAGACTTTTATTTTAAAATAAATAAACACTCTACTACTACTATGCTTTTGTAACTCTTTTTTTTTACACTCATCGATGTTTGTGCAAGTTTTGTTTGTGGTGAAATACACACAAACTAAAATATAACGAATCGAAACCAATTTGAACACTTTTTTTTACCTTTATAATCAAAGCCCTCAATGTTAAATAGTTTTGTTGGCGTAGTACTTTATTCGTAAGTGGATGTGTGAGAGTAGTACTATGATGAGCTACAAAATCCGCCCAGTTCTTTCACCACTACTCTTTCTCCACGCCGACCTTTCTATCCGGATAATATGAATATATATTACCTGCTTTCTCATCCGGGTTGGTTATGTTCTGCGCAAGAAATCAATATCCAATTACGGGAGAATAATTTATAACGATTGTCGAATGTGGGTGAATGTGTAGGGAAGAGGACAACAAGGAATACAAATTGGGAAGTGCTAATGCTGAATGCATTAAATCCTGCCTATTATGATAAAATTGCAGCTGAATCACTTTCTCTCACAATCTACCAGTATATTTATCTTGTTAAAACGACACACAGCTTGACATTTGAAGGGTTATAAATTTGTAATAGTATTGAAAGCCAAATAACTAGTTTCTTAATAAAGGAGTGAACCAATTAGTAGCTAAGTTTGCATTATTATTCTAAGCTCCACATTTTGTTTGTGAAGCAAGCCAACAATAGGGTTTTGGTTTTTCTTGAAAATTAAATCATGATGCATGTTTACCCTTGCTAGAAGGGAAACAATGTTTCAAGATCAAGGTTCAAAATAGAATAGTAACGAGGACACGTTTTTTATATACTTTAGGAGTCACACACAAAAACATACATTCATACTGGAAACATGAAGCCTCTTAGCTTTCTCTATCATGTATCATAAAGAATATTTATTCTTGTTTCATGCTCCCGTGCACAAGAGTATGAAACCAAACTGGAATACAAAGATACAGAACTTCTTTCCTTGCTGCTCTACAGTGAAAGTTTTTCTCTGTCTCTCTCTCTCTGATTCTTTGCTTCTTCTTGAACGTTTTTTAGTCCTTCCTTGGAAAACATTCTTGCGGCGACCCCGTGGGAATCACCTTTATGTAAACTTGTAAACCTTGCCTTGCCTCACTGTGTACGCATTTTATGGTTTACGCTTTTCCTTTCCCTCTTCTTCTCCCCGTCACTTTTTAGGTGAGAAAAACAAACGGGATATTCAGCTGAGAATTCCCATGTGGAGGAAGAAGGATTCTAAATTCGAGTCTAAAATATCGTTATGCACTCCATTTGTCTGCAAGAAACACATGTAACCTAGCAAAGGTATATCTTAAATTGTCCATGTTCAGCAATGTAGAGCATATAGAGCAAAAGTTGAGAAGCAAAAGCACAAAGGACAAAAGATGAGAGAATGTTGTGCGGTATACCAGCTCAAGATGATAATATCCTAACAGTAATATCTCTATTGTGTTCAGTTAGCAGGTTTTACAGTGTCGCGCCATGTACTTACTTTCCTATTATATTGTATTGCATATAACTGCTAAACTGTCCAATTTTTTTGTAGAAAAGAATTTTTGAGGAGGATCGAGAGGAAAGGAAAAGTTGCCGAAATAAGTTTCCTTCTTCTTCTATGTCGCTTTTGTATATAGCTGGAGCTCCATTTCATCATCAAGAGGAATGTGTGACAAAAGACTGAAAATTATGTAGCATAGACATAATACATAAGATTAGATGAGATTGAGTGAAAGGAGACAGAAGCTCTTTTCGCCTTTTCAGTCTTTCTCGGCCAGTGTTTTTGTTCACGTCTCTATCTTCACCAGTTTTGTCTCCATTCTTTCAAGAAAATGGGGGAAGAAGATGAGCGGAGCAGTGGAGGAGCCAGTTCATTGTCGTGTCAGCGGGTAAGACTTAATTTGAGAGCAATGCTATTCATTTGCATTCATGTGTCGTCTCCCATTCCCCTTCTCTTGCCGTGCCATTATTAGTATTAGGATAGTGCTATCGCTATGCCTTGCCATGTCATTACAAAAGCGTGTGGTGTAGTGTGTGCTCCTGTTATGCAATCCAAGTAACTGCTGAAAACAGAAAGGACACACAAGAATGATTGTAGCATTGAAAGTCAGAGAGAAAACGTCTCATTCATGTTATGGCATTATAGAGCCCCCATTGGCTTTCTATCCAGAGCCCTCTCATCCTCTTCTATCGTCGTCTCCTTTTATTTTCCTTTGCACCATAAAAATACGACAAAAGTGAACCGTTAAATCTTTCACAGAAAAAAGAGCAAGATGCAGCAAGTGTAATCTTTTGAAAGTATTATGTAAGTAGCAAAATCTGCAATTATGTATTACATTATACAGAAGAAGAATGGTGGAATTTTGTAAGCAAGACAAGCTCTTCCTCCTTTCATATTCCCAGCAAATCCAGAGTAAATATACAATCCAACTTATACAACACTTTTGAGGGGACGCATTGTAATAAAACACGTGTCACGCAATGTATTTCAAAGAATGGTTTCGTCGAGGGAAAAGCTCAATAATGTGGCTACGCTTCTTCCATCACGAGATGAATCTTACTCATTCTATCACGTTATTTCAGTAAATATTAAATACTCATACATATGAAACTATTTACGACCTACATTTATCTATGGCATCCATAGCAAAGTTTAAAGCTAGTACAAATTCTTTAATATCATCGTTGACCATTTAGTTTCTCGTTTATTTTATCTTTTGTCTCAGTCTACTTTCTCCTTACCAGCAACATATTAGTTTGCGGAGGTGGCCAGCTTATCAACACTGGGCTCACTACAGACGATAGAGTGAGTGATAAAGATAGGATGATGGAAAATCTTTGGAAGCATACTACTTTTGCGGTGTTCATACCCACCAGCCAACCCCCATTTAGACAATGAGTGTACAGAGCCAATGGAGATGAAAATTGCGCAGCGGAGCTTGCCAAAAAATCACATACACATACTTTCTCTTTTCTCATCACATACATTATGCATATAGTTTAAGCGGAGGAGTAAAAATGTGTGTCATGTCTTGCCTACGTTTATACGTTCATTGTATGCATTTGCTTGACTATCCCAAAAAATAAGAGTAACATCGTATTATGTAGGTAGATATCCCATGGTGTAGTTGTAGCACACTGATGCTGTCTTTTTCAGTTGGATGTATGTAAAGTGCTAAGGGAGGGATATACATACTCAACGTAGAAAGCATAAGGGCATCAACCCACCACCAATGAGATAAGCCAGTAGCATAATATTTACCCTAGTTAACGATACTCGTGAGAGAGCTGTTTGCTTGGGAGGAACTCACAATATATTATTTGACGCTTCAACTTTATTTTATATCGCATCCCTAGGGACGGAATGTTGAAAAGGTAGCAAAAGTGCATACAATCTGCAGGGGTGGTGGCTCCAATAATAACTGGCCTTGTTTGTTCTCTCACATGATGTGATTTGATACGATTAACAAATTGGGGATGACCACACGCATGACCAATTTAAACATGAGTAAGATGCGAACTAGGTACGGCTATTAGTATGCTTTATAACTGGTAAAATATGACCGAAAATATACTTTAGAAATGTTGGCTTTAAGGGTCCCATAAATTAAAATTTCATGTCTATAGCCCATGAATTCCAATCAATCTATGTTTTAAAACTAGTCTACATTGACGTTTGACAGGATTGATAAATTTTTACAGTTCGTTTTTTGATTTTGGCCATTATTTGATAAAATTATGTGTTTCCATGCCGTTGCCATTATGTTAGTCAAGTGAAAACTTTTAAAAATTGTCTTCAATGTAGTCATTTATGAAGAAAAATAATTTATTTTTAAATGCTGACTAATTCAAGGCGCACTTTATTCCAGACAGTTTCACCGGCTACAACTAGTTTTACATTCGAAATATTTTCATTAATACTATTACTCCTCCGCATTAAAAACCATATCCGCTAACATAATATTGTATTCATAAGCTAATGCATTCCCTCCCACAAGCTTCCTGTCTGACTTGCCTTTGGAATGTGTATCTACTAATATACATTACTTAATGGATACGAAGGAAAAAAGGAAATGAACTTTCCTTTCCAATCTTAAAATCTAGAATGAAGAAGGAACAAATTTTAAACGGAGTAGCAAGTACCAAGAAACTGGTAAAAACCAAGTTCCACTTCTGTTATTCAGTTAAAAAACAAACCAAATAAATAAATAAAATCAAGTACATCTACTCGTGCTCACCATTATTCACACTTGTACTGCTTTGTATGCTTTGTCTACGTTATTTCCTAGCGTTACATGATGTATGTATTGATGCAAAGTGGAGTATGACTTTGGGAAAAGATGAAGAAAACTTGGATTATATAGTATCTACCCACAACTACATAAATTTCTTGTTTCTCTTTGTAATTTTTGTCTTCCCTTTTCATTCTCTTTCTTTAGGAAAGTCCGAACCAGATAACATCTCTCATACAGGTCCGAGTGAAAGCTACTTACGATTTCCCAGCGGCTTGTTGTATTACAGCGAGAGAAGCACAAAAATGGTAAAATTGTGCTACTAGGCATCATGATGATGATGATGATGATCTTCTGTAAACTTTAAACGTTGTTTTGTATAAAAGAAACACTGCGAAACGATGATAACTACAAGCTGATTTTTAGCCCATTCTTACCATATCGTGTCATTTTGTTGCAAAACTGTTCTCAACGGACATAGCCGTTTGTGTTCATCTTTAAAATTGAGTATTCCATAGGTTTAATATTTTCCCCTTTTTATCATTTTTATACCTATTTACTTAGAGTCTTGCATCAATAACGATGATGACGATTATGCGTAATAGTATAGAACCCAAGTAACATTAACCAGGATGTGACCTCCTGTTGACGTGTATTAACGTGATAGATAAACTTTCATCTATTCAGATATAGCATTCAGCGCAGTATTAGCTACGGCTATATACTCACACAAAGATTAAGATTTTTATTACACTCATTCAACGATTTTCATTTCCAGCACGTGATCCCCACATATATCCCATGACACACACATGATGCAATAAACTGTTTTCGTAAGCTCCACAAAGAGAAAACACAAGTCAGCATGAAAAGAATATTGAAATAGGAAGCCCCGTAATACACATGAGAAACCAAACCAAACACCATACCAGACCAGGTTTTTTCCACCCGGGTTGGAGACAGCAAAAAGTTTATTCTAGAAATATCAAATTTCTTTTTTAAGCAAACTTATGCCCTGATGTCAATCAATTTCTAGGTTTAACATATGCCTTGCCCTGTGTCTTATAAATATCCGCCCTTCACTTTGAAATAATGGCAGGATCCCGATTCTGGTTAGTTTCTTAGGAGTTTTCTTTCTTTTCATACTTGTTCCATTCCTCAAATATGTTTTACCTAATAAACTGTATTACTCTCTAATAAATATTTCACTCATCCAAATCCTAACACAAATATATATGCATTGAATAAACTTTACTAAAGTAAGTCAATGGCCTTTTTTATTAAATATGTACACCGATTTTTATTTTTCGTACTCTCTGTATTATGTAGTTGAATAAAGGAAAACTGACAGTTTTCCTAGTGCACTAGACTACACGCATTTAAAAAACTAGCGCACCTAAAAACTATTGCTATAGGTATATATGTACAAGGGGTCCTAATGTGTACATGAAATGCGTGTGTCTCTTGCATAATTTAAAACCAAGAAAAATATTTAAAAGAGAAAAGAATATTTCACCAACCACATGCCTATTTGCATCTACACCGAAGACACGCTGTTTATACAACCAGGGTAAACGTATGTTCGTTCTTTAATATTCATTCTGTGCCAAGCAGAAGAAAGAAGCATGATTATTCATAGCTATAGTTTACCCAACAAGCTAGATATATAGGAAGTATACAAAGAAAGAAGGGTAAACAGAACGAAGGCTTAAAATATGCATAACTGCACAAGATATGAAGCAATATAATGGATGCCAAAAAATATATTTCATAATGCGTCGACATACGCGCATAAGTACATGTTCCATCCTCCTTTAAATGGGAGCATTACTTGAGAAAAAGTGGCGGAATTGAACCAGATATTTTATCGGAGCTGTGAGAGAAAGAGAGTGAGGAAAAAATTTGTAACCATTCGTCGTTTTTTTATAGGATTACATGCACTAAATTCTATGTACAATACATACCTCCATTCATGTTTTATGAATTCACTGCTTTATTTTTACTGCTTATAATAAAAACGAACTTAGCGTCCTTCTCTCCCATTGTACACACCCTTTTCTTTTCTCCACCATGCCATACCAAACCATCTTCTACTCTGTCTTATTTTCTCCTGCTTTCATGCCCTTTGTCTTCTCATATGGTTTATAAGGAATAGAAAAAAACAAGTTGATTGACTAAGTAGAACGGAGAAAAGAAAAAAACTTGTCATATTATGTTTATGTGTGTAGTGAAGCATATTTGGCAGTAGTAGCTTTCCAACTTTACATAATGATACACTGCATTCACTTACTCTTTCACGAAACTTTTTTTTACAGGAGATGGTATGAAGATATGGAATATGAATATAAAAAGAGAAAAGCAAGAGATCATATCAAAGAAAAAATGCTTAGATTTTCCCCTCCTACTTATACTACGTTTTCATCTTCATACGATTATGCATATCGTGCACATTACATTACTTGCTTCGTTCATTGTTGTCGTTTTCTAGGGAGAGGAGATGAGGAAAAAGTGTGAGGATAGTTATGAGTACGTGTGCATTTTGTTTCTGTGGCATGGGATCGAATCGCATGAAATTCATGCGGTGTGCTATGCTCCACACTACACGCCTCAATGAGCGAACATGCAAGATAACAAGTGCAAGTAATGATAGCATTGATACTGTCTCTGTAGAGCCGTTCTACTTCTCTCCCTTTTATACCTTTTGGGGTTGAGTACAAGCACGAGTATATTTTCTCTCGATTCCCATCTCTCTTCTTTCCAGAGTTACTACTTACTACTCTACAGCTGGTGCTCAACCACCGTAAAGATATTGCTAAATTGAGTGTACTAAACTAGATCTGTATGTCAAGTATACTTGATAGAGTTAAATCTTGGGAAAATTCATTTCAAGACTTTTTTATCCTCAAAGAGTGAGAGTGTAACCAAGTGAGATGGATGAAAATTGGCACGACGAGTCAAAACGAGAGATGAGATGGAGAATCCTTCTTCGTGTCTTCTCAAACAAATAAACTTTTAGCCTTTTTTATAAATAAGATGGGTAATAATCATGCTAGTGCGTTTTCCTTCTTTTAGCTGACCATTTTGATGGACAAGTTTACGACAATAAAAGAAAATGCTTATAAATTCATTACAGGGCTAAGGAAATAAACCTGAAAATACGAATTCCAAAAAAATACGAGTAAAGGTGTCCCAATACGCCACAAAAGTTATGTCTACATTGCTCTATAAGGTAGATACTTACATAGTATTCGACCAAAACAGAATTACTTTCTCAAAATTTGGCAGTTTTACTCTATTTGAGGTCAAAGGACACACTAGGTCACATTTTGTGCTTTAGTCCTTTGGTGCCAAAGTAGTTGCGAGTTAAATTCAACTTTTTTTAACACAGTACCTTTAATTATTATGTGGTATATACAGTGTGTCCTCTGCAAAAACATAAAAAGCCACGACCATTGACCCCAAAGGTCATTCCAAATTATACCAAAATTACTCGTGAGCAACCTGTCCATCTTATGACCGTTAGGCTAAAATAACGCTTAAAGCTGTTTGATATTTTGACATGGTGTTATCTGAGTAAGTGATCGTTAACATTTAAACACTCACCTTTCAAAGTACATTTTTATGCAGTTGATCGATCGAAATGACTGAAATTATATGAATGTCTATCTAAATCATCCCTTGTCACATGCCCCATGTCTTTACGTCGTTTTGTTGGGTATTTGATACGATGGGATTTACATAAATATTACACATTCGAACTCGTTTCTGTCCACAGAGAACAAAATGTGATCAGAAAGTTTTAGAAGGGTTCACGAAGGTGGTGGCAGTGGTGAAAGTGCGTGTGTTGTAGCGACTGTTAGTTTGCTTTGTACTGCCATACCATAGTGGTAGCTGGAACGAGAGATTTTAGTATTTTGGTGAAGTGTAATCCAAGTAATTCTTACTAAATGTCGAATAATCCTGCTTGAAACAAAACCGTAGTTAGTTTTGCATGTCGTTTTCTAAATCATGATCAACTACCGTTCCTATTTTCTCACGTTTCTCTCACAACTCCTTTTTGCTTACTAATCGTAATACTAAAATAGCTGCATGATGTTGCTTATGATGATGGTGGCGATGCAGCAAAAGCAAGTATAATTTCACGTCCTGTTAAGTTATACTACCCTTATATGTATATTGTTTTGGGGAGAAGAGTTTGTAGTATAGTATGACCATCCTCTCATCATGTTTGCCAACTCACACAAGTTTTCCGTGTTATATATGGCCTTTTACGAACGTTGTAGTTTGGGAAGAGCCGGGAGGGAGAGAGGAAGAGTGAAATTATTTTGCCAATTTATTACAAGCTTTTCCTCTGCTCCTCTCCGGAGTAGTAGCGTCATCATCGTCATAATCATCCTAAACAACAATGTAAAATGTTGCCATCTCTTGCTCTTCCAGCATACGGTTTACATTGTGAAAGTCTTTTTCTATCTGCCCATAAATACCTACAATATATAATCTACACAAGGTTCAGGAATTTCCTCCAACAAAAGCATAAAGTAATGTCATGGCATTTTCACACAATTCCACGAATTCTTCCATGACTCCTTCTCTCAAAACAAGGAACGTTTTGGCTAGTCAAGGCACATGAAACACAGGGTTTATTAAGTGAAGAATGAGAGATAAAGGGTGAGGAATGCGTAAATAGAGCGGAGCAAGCCCAGCCAGACATGCACCTAAACACAAACTTACACCGTCTTCTCTCCTTTCTCTTTCCTTTTCCCCCTTTCTGTCGTCTCTAACGATAAGTTGTGGATAGTTAAATGGATTTACACACAAGTTCATCATAAGGAATAATTCATCAACTCATTACGAAATGCTTTTTCCCTTTGGAAAACTCCTGACACTCGCTACAAAGCAGTCACTTTTCCAAAAAACCAAACCAACTACAACTTACAAACATACTTACAATCAGAAATACACGTGAGATAGTTTACCTACACCAAAAATTGGCATCCCATCCCATTCCCGATGCAATCTCCGGTCTACAAACACAATCCTACAAGCTTTCCACTCACGGCCCATGATGATTATAATGCGGTGGATGTGAAAGCGCCTGATAAAGTGCAATAAACATTACGTTTTTCGGCGCGACAGTCTAGTCCCTTAATTTCCTACGTGCATTCCTATTTTCCATTCCAGAAACAGAATCGCGTGGGTATACAGGTGTACATGTGTACGCTTGATGTGTTTTATTGAATTCCAATAAGCAAAATAACAAGCATACCTATGCTCTGGAATGGGCTCAGGAAGTGCATTTGTTTGCATACTTAATTGAGTATGGCGGTGGTGAACCCTTGAGATAATTGACGTTGTGCGTATCTGCGCAACTTTTATAGAGCCACACACAATATTTCTAGCAGATAGGAAAAACATTTATATAAAAGGACGGTAGGATATGTCGAGTCAAATGTGTAACAATACCATTTGAAAAGCCACAAAATGAGACAGTCAGTCAGTTCCGACAAACAATGGAGAGGTTGAATGCACTCCTGCCATTCCATTTCTGATTATATTTTTCAAATGGTACAAATATGTTCATGTATGGGAAAACCACACTGATAGAAGGTCATTCTCATTGGAGAATAGACAAAAACTTGTTTATGACTGGAGGAAAACAATTAGCAATTCCATTTTCGGAGCAGTCAAATCACCAAGTTTATTTCCTGGAAGGAGACCCACAAAAATCAAGCATTAAATCATGTCGCAGCTGGTGTAGGTTCTGACTTAGGTTAGAATACAAAGCTAATGACCGATTCGTTAATCATTTGTTTTCATTTTCCACCACAAAATGTTTTTGATGTAACCAGGACTTCAAATTGAAGTATTAACAATTGAGAACAAATACAAATGTAGCTGCCATTGGTATCATCGTTATTTTAGCTTTCAGAACTCTCGAAATGCGAATGCAGGAACACGGGAAGCATGACTGACTGACTGCACTCACTGCACAACTGCTTATATACGTCTAATAGGGAAATTCAGACATGTGCCATGAGTAGGTCTTCCAAGATCTCTCTGGTATTTGCAGTTAAGAGACTCGCACTCGTTTTCAAAGTAATGTATGCTGTGTGTGCAATAAAAAAGTGGAATTTCGTCTACTTAGCTGTTAGTTAGACATGTGTACATAGGTATGCTCTCAGCCTTTATGTATTGCTGCTGCTGCTCAGCTTGAGTGTCAAATTTTTTCTGGTTGGCTAGTGGCATTTCCTTCTTGTGCACGCTTGGAATAATCCAATTTGCGTTATGCACTCATGTAAGGAAAGGCAGAGAAGCACAGTACCACGAGGACGAGTAAGTAGAGCCCTTGTGAGCGATTTGGTGATGTCAGTAGATGATTGCATGGCTTTCCTGTCCTGGATTATGCAACTTTGTTTTGGGCTGACAACAAAACGACACACGACTTTAGTAGTAGGTATGCAAATGTACTTAAGATGAATTTGATGCTAACCATGGAGTCATCACTATTACCAACTACCCTCCCAACAAATAAAATTTCTGCCGAAAAATGTTCCACAACTTCCTACTTTCATATTCCGCGCCGAGTTCTAAATTACTTACAGAATATTCCTGTCCCTAATGCAATCGTACTAGAATCATCATCACCAACTGCGTCAGAGGTCCGTCTGGCCTCAGTAACCCACACTGACGCTCATTTACATTAATGGATTTATATACCTCGTCGCCATATCAACTACTCTTGATGACTGTTTTGCTTTAGGTGTTATCTCTCCGCACATCATAATTCACCTAACGATTTCTTGTACGACGATGAGTGATTACAAGAAAGCCGTTAAGTATTCTCGATTTTGAGTATACCGTCCATATATTGGGTACCATAATTGGATACAATTATGTCTACTGACTCAACAATCAAATGAGACGGATTGAATTATTTATATAGATTGACATTATCCTTGAAAGCTTTGGTGGTGGGATTAGCGCTATGTGTCCGTAAAAATCAGCTAATTGAGCCACTCGACGCGACATAACCAAGAAAGCAAGGACACCTATAATATTGAGTATGTCGTATGTCTTTTCTGCGAAGAGCACTTAAAAGCTGAAAGTCTCCTTTCACAATAAGCACAGAATGAGTTTGTGCAAAAATTAAAGTAAAAACTAGACTATATATTTGGGGAATCTCTGAGATTTTTGTATTTATATTCAGCCTGCTATCCATCCACAAAGTAGACATTACTACTGATAGGGAGAAGCAAGGGATCCAAGCTAATACTGTTGGAAAATCCCTGTGGTGTGTATGTGAATAGAGTCAGTCATGGGAAGCTAATTCGCTTACAACTCATTTCCACTATAATTTCCAAGGACAACAAACAAGCAATCGTTTTTGGTGTTGTTGGTCTTGACTTTTTAGAAATGCCGAGGGTGTAGTCCTGCGTCTTGTCACATGTAATTACGCAGACACTCTAACAAAACCCGAAAGTGATGAGGTCAGCCCCCTATGAAGCATACTCTCTTCGTATGAGAGAGAAAGCACACAAGATATTGATTAATTTAAATTTTAAATGAAGAAATGAATGACTAATGACTGACTTGGCGACCGGAGGCCTGGAATAAATATGAAGCAGAGGCACAGTCAAAACTCCAATTGTACAAGGTGAGCCGAGGGAAAACGTAGGTCGCTCGAGCTAGAAATTTGTGCTGGGTTTGGTCATATCGATGTAGGCAAGTCACACACAAAACGATATTGTTATGCTACAATTACAAACTACCTATACCAATATACACCTTTTTCCCCTTTTCATTATATGAGGCTCGCCCATTTACACATTCAATCTAAACACCAACTAGCAGCTCCTCTTTCTGGAGCGAAAACTGTTCACAAATTATGTAAAGATACAAGCACACAACGACATGCACTCAGTTATAACACACACAGAATACGACGACCATGAAGCTAGTTTATTCTGTACATACATGTATCCTAAGTTATGTAGGCATCGTTGGAGTAGTCATTTAAAATGAAATATGGACATTTTGTACATATTTTGAGCTTATATCATAGTCATATTATGCATTGTCAAGGTATGTCAACCTTTCTCCGAACTGAATTTATATTGCTTTCATTTGAAGCATTGGGGAAAACACTTAAATATTCTGACATTTTCATGTTAACTAAGGGCAACTTTTTGTCACTGGTACAATACTACACGGTGAAATGAAAAACGTGAACAGATTTTTGCCAGTATATACATTTCCCTACATAGCAGGGTTGTAACAGGGCCCAAAGCATACATAGGAATCAATATACTAATGTAATGAGGCTGATAATGCGACCCGTTGCGTGTAATCCTTCTCCGGGCTTATTTTTCAGTGGTTCATGAAAAGCATGAAACTTTTACTTTGAAAATGTTTTTTTGTTTTTCCTCAAGACTATTCCTGTTTGTATTTTCATTTCAAACAGAATCGTAACGTTACTATTAAGGTTACCCTTTTTGTGTTGTCCAGGAAAAAAAACAAGGAAAATCTTAACATACCCACCCAACCAACCAACCCACTTCCCCATGCAAATGACAAAGAGAGCGGACGAAGCTGGAAGGTTTCGTTAAATTGAATAGCGGACGTGGACGATGGATTGAAATGTACTGATTGCTTTGATGCTGACATGTCAAAACATGACAATTTGACAAAGCCAACAATCTTGTTAGAACGGGGAAGGAAGAAAACATGACGGCGGTAGCGGCTATGATGAAAAGGCTGCGTAGCTAACTCAATACCATGCCATTCCATCCACTTTGTTTAAATCCGGATCCCGATCAGAAGGAACGAGGCGAGGTGAGAGAAGTCACCCATGAACAAAAGCGCTGTTTTCTCTCTATCCCTTTCTTTCTCTCCGTGATTTGAGCCAATATCATCCAGACAAAAAATAGTTATTGAAGGCCTATTAACTGCTTAGGGAAACAGGATCGGGTTGGTCTAGTCTTGCTGTGAAAATCTTGTAAGCCTCACGAACTAAAGTAATGTCAAAGGGAGGAAGACGAAGAATGAGAAAAAAATGCTTTTGGTGGTTCACAATAACCCAACACTCTGCTTGTATCAGCTCAGTCTCCTTCTTTTCAGCAGATAAATGTAACGAGAGGAGCAAGTGAAGCCCTTGTTGTAAAAAACGAGAAAGAAATGGAGAGGACTTTGGTTTTCGTTCTAGTTGAATGAGTCCCTTGTTCATGTTCATGCTCTGTTCTTCTTTCTTGTTTGCTTGCCTGCCTCTGTGCAACCTGCGTTTAGCTATGTCATACCATGACACACTAAGTTTTATGTGTAACACGACGGCATTGAAACGAGAGGGATTTGTCGTAACCACATGAATAAGACCTGACAAGAGATTTCGTTTGAATACCAATACATTTAATGCCAGAGGGGATTGATGTGCTTTCCATTCTATCCTGACAATACAATGTAGGTAATACCTACTTGCATTTTCTTTTCTCTACTCTTTCACCAACTCTCTCTCTCTATTAACAATATAATCTACTCCTTCCCACTACCGCTACTCATCTGTGCTCCTATCGCTATTGCTTTGGAGTGCATTGTCCTCTCTCTATCACTTCTGATGTTACAACCTTCCTCCATGATTGCTGCCTCCGGTTAAAAGACCGACACCACACAAACCTTTTTTGGGAGGCGGTGGCCTTGGAAAAAAACGGATTGAAGATAGCCATGCAAATACATTAAAGAAGAGCAAAAATGTCTAAAGGGGAAAATGAGCACAAAACCTCTCTGCAAAGAATCATCATCACATCAGGATCACCACATTTTCTTTAAAATGTAGATACTGATTAAAAATAAAACACAGCCGATTATCAACATCCTTATGTTCTCATTCATTTTACATCACCCAAACAACCACCTAAAAAAGGGGGTGGAGAACAAAAGTGAAATGAAATGTGGCTTGCATTTTGCTGGTCAGAGAGAAAATGGGAGAAAGTGATGATGACGAAAAGAGAAATGATGTGACACAGAGAATGAAAGTTGACACATTGAATACAAAGCATTTTTTACTTCACTTGAATAGGATACCACGTCAGTATTCAACAGTGTTGAGAGAAAAAATGAATATAAATTTTTGTCGTGCTATTTGAGAAAGATGAAAATTTGAGTCGTCCTATGAAAACTAATACGGTGAACACTCAACAGGAATCTGTTCTGTTCTTCTGGTAGTAAGACGAAAATGTGTAGCGCATTGTGTACACATGATGGGAACGAATTGAATGAGATTATCAGCTAAACTGGGAAAGCCACACACATGAGACTTGGGCTAGAAAGATTGGAATTGGTGGAGGCTCTACATATTTAACAATGGAATAACTACAAGACAACGCAACGCACGGCCCCAAAAAAAAGAGTAAGAAATGGGAAAGCATGTAATCCATTTTTTTGTGAAGGAGGATGAAGAAACGAAATAATATTGAATTGTCTAAACATGCAGCAGCAGCTGTGTGTCAATACGAACACTAACTGTAGGTGACACTTGACAGCTGATAGAAAACTAAAGATTGCTTCCTCTACATTTTTTTCAGCTTTCTTTCTTTCGCTCCTCAGCTTTCTTTTCCTAAGTAATTCATCTTCCTATAAAGATACATTGATCCATCCAGATACAGACACATAAGGTTGTTCATGATATCTTTTTATTTATAGCTACTGTGAAAAGTGTGTGAAGGAAAAATCTTTATGTAATCTTATTTCAGTTATACAAGATAGAAAACACGCACAAGGTACATCCCCTTTTTCGATTTGCTGTCACTAAAGTATGAGTTTGGGTGAAGGGATAAGTGTGCCTGTGTGTGTCTATGTGTGAGCTACCCTTCTTTTTTTGCACAGAATGAAAACGTGAAAATGTATTTGGTTCTGATGTGATGCACCATCCAACCATCCTGTTTCTTATTTGGTTGCTGACGGCTATGACTTGTAACTTTGCAATGAGTAGGGAAAGAGCAAGAAACGCCAACTCGTATATATTCCTTTCTCCAGCCTTGTTTATCCTTTACATACATGCATTCATTTTCCCGTCGTCCGCCTTCTTCTTCCCTTTTCTGTTTCAACAGAATTTGTTGCTCCAGAACAGCACATACGGTTGGCGAGGGTCTCCAGGGAAATCATTTATCTCCAGGAAAAGAAGAATATCACTAGGAGTGTGACGACAATGTTGCACTATTTAAGAGCAAGACTTCAGCTACTCTGTTTCAGCTAGTGAAAGGACGAATACAAAGGACAGAGACAGAAAAAGACAAAAAAAATTCTAGACTATGCAATGCAATGAATGATCTTACTATATACACATCAAAACTAGTTCAACACAACTTCGTAAGCCGGTTTTCTCTCTAAAAAAAGTGTTTTCACAATGTGCAGTATAAACTACTAAACCGTTTAGTTGTTTCCGTTTTTCTCATTTTGGTATCAGGATCGGGAATTCTATTCATACCGGAAATTTCTTGTAAAGTCTCTTGTCAGAGCTAGACAAGTGTCATAAAATATTTAGAAGTTGAATAATTTTTAGTATTCCATCCCATTCAAAATTTACGGGGTGACATTTCCTTCATGAAAAAGTTTATGGAAGCAGTGCAACCGGATCTGATCGCTTTCTGTCTCGGAAACAATTTGTGTCATATTTCTACTGACATGTGACAAAAATCAATATCAATATCCCATATTTATATGCAAGTAGGCTGAAGTAATTTTGCCCAACGTTGTCAACCGGTCTAGTTTAGAAACGAAATGGAGTTGAGGAAGACATGAGATGGATCTAGCATAAACATTCGTTTTACTGACGAAGCCAAAGCCATCCCTAATACACCATAATTTTTTGCCGGCAATGATATTTCATGTCAGGTGAGCAAGTGGAAGAAGCTAAAATTATCCATATTTTTTTTGCAACGTCACCATCCGATAAAATCAAATTATGAGTGATCTCCCCCAATCTTCTTTTGCCGAAATCGCGTAAGATTTAAGTTTTATGATGACGTTGATGATGCTAACTTGTTTTTGATAGTAGACTCAGAGTTTCCTTTTAAAAATACTCTCTTCCCAACAAAGTATGTTCTCATCAAAGGCAGTTCCCTTTGGTGAAGATATTTTGAATGTAATATTTTTCAGCTGAAGGTCACAGATGGAATATTGACAATATACAGAATCCACTCCATAAATTAGACGATCAAGAAAAAGCTGACTTGTTAAAAAAAGATTTTTTTCTTCAAAACGGATGATGATGGTGATGAAGGCAGTAAACCAACTGGTGTGTTTGGTTTATGACGATGATGATGCTATGTCATAAAATTTGATGTCAAGTAACAATATCGTTTATATAAAGGCACTCAATTCTAGTTCCTATTGAAATTACAGGCCCCAAACGAAAATATATAGAAATCCCTTCATATAAGGCTTCTAGAATAAAAGGCTTTTGTTCTAAATTGAAGTCATTACTCCCCTTTTCTATTCCTCAATCTTGCTGTTTGGTTTCAACAGGCAAGGGATTTGTACGTCCCGTAAAATATGAGAGTAAAACAGATTCCGTTTTTGAATTGATACACCAACATCTACCTGAGCTACTAGTTCGTATAAAACTACAAGTGGTAGAAATGACAGTGGAGGAAAGGTAAGTTCAGAATGAAAAATGTTTCTTTGTCGGTCAACGAGTCAGCATTTTTAGAGATCCATCCACTTATGAGTTACTGAATACACTACTCTCATAAAAGCATCGACAGAAGTATATGGGATCCCTGGAAAATTGGTTTCCCTACTCAAAGAAATATAATTTATATTCCAAAGTGTACCACTTAAAATACAACTCTCTCCATATAATCTTTAGCTATAATTCATGTGTTTACTTTACCTTTCCTTGAATTCGTAAAAGCATCAATGCCTTGTAATGTTCAAATGAACTGCGAATGGACATTCCTGCGATGCTCATACATTACATGTTTTCCAAGACGTGGAATGAAAAATGTTAATTTTAAGTATTACAAGTCATTTCTAACAACACAAAATTATTTATAAAATATCAAATCCATTATGATTGTTGAAAAATTTAGATTGATAGACCATAAGATTGGAAAGTATGATTATTTAAGTTGTATCTTGTAACTGCAATTTCAAACATACACCTAAAAGTTGTACAATTTTCTTATGAAAAGCCTCTTCTGAATTTAATTAGACTTCTGAATCAGTGCTTTATCACTATCACATGTAACATTAAAATTTGCCAATAATCAAGCCGTATCCATCATTCATTATGGTAAATGTAAATGAATAATCTATTGTAGTTATTATTTATGTCTGCTAAATTTTGAATAGTGCAATATTCGTCTTCATTATACAGTGTATGTATGAAATGTACAATAATTATTTCAGAGAGCGCAAAACCGATTTTTATTTCTCGGTTGATATTCGTAGTCGTTTATATTGTTTCACCTTATTTTGTCACCGTTACTTATGAGGTGACTGCAGTGATAAGATACATTCATACGTGTAAACGTGAACCAGCAGTTTACCGAAAACAAACAAACAACACAGAGTCAAATGTCAAGTGCTCATAATATACACATACCTACGCCGATTTCCTAGACTCGTACCGATGTTAGCATCGGTCCAAAACCAACATCATATTTTTGCATGAGAACAAACAATTTGCCTGAAAATGGATTACCAGAGAAAAGTGCTTAATCGGACGAACACCACCAGGCTGGTTGAAGTTAGATGGCAACGAGTAAGAGGATGGGAAATGGAGATGAAAAATGCATTGCATATCATAAAAAGGTGGAGTTATTCTTGTCCTCATAAGTCATCGTTTGAATATTACAGGGAAGTTGGAACGAGGAAGGGGAAAGGAAGAGCCAAAAAAAGTTAACCAAGTCATCCTGTTCTCTCGCCTTTTGCGAAACTGAAAACTTGATTTTTGTTTCCCTCTTCCACAAAAAGATACTGTAATATTCAACACAGAACTTTTTAACATTCTTATTTTGCAAGTACATTTTAACGTTTCCATTCTATGGATTTCTTTTTGTTTACACTTTGTTGTGTAAACAAAAAGCGTATATGTGCCATTGGGCTAGTTCAACCAGGCAGCTTGATATACAAACAACGCAGTGCTTTTTTAATGGAAGGAAAGCAATCCGGGTGAATGCACAAAGCTCTAATGGCTATGAAAATTGAAAGGTCATCAATTGAAACGAGATTGATGAGAATAATGCTTCCTTTGATTCTTGAAAAAATGGCTGCCTTCCACCTCTCCAGATACAAAACAATCACATAAATGTATTGCATGTAACCGGAAACAATGGATAGGGCGTAGTCTTGTTGTTAGTCTGTTGGCTGTCTCTCATAGTTAGGTATTTTTCCTTTGGTTTCACGGATTTTGTACTCAGGAAGTCAAAAAGGAGGAGCAAGATTCATTTTTTATTTATTCATTCAAGATGTTCTGAGTACATACTATATATGCACTCATGCGAGCTAGGTTGCGTCAACTGGATTAGTTTTTGCGCTCCCTGTGCTATCTTCTGGACGATTTAAACCCTGGCGCCAAGTGTAGATCACACCTTTTACAGTACGAATCAAGCACTGCGTATTTTATTGCGTGATTGATCTACTGAAGTATTTGGTTTAGTTATTTCTTATTTGCTATGTCAAGTCAGTCTAGGTTCTAGGTCAACCTAGAAGCTGTACTCAATGCCCTTACGGGTTCGATATTCTCCTTTCTCAGAATTTTTCTCAAAACTTTATTTATTCATACTCATACAATAATTTATCTGTGAATAAAGTGGAAGCAGAATCATTCACTCATTTTGTATCCTTACGAATAGTTTCAGTCATGCTAAACGTAACAGAGAAATGTGGCTCACGAAAGACAACTTTATAACCGTTGGCAATGCTTGAGTTATAAAGTGAAGACTAGAAATTTGAGGGGAGGATGGTTATTTAAACGAATATACTTTAAATTTCATGAAGTTACGGAAGCAGAGTGATTATTCCAAGCGGGATACACATAAAAGTATAAAGAGTGTGTGGTGTCGTAAACCTTCGGATACTCTGTGAGTCGTCCAGAAACAACAAACATTCAAGTCTGATGTTGAAGGAGAACAAAGTTGGAAGAGAAGTAAATTTCCACCTCCGTCTTCCGTCATTCCTTTGCACTTATCTATGAAGAAAACCTCCAACATCCTTCAGTCAATTAGAGGCGTTTAAAAATTTATAAGGGGAAGAAAACATGGCGTAAAATTTAGTTTTGTGTAAATCCTTTCTCCTATCATTACAACTGAAGGCTTGGAAAATCATCCGCTTGAAAAGGTTAAAGTGAATCGGCTGCCAGGACGCTAATGTACTCTTTTTAAGATTCCAACCTATCCTATCGCTATTTCTTAGCAGTGCAACAACTTTATCCAAACATGCATACATATAATGCTCATGCTCTCTTTCTCTGGCTTGGCTTTATTCTTTAATAACATACCTACTTTAATATGTGTGCCTGCCCTGGCTACGCGCTAGACGCTAGTTCATTTGTGTTTCGTGAGTGCCATATATTCCTATCTCAAAAAATTAAACCTGGGCCAATTCGATAGACATGAATTCGTGTCTAAAGGAATCGATCTTGCCGAGGCAATGCCACATTTTTTCTATTAAGTCTATCTTTTATCACAATATCACATCACATGTTCTATTTCTACTACCAACTGTGACCAGTTCTTTAGAAATTTAACTTCGACCCAATAACAATGTCACGCCACCTGATCAGGTATATTCTTCAATGGGAATGACTGATGGAATGGGATAACCCACTCCTTTCCACTATTAACTATCCCCACAGGGAGTACAGTAGCCTTACGCAATTGTGCACTAACTGAAAAAAATAGACCAGGGAAGATATATCTATTTTTTCTATAGTGAGTTCTTATCCACTATATTTTAAATGAAGTTATTGGCTATTCTGCCCATCCTATGAATTTTATCTTTGTAGACATTCTCAAGTTTTCTGTCAGTGAGTTTTTCTTTAAAATATTGTCAGTGAATCAGTACTTCACAATTGAAAGCATTGTTATTAGAGTAGTGGTTGAATATTGAATATGAATGCACTCAAAATGCAAGGCCACTTTAAATCCAGAAGGATCTCGACCCTTTGCTGAGTTCATGTTCTTATTCACAAAAATTGTAAAAGCCTCACAACAAAAAATTGAGAGGGGCTGAGACGGTATTAGATAAGGCAACTCGTCACCTTGCGCCATCGGCTTTGCTCTACGTATTTACTTATATGTATATATTCTTGTGACATGCATCGCTTCCGTTTCAAGTCCTGTGTCAAGGAACAAGGCTAACTAATCTTTCGTTCGTTCCATTCAGTTACACTTTTTGTCAAGGGTTTTCATGCTTCATGCTCCAACATATTATTAAATGAAAGATTCATGTGAATGAGAAATATGAATGTTACAATGATTTATGATACTTTTTTCATCCGGCTTCTTGTGGCATGTTACCAATAACTTGGTGCGTGATGATAGTATTCTATGAAAAGGATATCAGTAAGAACTAAGTATTCTTTCAAAAACTTTGGGTGTTTGGTCGTACAAGGAATGTAGGCATAAGTATTATGAATGCATGCCTATAAATATGCTACTTGATAAGGACGAAAAATGACGGAAAGAAAGGATTGATGATGTTAATATGGAATGGGATGGAAAAGTTAAGAAGATGAGTAATATGCGAACATGCATCCTTGTCTGATTTTCTCTAAACTACGACAACGACCACACATTTGCTGGGAAGGAACCCAAATTCACGCACCATGCCTCACCTTTCAATAATATTAGCACCGAACTGGACGGCTGTAACCACTGTTACCTATTAAAATTGTCACGTGTTACACAGAAAGCAACCTGAAACGTTTTTGGCTAAAACGTATAAACCAATATCTTGCCTAATCTGTGCGTACAAAACGTACTCACGCAATGTTGAATAATTTTGTTTGTGCCCTGTTTGTCGGGGTCAGTATATAATGTAGGTGTGAATGACGAAAAAATCTGGCATTCGAATTTGACAGTGTAAATACACTCATATTTCTCTAAGAATAAAAAATACGCATGTCACTATACTGTAAAGTATCAGAGAGAGCGTTGTTGAAACCGATTTTTATTTAATGCTTTCTTGTGCTATCTGTTCAACCAATGTTAACGTCAGTCAGAACTCAGCATGTAAATTTCCCAATTGACAGTAACATTGGGATGTGCATGTAAAATAAAATTTTACATTTTTGTTCAAGCGCATACTTGAGTAGTCACTAAATTAAAAATCGGATTCTAAAACCATACGATTTGTATAAATTTTACAAAGTACCACGTTTTAAATGTACTTTGCTACGGCTATCTTTTGACTTCTATTCAATAACTTTTATTTCATTTCCTCAGTCACCGATTATTGTTCTTGCACTCAAATAGTAGAGCAGCTATTTTTATTCCGACTTGAAAACATTGCTGTTTTTATGTCAAGTTTCACCAAATAAACATACACATACCAAACAAAGTATATAAACCCAACCTACAAAGTATTGAAGGACTAGGCCAACGCCCCACAAAAACTTTCCCTCATAACTTGACCCCATCTTCCATCACTATAAATATTAGATGCAGAAAAACATGTTCTTGTAGAACTGCTCAAACCTGGAATATTATACTTGGCTTTCGTACCCTGAGAATTACACTCTACTCTTTATTCGTGGCATCAATAAATCATTATGTTGAAAGCCAAACTACAAGCTTAATAAATGGCGGCAACCGTCTAGGATAAAATCAAACTTTTGGATTGTATTTGCATGCAATACTGAATGTAATGGACTTACAGAAGACGGGGCAACGGGGAATTCAATTACATTGCTAACTATGGATACTAAATGATTTTGTTTAATTAACAGTGATAAAACGGGTTTGGCTGAAAATCAGTAGAATTCCCCCTTGACCCACGATATGTGGAAGGAATCGGTTTCTGAGTTATCCCACCAACATCCATTCACATAACGAGAAATATGGAGAATGCCAATAATGCTTAAACGTTGTTTGGTTATTAATAAAGTAGGGAGTGCTGAACAAAAAACATATATTACTCCGGAAATAATGGCTAATGTCAACAACTTCCTATTTGTTTCCAAGTGCAAAATGGAATATTCTATACAAAAATATAACATGCAATATACGAACAACTCATGCAAAGTTAATGAAATGTAAGTACATCAATGAGCATATTATAAATGTTTTTATGGTTTTAGTTGTGTGTTCCCGTATTCCATTGTTATGCTGTCATCATAATCATTTTTGAATTATAATCAACTGATAGTCATGTTCAAGTTGCATAATACTATTGAAACTCAAGAAGCACAGGTATATTTAATTACCACAGATAAAAAGAAGACTAGATGGTGGTGACACAGTTATTCATAAACTTATTAAATGATTGGAGAACAAATGGTATAATTTTTAGAGGCAAAATAACAACACATTGAGCGACGTAAATCAAACTGTCAATCATCAACCTCCTTGTATGAATACGATGTTGCGTTGTTATCATGTCAGTCTTACTCTACTAATGACTGCTCTAAACTATTTGGCAAAAAAGACTTCTTTCATTAGACAAAAGTTGAATACTTCTTCCATTTTTTGGACACAATGTCAACGGTGCCCTGAGAGAGTTGAAAGTCATTCAAGAGAAAGTGCAACCTACCCTGCCCAATAAATACATGGCCTGGTTTCATCTTATAAGAAAAGTCGTGTCAAGTGTTCCAGTCGTCATGTGATTTAATGAATAAAGGAAAAAGTTCCAGTTTAGAAGGACATCTCAAACTTCATAGTATTTTTAGCGAAGTAGAGTAGGTAGTAGTAGTGGAAGTGCAGTGCAACTTGAGAGGCAATGTTGCAATGCGAAAAGGGCCGAAATAAGTTTTCTATGACAGTAATACTTGTTTAGTTCTCTAAAAGGCATGTGAGACGAAATGAGTGGAGGGGCGAACACTCTCGCACTTTCACTCTCATCATCCAATACTCCTTCCCTTCTTTTACTCTATCTTCATTTTCACACTTTCTTTTCCTCATTGCAATCTCGTTCATCGTGATGAGAAGCAATATTACAACAAGAGGGGAAAAAGTTTTGGCGAAAAACCAGAGAATGATAATCATTTAAGTCGTGACGAAGAGTTTTCCAAAATTTAATGGACAAGTGTGCACGTAAGCAAACCCCAGCAACTACAATGAGCAGCTATACCTATCAACATACCTTATACACGAACACTGAAAAAAAAACTTATTCTCGTGAATAAACGAGATAGAAGAAGAAACGGCAAAAGTCTAGAAAAAAATTATAACGTTACTCGTTCGCACAAACCTTTACCACGCACTCAGAAGCATGGAGTGTGTTACGATGGTAGGGTAGGAAATAAGCGTTTGCGAAGGGTACCCTACCGGGTAAAAAGAAAGAAAGAAGGAATATTGTATGTATGTAGCTAAACTGGATGCCCGAGAATATTATAGGGTTCGTTATTCCAGTTAACAGCATCAAATCTATTTAAATACCTTAGTTGGAAGGTAATATCTACTTTGGGACTTTTCCTTCTCTCCACGTACTACCTACCTACCTGTCTTGGGTTTTCCCCACCAAGTATACAAAAGGTGTATTTGCACAGCATGCCTTTTCTCCTAACCTAACGTGTGCCGTACTGATGGCTCCTGTCAGAATGAGAGAAGGTTGAGGCTATGTACGTAGTTGTGTGAGGAGTTGACTTTCAACCTATTTTTTTGTAATGCGACTATGTCGATATTGTGCTGTCCTGCTTTAACAACCACATACCGTCTGTAAGTTCTCTAACAATGATAGCTCAAAAAAACTACATTACATTTCCCAAACCTTTTCCTTCTTTCACCTAGACTCTTTCCTTGGTTAAGCGGGATGCCTTATATTAACTCGCGAGAAGTGAAAGTAAACTATTTTCTCTCTGCTTGTCTGTCCTTGCCTGCACAATAATAGCAAACTACTTGGCGTTTTTAAATTCACTTACAACTTAAAGTTTACATTGTTGATGGACCAAATCAAGATGATCTCGCCAGGTCAGAGGTCAAGTAAGATAAATGCTGAATACCGAACAACTCCTTGAATGTTGATCAAAAAAGTTAGTCCAATATTACCCCTGGCTGACGATCGGCATAAATAAGTCTCACGTTGCCAATAGTTTTTGGTTTGTCACATTCATTAAAATTATGTAGCAAATGTCTAATTGTAATGTAACAATGTATACTTGTCAATACAATTAGATTATTACTTGTTTTCTATTAATTGTTCAGCTCTTGCAGTACAAGGTACTGTTTTTCAAATTATTTACTCGTTACAAGCAAAACCCAACGGGACAACATTTTCAACTTACTTAACGTAAACTAAGGCTATTTACATATTTTGACACACAAATTTATACTTAATATACGAAATAAATTATTCCAATCTATTCACTAATGACTTTTTATTACTGTACTGTATTTTTAATATTTCGGCTATTGTAAAACCCTTTTCAAAAGGTGAAAAGTTTTAACTAATAAATAAATCGGCTTCTGTTATGCATGCATGCTGGTAATAAGCCAACTGCGAGTTGGTAGTATCCCTCTTATATTAACCACATCAGATTGCCGTAGTGGTTTGGTAGTTGGAAATAAGTATTAATATTGTCAGGTGGTCGTGGCGTCGTCAATTCGTCCGTTGAACACAATGTTACCCCAACTCCAACTCGTGTATGGTTTGAGTCAACTTCAATATGGCATTTATCATATTCGTGCTTATCCAGTTTGACGAACAGGGAACAGAATGGTATTGTTGTAGGTAGCTAGGCGAGCAGGTAAATAGTGTTGCACCGCATTGTGGAACCTGTGTCCATACAAATCCGAAATGGGAAAAATAGCTATGTATGGTCAATATATGTATGTATTCGTTTGTGAAGAATCTGTGTAACCAGAGGAAAGTGCTACTTATGCTTTTGTCCGAGTCTAAAGGTCGCCTCGTAATTCAATATACAACATTTCATGCTTTGAAAACTGACGAAACGAATTTCGTTTCTTTAAATTTAATGCACTGTAACCTTGATGCAAATGACATCGGCAAGTTGTTTACAAGGAGCAACTTTTAACCTTTAATCTAATCACGTCGGTGTAATTACGAATTGCATAAAGTTACGAATTGTAAAACCCTTCAGCTTTCCTCATTTTTATTTAAGAGTGTCTGGTATTATATTGACCTTGATTCCCAATTATGCTATCCAATAACTTCTACAACATGATATAATATGAGTAGGTGAAAGTTTGTGTCTATAATTATGACACGAACTTTATACTTGTTTATGTAGTTTACAATTTACTTGTAAGTCTTGACGAAAAAAACTTTTTCTGTTATTCCATGTTTTTATACTGCTCACCTGAGCCAGAGGAGTCTACCAAGCAAAGAAACTTTTTTTCACAAGACGCAATACAAGAGTGAAACCAACTTTTCTCGTCAGTCTTTCACTTTTTCTGTATCCTCTTCTTGCCCTTTATTAACTTGCAACCAAGTTGGAAGTTAATTACTTTACTTCCTCCGTCTGTCGGTCTGTTCGTGCTTGTGGAACCTAACCCTAGAACCATTTGACATTTTCTGGTTCAGTTTGAACTAATCGCGTTACTTAAATTAAAATTAAGATTATGCCTTGAATCGAAATGACCCATGCGGGTCAATGAATGGTTATAAGTATTCTTTTGAAAAAGTACTATCAAAGTTCGAATACTCGAGCGACCTTTAGGTTACCTATAATCATGAAATCAGTTCGTAAACATGGTTCATGGACAAATCAGTTATTTAAAAAACACTATATGATGTTGATGACGCATGATGACCTTTAGCAATAACCTCGTTGCAAGTTTTCTAAATTCCTATTTGAGGGATTTATTTTATACTCTTTTCGGAGGGAAATCAAATGCATGTTAGAACTACACAACCCCCACTACTGTACAGTCCATTTCATGCATACATGTCAGTAGTATTGTACCAACCCATAGTAGAAATGTGTATCTTTCACTTTCGACGGATGAATGCATTTTCTAAGTTTTCATGGTGTAGAAAGGATCAAGAAAAAATGTATACCTCCAGCGTGCTACGCAGAGTAGATGGAAGGAAAGCCATTGCCATGTACCACTGAATATTCCCGTTGACTTACCTGCTTGAAATGGTTGGTTTTCTCCTTCACCGTCTCATGACTACTTACATTTAGGGGCAAAACTCGACCGTCAATAAATGAACTTTATATTGTGCGTAGCTTATGAACAAGTCTACGTTTTCTCACCAAATTTCTTTCACTCAGTATCCGAAAAAAGCTACTACCAAAATACTTCGAGCCCAATAACTGCTACATGCACAAACTTATTACAGAAAAATTGCTACAGACCATGAGTACACGCATAAATCCACAATTTCCATAAGATAAATTGTCATTGGTAATCAGTGATCTTAGTTGTATTGCGTAATACGGAAAATAATATTTTTTGACTGTAGATGAGAAAAATTGACATTTTAATTGTTCGTTTCTTTTGAAACCGTTTTAAATAAAGTTAAAGGGTCTTCTATCCAATTAGAATTTTGTTGAGGTTCTCAACAAAACTAACTCAAGCTGAACTTGAGAGATGGCAACTAACTGAAGTATAAGTTATTGTGGTATTAGTTATTTTAGTAGTAGTTTCTACGTTATACATTTTTATTTTCTAATATATCATGTATCATATCATTTCCCTCTCTCTTGCACTAAAATGGATGAATTTACTTATATTTACTTCTCCATCCTCTCGTCTTTTTTCCAATTTCACTTCTTCCTTTGATGTATCATGGGTGCCGCTTTGTATGTCTGTCTACAATAAACATTTCTTTTCTATCCTGAACTAAAATGAATCTGTTTTCACCGCTGAAAGCAACATGCCGTAGTTTCTAAGAAATCTTTATTGCTATCCGGGAACTTATCCCGAAAAAGGGAATAAAAATTGTCCTTTCCAAAAGCATCACAAGCTTTTCTAAAGGAACCGGCCAACCCTGTCAAAAAAGGTTAAGTTCTCAGGTAGGTATAAGTTTCTCAGAAAGTAAACCAAGGTTCGTTTCAATCGTTTTTACATTAAAGTATTAACATAGTGCACAATGACAGCACCCTAAAATAAAATAAAAAGACTGACTTAATAACTTGTGCAACCAGTTCTTTGGCTTTTTTGATCTTCTAAGTATTAGAAATACATTTGCCAGCATCTCTGAAATGGCTTACCATTTTTAAGTTCTGTTTTACTTGAAGCACTGCCTACAATGCGCATGAAAACTATGAACATTACTTTAACCTTCGTGTCAAAGGTTAGGAACTTACGATAGTTTTTAAGTGGTGCGGTCTGCAGTATCATTCGAAAGCTTGAAAAACAAGTTACGTTGGGTTAGTGGCAGCCTATTTACGTGCCTCAATATAGAAATATTAACTCATAAATGCATTTTAATCGGCTAGGTCACCATAAATGTGGTATAAAAATGGTATTAAATTATTGTATTCTTTAAGTTCAACTTCCAATTCTTTTCCAGTTCTTTTAATTCCTACTGTTTGTAGGTCTATTTCGTTCTGGTCAATCAACATATTAAGTTTATTTCCAGTCCCTATACAAAGTGAAAGTGTAAGCAATTCAAATCATGATGCATGATTGCATTTATGATATGCACTCCTGTAAAAAGTACCAGATTACGTTTAACCTAAAAACTGAAAAAATAACACCCTATTTTCATTATCACATCCTTTCTTCAATGCTACTTTTAGATGCAGTCAAGTAGGCTACTACTTTTCCTATTTTAAAGCTAGAATACAGTGCGTTGCCATGTCATTCTTCTTGTTTAATTTTACGTGTGCATGTGAACTTGTTTTTAAGCTTGAATTCATCAAAGGTCTGATGTGAGGCTGAAAAACAAAATCCAAATAGTTAATAAATAACGTATAAATAATAGGTATGTTCGTAATATCCCATTGTATCGTGAGTGAATAATAGGACGGGTCGATTTTTCTCTTGTCCACGTCCACACCACGTCCTGCATTTTGAATAACGACATTGGGCTATAAAAATGCACACACACAAGGGGTGACGGTGCTTTAACAAGATTGTCAAATCACACATTTATATCCCTGACTTTTTCTTCGCGACTGGTTACGGTTGCATGTTCATTTATGTTTTTTTCTCTATCCATAATACCAACACAGGTGGGGACATTATCGGGTTTCACGGACGGATTATAAAAAAGTGGAAGGAAAACAAAACATCAGGCATGCAACAATGCACCGTCCACTCCATTTTCTTTTTTCTAGCTTTTTCCTTCATTCTTTGCTCTAAAAGAAATTAATGATTTTCCATACCGCTCAACATGGCTTTCTTTTTGGAAGTCGGAGAGACCCAATATAATACCGTATTATGTGCAACTTATTATGTGGAGAGAAAATTCAATTTTCCATTTTTTCTTCCTTTGTCTACGCTAGCAACTCAAGTTCTGTTTAAGATTGTAGAATACGCCGCCAAAGGCTTTTTTCTTTGAAGAAGGCTACTTTATAATTTATAAAGACGGTAAGTTTGACCAATGTGAGAGAAGAAGTGGTTAATATAGAGGAATAGTTTCGTCCTTGAAAACCATGACATGAATAAGTTTATTTTTTGAATTTAAAACCGATCAATGACATCATACTGGTTTTGTCATTAGTTATTTCAACACATTTAATTGATGGCTTCTGTTTAACATTTCAGTTCTCGTAAGATACCTTCTCGCAGCAGCTGTTCAAGATCGTCTTTAAGTTGATTATGGTGTAAGTTAATCCGTAGCTTTTAAATTGGAAACAAAATCACGTTAAAGTTGTCCAAAACTGACATTTGTAACGCACACCTCTTAAGTGCGCGCTCCCCTTTGAAAGTTATGAAGCCATGATTGGCTGAAAGTTTTTTCCTACTCATCTGCATTAAAATGTTATGGACTGAAGTTTCAAAGACTAGTCGTTGAATCTTATCCCATATGTATATTTATTTTGGACAAGATACAAGGAAAAACTAAACAAGACAAAGGAGGGAAAGAAAGACACAAAAGTTATGTAATTTCGTTGAAATACAAAAGAAAGGCTGGATCGTAAAAAAAGTGAGAGACGAAGAAGTGAATGTGTTCAGTTTGTAATTGAACGTGTTTATTTTGTGTTGAATAAGTAAACACAAATACAGGAGAGATTCTTGTGAGCCACATTAAAAATCTCATAATTAGATGCGTTTCTTTCGTGCAACAACTCTCTTTCCTAGTTAGTGCCCAGAGAAAAAGGTAATTCATGTGCAGTGGCGTATATACAACACCTCAAATTCATTTCTTTCCATGCCTCAGATTCTTCAAGTTTCTGTCTACCAACAACTCTATTCAACACCAAGCAGCACCTCTAATGAGATAACTGTACCTGCCAAATTGATTTGCACCCGTGCTTCTTTCCAGTTCTAAGCACGAGTAAAAATATGGGATATTTTTTAAACAATATTATGTCAAGTTCTGTACCCAATGTATCATATAGCTGATTACTTATTTCACTTCTGCTGGAATGTCATTAATCACCTGCTGATAGCGTAAGAAATCAATGCACCCACCACCATAATATATCCATTCACCACCAAACTACTTACCTGTCATGCACCCACTTTTGTCCCGTTAAACAAAGAGGGAGCAAATAAGAGAGTGGAATGGGGATACATAATAAGTAGTATAACAAAAAAAAATTGGAAAAAAGTGGAATAATATACTTGTTCCAAAGAGAAATTCGTAAGCAGGTGATGCATTCAACTGTAGCATGTAATATGCACACGGTTGGTTGACTATTGGATTGCTCTCTTGCTTGGTTGAGTTACTGAAAGGAGGAGAGAGAGAGGGAGCGACTTTGAGTGACTTTTCCCCTCCCTTTTCCAACACTAGTTTTCTTTCTATCCACAAAGGAGCACACAAAACAGACATTAATATCCTTTCTTTCGTTACACGTGTATACTTTCTTTGCTCCCTGGTGATATTATTATTACACACTCATTGATTTCTCCATTCGTATTTTAATGAAATCTGACCATGTGTTATATGCAGTTTTTTTGCCGAATGTATGTATTATCATAATGTAATCCATTCTCTTTCTTTACAATCTTCTATCTGATTACTCCTTCTCTATTCACATTCTTCTTTTACAGGAGAGAAGAATGGGAGATAGTGAAAAGACTGGAAGGGTGAAACCTGCACACAGAGAGAGCATACAATTTGCTCATTTTCTGAGAGTGAAAGTAAAAAAATTTAATGGAATATAACAATCCACTCATTGTATGCATAAACATCGGATAGCTGGGTAATCATTACATCGGAAGCTTACATTCCATTTTACAAGGTAAAGGACAGGAGGACAACACTCTTAAAATTAAAAATGCATTGCAAAATGACTATTAGTTTTGCCAATGACGTGTGGGTTAGAAATTGCAGGATATTTTTAGTTGCTTTCGTAGAAAACCATTTCCACACCTCTATGTGTGTACACGTTATGGAAAAAACCGAGTGTGGAGCATTTCTGGTGACTCCATATATTTTGCGACTGTAATTTATTTTGCTGTTGATAAAATTAGACAAGGTTGAGAAGAAGGTGCGTGTAAATAGAACATCACTTTTTGCAAGAACGCAGTATCACTGGGCCTGCTCTCGTTTCTCCTCTGCTTCGACTTTTCTTGGTGGCTCAGGTGTGGCAAAATCGACATTCATTTAGTTAACCACTAGAGACGAACGGAGGGAAAGTATACATTAGAATGAGTGCAATACCTACATTCATGCAACTTTTGTAAGTAGACGAGTGGAAACAGAAATTTATGGACTTGCATACGCTCATAAATTTTCTATTTATAATTTATATCAATGCTAACCAAAATGACAAGAAGTGGAATAATTTGGGAATGTTTTACTAGGCTAATTGCCTTCATCCGTTTAATGCAGTAAGAGTGGGATGACAGAACTTGTCACATGTATTGCTGGCTAAGTAGGTGCGAAATGTTTTGGGCAAACTAGTCATCAATGAACCATTAGTCGAAATACAATTAGAATTTTAGGACACCTTTAAGGGACATTGAAGTAACGAAAACGAATGGGAATGCAAATTTTCACCTCAGTCATGCATTTTAATTCCTCAATCCATTTTTGTATCGTAGGGAAGCATAGTGTCATACGTGTGATATGAAAAAATTTGCGTCCTTTAGGACACTGCAAATTCTGATCCCAGTCTTGAAAATTGACTTGCAGGGACTGTATTAAGTTAGTATCTACTTTAGATGGATATTTTTTGAGTGTATTTGAGAAGGAGAATTTGAAGACCATAAAATAAATTAGTTCAAGAGAATTTTAGTTATGCCTTTGAGCAAGCCAAGATGTGAGTGAGTGATGATACCAATAAAAACCTAAGATGTTGGTTTTTACTTTGAACGCAAGTTTATTATTTGTGTCTACCTGGAGGTTCCGTAGTAGCTGGCGGAGTGGAGGCGACATACTCAGGGAGTGCCGGGTCAATTCCATTTTCCCTGGGAACGGGACCAGGTGCTGGGATGGGGTACAAATTGTCACAACACTCTCGTTCAGGAAACTCACTACCTAACGTTGGACCTATGAACAAGTCACCAACCGTCACGACCAACATGGTCAAAACTACAACTAAATAGTAAACAGGGACACTAGTATGATAAAGATGAGAACGGGAACGACGTTGATGACGCTGATGCTGATGATCATGCTGTTGTGTTTTTTCAATTCGATGATGATGATGTTGATGATGAAGATGAAGAAGCTGATGACTTTTGACGTCTACCTCACGACCCCAACAATGACCCATTCTTTCGCAATGGGTTTTCCCTTTCATTAAAAAAGTGACTCAGGGCAAACAGTCAAAAACATGTTAATTATAGTAATATTACGACGTTGATAAAAGTGGCTTAGCCAGTGGAATTACTTTTTCTAGCCAAGTGTCATACACACACTGACACTCCAACTCGACCAGTTTTTTCAACTTGTGTATACTTATGAACAAATTCACTAGAATAATCAACTTTATAAACTATTACATGAGAAATAGGAATTTCTTAAGTACGTATTTCTATTTCCCATAATATGGTTCCTTTTCTATTACTTCTGTTTTTGGTTTGAACAAGCAAATGTGACCTGCATATGGCCCATATTTTCACCGACGACAAATCGCTACACGATTTCTTTAAACCGTCGCTTTTTAAACATGCTTGCAAGTTGCACCCTCAAGAACACTATTTGGATAGCCGCTTCGGTTGGTATGAGATGTATGCTAAACTATCAACATTTTTTTGTAGGGAATCAAACAGAACACGTGCTTAAGTCAACACTGCCTTTACTTGCAACTATTCTTGAGTAAACATTGGAAAAGAATACACTTGTGGTTAGGTTTAATGGTCGTTTTGAAAGAATGAAACTTTATTAGTTCTAGTTTTTGACATTGTGCAGCAGCCCAAATACTATATTCTCCTTACCTCGTCCCTTTACATGGGAAAATGTTATATTTCCTGGGGCATATTTCTCTTTCCGTTTAGGACAGGAGCAGGGCAAGGTGAACTTATTATCTGACATCTGACTAACAAGCGAGAAAGCTACTGCTGAAGATGATGATCATGATGAAGAGAATTTATGTTCAGCTCATTGAAGGTTACATGCCTGTCTCCAATTTGCTTTACAATTTTTGTATATCTCCTCAGCATCATCATCTTCTTCTTCTTTGGCTGAAAAGATAACTTGACAACTTTCTCCTGTCAACGTTAACACTTTTCCCCGTTTTTCTCCTTTCCGTAAAGTAAAAGATGACAGTAAAAAATCGCTTGAGCAACTGACAACCTGAGTCTTTTACTACAGCCAGAGGAGGATGCGTAAGAAAAGGAAAAATTTAATCTGCCATTCTTAGTTTTCTCGCTCTCTCTTTCTACACACACACACACATTCGCCTTGCTTAAAAGTAAGATATTAATATGTCTTGTATTGTGAGTAAAACATGTTCGTTGGAGGGAGACAAGAAGAAGAGAACAGCTACGGGCTATGTTATATCTTTCTTACACTAAACCGTCCTTCTTACTATCACATCAAATCCTTTTCCAAGTAAGCCCATTTCTTCCGGCACGGCCCAACAAATCGTGGAGGTATTTTACTAGCTCCAAAAAAAATTGTTCATTTTTTACTCCCGTTTCCTGCAAAATAATCTGTGGATTTCTCACAGACATATATGCCTACCTATGTGCATATTATAATGTCCGTACATAAGTACTGCAACGACTGACTTGACTTTTCTGATAAAATTTGTTGCATTGTCAGCAAAATCAGGAGGATCAAACGAAAAAAATTTTGTACATGTTATTTAAGTAAAAAAAACTAGCATGGCAAGGAGAGCGAGCTACACATCTATGATTCAGTTCATTTCTTCGTGCTCACGATCGCACTGCAATATTATGTGTGCGGTGCAGGATAGAGGCAGATACGTCGCTCACGTAAGGATTCTTCCTCATTTTCTTCAACCTTTTTCTCCACTTTGGGATTTGTAAAATCAATGGAAATGTTTAGGATTCTTTGCATTCCTTCTTGTGTGTGTTGCTGTTTTTTTTGTTCACCCAACACCATTGAATTCTCCAGCGGGATGAAATCCCTTGTCAATTATCTCCGTTTATGGGTGTATGTGACCTACACTCGGAGGATTATTTCTTCTTCCTCCTTTTTTCTTACTTTTGCTCCATTTCGCTTCGGAGATTACCGAGAAAACAAGAGGAATGTGTGTATGTGTATGTTAACAGAACAAAAACAATATTTCTTTCAACTGCCTACCCTTGACTGCCTGCCGCTCGCTCCGCTAACTTTACTCTCTCATATTTACCCGCTTGAAACGCTAATAATAGTTGTCTTGCGTTCTGTTCTCGTGTATCCACATTTGTCTTTTAGTTTAGTCAGCCAGTCACTCAGTCATTTTACTTTGTGCTCGGTTTAAACTCCAAGTGTGGAGTACTAATAAATTATGCATGTGGGTTGATGAAAGCGCAGAAAACAAATGTAAGCGGTGAAGGTTTTATTATCGTTGAAAAAGTCTGCAAACAAGGCATGATTTAGTCATGTTCTGACTTAAACTGACGGATTTCATGTCCTTTCTTGATTCCCTACATAAATATTGACGCGACTTTCACTTTTGCAACGCACTTATCTAAACCATTTCGTTGCTATGTAGTTGCTGCTATTATTAAAATTTAGATTATTCTTAGGTTCAACCACGTATCTAAATGCGCTCTAATTGGAAATACATAAAATGTTAGTGGGATTTCTACTGGAAGACGAGAGAAAATAGGAGGGTTGACGGTTCACGTCAATATTGCTCGATTCACGGTTTTTTCCTGTGCTAATTCCTCCGCTTCGAAATTTTACTTCGATGTTTCGAGAATGAACACAGAATCACGCACTTACTAAACCAAGAGTTTAAAACTCAAATTTAGAGCAATTTTTTTAGTTCTGTACGGCATAACTCATAACAGCACACTTAGCTAGAAACACTTTTCATCTTAAATAAATTGTATCTCGTCATGTACAAGATTAGAGGTAGAAAACAACAACAAGAAGTGTGCTATAAAAATACAATTTCCCATCAGCTTCTCGCAACAACAGTTTAACTATGATTGTGTTGTCGTCATTAAACAAAAGGCAAAAATGAGAGAATATCGTTGGAAGACAGTTTTCTTTTCTTGGCTCAGTTTTACCACACTATTAACAACCTCTAAAATATTTATCCTTCTTTATGGAATTCATATAAAACTTTGAAATACAACTATATTTCGTTAGGGATTAATTGTACTTTTGTCATTTGCGGCAGCACTAGTTAGGTTTAAAAATTTACGTTTTATTTCTGTATTCGTATTTTACTCTGCACAAAATGCTTTCCAATCAGTAAATGTGAGATGACCCCTCAATTAGCTTTTTTGTGCTACGCTTCTTTCTCACGTCGTCGAACTACTAGTTTTTATACAAAACAATAATAACTGACATGTAGCAACGTAATATGTTAGAGAAATTCACTACGAAAGAGAGTTGAAGAACACTGTCTGTTTTTCTTTTACGTTCTCATTTTTATACTTGCCTGATGAAAACATATATAGCTATTTCTACTGCTTTCTGTTTTATTACGTGGTCAAAAAACTCTGAAAGGTCTCAAGAGATCAAGAGGAAAGTGTCTTCAAAGTTGGTGTCGCTTCTCTGTTTCTGATGAAAATGCCACGCTCTGCTCTTCCAATCGCTTCTCCTATTTCTTTCGATCTTTAAAAATATTCAGAATGGATGCTGATCCTATTCTTCTTTCGTAAATGGAGTTCTTTGCAACCACAACTACAAGAGAGAATCAAAATTTCTCCGACATTTGAATATCGGACAGACGACGATAAGGAATAAATGCATGTTTTGAAAAACCAACATCAGCTTTCTTCTGCTGCTTTTCTTTTCCCCGTTGTAAACGATACTTTTTTCCTTTTTGGTGGAAATTGATAAGTAAAAGCAGATATAAAGTTTCAGGTGAGTGTGGATGAACTAAAACTGAATGGAGTAAAGTGTGTCGACCAACTCGGTTGTTGTTGCAGCTTTCTTTTATGTGCAAAATGGGTCACTTGAATTTAAACAGGTAAATGCTTTAAATTCCGTGTCTACGCTTTCAGTGGGAATCTCAAGTTACCAAAGAAATATTGGCTGAGTGCACAAAAAGGTAATATCTTTGGGTAGAAGTATCACACAACAACCAGCGTAGAAGATGATCTTGATATAGAACTAAATTGGAAAGCAGCTATTTCGTCCTTCTCAGTTATCCAATCCACAACTTTGTGTGCTTTTTTAAGAAAGATAGCATTATTATTTTTCCAGACCAAACAGATATGGAGATGTGGAAGAAGGCATGAGTTTTGGGTAACCGTGTCACAATTCCCATTAGACTTAAAATAAGTCAACGAAGTCAAAGCCAAAGCTAGTCATTTTCTTTGCTGTTTGTTGCCCCAAATAGGATTGGTTTGCGTTGAGTAAAGTTAGTTTTCTAGTGCTGCTTTTGTTTGTTTTTTTCTTTGGTTCACTCTCCTATTAATAAATTTCTTTGTAGAGTCCATGTCCACGCTCTCTGATCTGAGATTTTCTTATTTAGAAAACGCACAATACCTTTGCTCTCCTCTTTGAAAGTTAGAGAACGATGGGATGATGCTGGAGGGAAAACGAAATTGGAAAAACAGGGACGGTGCTGTTGATGTTGTCCAGTTTTTCAGCTGCACTGCATCAACTCTGCTTTTCGCAAGAAGCCAACTCTTGGTATCCTTTTTCTCTTTGAGGAGATCATGATCATCATCAACAGCAGGTAGATTTAAACTTTTTCATTTTTAAGTAATTAGCACATTCGGCTGGTAAACTTGTTTTTAAAAAAATGTTTCTGACACGACATGAGCTCATCAAACAATGTACTCATCGTCAGTTTGATAGTAGCTTGCGCTATTACTTTGAATTGAATTATTTCTGCGAAGTAACGAAGGCATTGCTGATACCTTTTATTTGTACAACCTTCTTCTCATAACTTTTATATATTGTACCTGGTAGCATCACAATGTCGAGTATCTTGAGTACATTTTTACTTTCACATTCCACACCTTTTCAGGAAAAAACTTTCTTTGTGTACTTTCTGCCCGTTACGCGAGGATTTGAGGGCTTATTCATGCATAAAAGTGAAGAACCCTTTTTTCGCACTTATGGACAAATTCTTCAACATTTTTTCCACTGACTTATCGATAAGTTCCACTTACTGACTTGCTAGAAATATATATTCTCTCTTCTTTTGTGCTAGTTTGTTGTTTCGTCATCTCACTTTTCAACATGTAGATTTTACTTGAGACGCGTAACAACCATCAGGAGAAGGTCGAAACTGACGAGTTTCTTTCTCTGGAACCTTGCAGATTTCGCTTCTTTTTCTCACAAAAAAAGTTTAGGATTGACTGATTGTGAGAAAAACATTATTGTTCTCGTTCTAGCCCGAAAGTGAGTGAAGAGGAAAAGCTCACATTTGACTGGCTTGTCTTGTCCCTTCCTGCTCAATTGGGGTGAAAAGAGTTGCAATTTTGGAAAGTTTTTTTTTCTGCAACCGGCCACCTTTTTAGTTTGGTTCTTCTTGTTGGAATAATGCTCACAATATTTTTGTACTACTTTAGCTTCACTTCCATCCTTGTATCAATATGCTTCAAATAATGTTGTCACCGACTGCTCACCGGCCGTCTTATTCAACTTTCCAATTTCTCGTTATCAACTGGGGAAGAATAAGGGGTCGACTAGTAAGAAAACGACACGAAAAACGTTGTGTATTTCGTTTTACTTCCCTTTTCCTTTTTACTTGTTGAAGCACGCGAATCATATACAATTTTTATTTGATAGTGGACCGTTACCCTCGAGCCATGATGGTGCACATTAAACGTGTCTTTATATATTTCACCAGCAAAAGTGAAATAAATTGAGTGTTGTGGGCAGTTTAGTCCATTTCACGAAATGAGAAAATAATAACCTTTCAAGTTTTTCAGCTTTGATCCTAATTTATTTTTCTGCAACACGATGTAAAAGATTTGTGTCTTTTTTGTTGTCGTCATATCATTTTCCGGTGGTGGTCAACCGTAAACCAACATTCATATGCAAATCTTTATGTCTGCACAATAAACATATTAAATTGGAGCAAAGAACTTGAGAAAAAGTCGATATCCATTTAAGTAAATGGACTCTTATGTGCAGTGTTTCACTGTGCCCCATAAAGAGAAAGTAAAAATAAATAAAAGGGCGAGTTCCACACAAAAAAAGTTTTATTTTAGTGGACAATAGTCGAGTCAAGGTGCGTGACCGACGTTGTTTCCCCCTTCTCTTTATCTTTTTTTATTTTTCAAATAAATAAAGATTTTCTTTTGAAACAACTGTGCTTCCACTCAAATCGTGTGATATGGAAATCTTTATTTTTTAAGGTTTTTCTTTGTCCTTTGTTACAGAGTCGCACAGTATCTCTACCATTTAATTCCCATGGTTCTATTGTCTCTGAGTTAGGAGTTATATCGTCAAGGGAGAAAGTATTAATAATTTCTTCCGTGGTAATTCCCAATTTGATGACTCGAGAAAAATATCATTTTTTTGTGTTGCTGCTCACGTAATATGGTGCAGTTCCTGTTGGAAACTCTGTTCCTGTGTTGTTGTTGGAATTGTAAAGCACTTTGAAGTATTTTGTCGTTGTCGGAGTAGGAGCAGAAATTGTAATAGTTGTATCCGCCGTGGTGTTGGAGTATATCGACATATGATTTTGTTGAAAAAGAGCTCATTTCGTGGTTAGCCAAAAAGAGAGTTGAGTTGAAGTGAATTGGTGAAGAGTATAGCAAAGGGAAAAGTAACTATATACTCTTGTAATACACAGACACACACAGCAACAGGAAGGAACGTAGGAAACGAACCCTAGCACAGGTTACTCACAACTAACCTGAGGAAGGAACTGAAGTCTCGAGTAAAAGTGGAGGGAGTTTTATATGATGTGATGCCTTTCCACTTTTGTGGGAAAAAGCACATTGCATGAATGTTATGTTGCATCGTCCGCCGTAGTAAAACTAGAACTAGAGTGCACACTACATAATACACGCATACATACAACACACTCTTTCCCTCTCTCTCACTCTGACTCTCCCTCAAACATTTGCTTTTTAAGACGAGGAGGAGAAGGACTAATGTTGGTACAATATATAAATATGGGAATTACCTACATTGTGTTCGGCTTGAATGTGCGGAGACGACTTATTCCCTCTATACAATTTACTTTAGAGAAAATGAGAGAAATGCTCACAACTCTCACTCACTACTCACTCACCCACTCTTCCTCTCCCTTTTCATTTTCTGCTTGCTTTTGCTTGTTAGTCTTGTGGCCGCAGCTATCTCCAAACATGAACAGGTAGTGTTATTCTAGTAGCAAGTAATAGTAGTATTCGTGACTTTATACTACATCCGACCAGGACCTGTGCACCTTTTAGCTGATTTTCCTCCTATACGCTCTAGAACGTGCATACATGAGGACTCTGACTTTGATATAATTTCCTTCTTTCCCAAGCACAAAGTTAACTGGGATGTTGGCAAAAAAAACAATTTGCTTTGTAGTGCAGGTAGACGCTATGAATGTATGATTATAGCTCAAAAGAGGAAGAGAGTGAGCACAAGTGGACTGCTGCATGTGTGGAGCAAAATAAGGATGTATGAATGGATGTGTCTTGAAAAGTTGAGTTTAGAAGACGAAGACGACGAAATGGTTACTGAGTATGAGGCTTCCGCACTTGCTGTTTTCAGTGGATTTTGCTTTGTGGAAGAAAGAAGAGACGTTAAAGGGAGCAGATCTCACATCGCATCACATCACGACACACAAAAACCATCAGGAAAGAAAGCAGCAAAGAGCAAAACCAAACCACTTGGTTGGGACATGGGAAACCATGAGTGTAGGCCTGGTCTGGTGCTCTCCGAGTAGGGCTGAAAAATGAAGAATTTGAGGAGCCCGGAGTAGAGAGAAAGAGGAGACGACAGTCAAGTATTGCATACATCCCGATTTCCAACTTCTTTGGATGGATGGGTGTTAGCATGCATATCCAAAACCAAACCTCTCCTTCCCTTCTCCAAAAGAAGCCCCTTTCAATGTTTCCAGAAATTGGAGCCAGTGTCGTTTAGAACAACTATAGTATTGAGAATGGAGACATCTTCAGGTTTTCCCAAACATGGCTTTTGGAGTCACTTCTTATTCTCATCCATGTGTGCAATTTATATAAGAGAAAGGAAGCTCTTTGCTAGCGAGTCAGTAGAGAAAGCAGCCTCCTACGGTTTTTCCTTTTTCCTATGGATGATGCCCTTGCTACGTACTCACACCAACAGGGAACCTACCACCTCAACCCTTTTACTCAACTCAAGCGTGCATTCGAAGAAAGGGAAAAATGTGACAGCGGAACGCAACGTTGCAAAGCCGCCATCTCCTTTTCTTTCTTGGATAGATAGGTTTAGCTTTTGTCTGCTTTTTTCACTCTCTTTCGTCTCAATCCACTTGAATACTTATACTTAATCACTGATCACACAACACAACGAAGAGGACTGAAAGAGTCTCAACACGACAAAGGCACTGCATTCAAGCCACCTACAATACCTACCAGCAACTCTAGTATCAGTGATCAATACACTGAGACAAAACATTTTCATGAATTGCATGAAAACATACAAATCCTAATCCAATCCACTTTGGTTGACGATAACTCTGTATTAATTTACTAGCGCGATGAGATAAATCTCATTCAAATCTCTCAATCAAATGATTGCATATGATACCTTAATACTTTCCTTTTGATTGGAAGATTGCGTAACTAGAGTTTGCCTAATTCCTTATCAATTTTACACCAGCAAACAAAATACGTTGTTTTCTCTTTTTGTGCTGTAGTAAGCTTAGAGTGGGAATTTTCATCCACTTGCAACTTTAAGTAGTTTTAGAAGGAGCCATTAAATGTTAAAAATGCAGACTTAATATTATTGAAATTATTTTGATACTTACTGTCTTTAACACACATCTATGTTTATATTATGTTTAACTTTACTGAAGTTGTAGAACGTGGTGTGTGTGCAAAGGTGAACTCTCATGTTTCAGATCTTGCTGAAGCAACGACGGTTCTACTGTTCTTCTCCACCTAGACAATGAAGCGAAGGTGAATGCAAGCACTAGAAATGTGATTCAAGGGTTGACAATGAGTCAATGAATAAGCTTATTCATCATAAATGATATGATCCGAATCCCACTTTTACTTGAGTTTGTTTAGGTGATCGTGATGACGGTGCTGCAATTTCTCATAAGAAACTTGAGCGGAGAGTATGGATAAGCACATTCAGCTAAAAGATTTCTAAATCCTGAGAATTCAGCAGAAATGCGGAAGATAGTTAATATTTCCATGCTACGCAACAACATATATGCCGTTTTTCTATTTCTGTAAAACGCACAAGGTATAATTGCAGGACATTATAACTATAGGGGACTTACTAGTTTGTACGTTAAAAATATCACACTTTTTTATAACGGTTAGCCAAATCTGCTTCTCATCTTTTTTCAAGTGAAAGGTCGACATTTTCAAAGCGCCATATGAAACATTACTAATTGTTGGTTAGTTTGAGACTAAGCGTTCAGCCATACAACACAATGTTGGATAAGTGAAGAAATATGCTGAAAAGTTCATGAAGGTTAATTTAAATCTATGTGTGCTTATCCGTATACAATTTCTTAAATGTGCAACAACTAATGACAAACAGAACGATACGAGCAGGACAGTAATATTTCTTAATTTGTTTTAATTTAAGGACTTCTTATATTGGAGGGGAATGACCTCATCGAGCATGAAGACAGAGCACCCCCAAAAATCCAAGACATGCAAATTTTTGGCTCCCAAACATGCCGTTAGCATGCCTGGTATGCCAATATGGATTTATAAACGGGATGCTGATATTAATGTCAGGCGTGGTAGTTATTCTGCTGATACCTGACTATTGTGGAAACGTCGTAGGTAAAATTAGACGGGTTTGTGGAAAAGTCCATAAAACGATGGTTTCTTACTCATTTGGATTGAATACTTTCTCATACATACATACAAGTGTTCGTGCAATTGAGGAAAGTTATAAAGAGAAGGAGCCTGCGGTCCAATTCAAAAATGTTTCCCATGGGCACTGTCACGGATATACTATCAAAGTAGGTTGGTACACCAGCTCACGTTTAATTCAAGGCCACTATACACTTCCCTTTTCATGACTGGATTGAATGAAAATGTAATCAACTAATTGTCTTCAAACATTTGCTCAATTCAAGATAAAACATGAATTGTTGATAGTTATTTTGGTGTCCAGATATGTGAATACATCGCGAAAATTCAGCGATGATATTCTAAAAGGTAAGCCTCAATTGGTCAGAATCAGTATCTGTAAGTGAATGCAGTATGTATGTACGTATGTTTTTGTAGGTCTAATTCTGCAAAAATGTTGTATGGTTTTAAAATTTCGTGAAGACAAATGTTCTAAACCCGTAGCACCATCAAACATTTAATATGTAGTAGTAATAGCCGCATACATGTGCATAAAGCGTGGTGCACATCACACCTTGCAAAAGTAATAATTTTCCCCCAGCAGCTCCTTCAATTCAACGGTAACATGGCGTTAATGTTAAACTCTTCATTTTATCAGTTACAAAACGAGTAATATGGTAGTTACCCTGATTCCATAGAATGAACTGGTTGTGTGCAGTAAGAGGAGAGGACACAAAAGAGAAATTAAATGGTACTTGTTATTATGATGACGATTATCATTACCATACACCTCTTATTTTCCTCTTAAAGCGGAAGCCAGAAGGATGAAATCATTGCTAGTAGCCAACCAAATAGCTTGCACGATGCCACCATATGCTTCATGATGGTGGTGTGATCATGAAGATGGAAGCACGAAAAGATCACTTTCCCCAGCTACAAATCCTTTTAGTAAAAGGTGGCCAGCTTAATACTACCAATATACTACTCATGTACTTGGAGCAGATATGAAAATAAAACAGCTAGACGTACCTATAGTTTATGGGGCATTTGGTACTATAAGGGTGGACTAACTTTCTCTGGAGGGAACAGCACTTGTAACTCATAATTACCTTCCCCACCTAGCCACCGGAGCAGACCGCATTGCTTCAACTTTTCATGCCAAGAAAGGAGTGCACAGAAGTACTTAAGGTGCACATTTTAATCCAAAGTTCAATTAATATGACATTGTTCTAGTCCAAAGACTCTTCAGTAGATATAGTTTCACTCTGAGAGAGAGAGAGAGGAGAGTCGGACAATTCTGAGGTAAGAAAGGGAACCTGCTGAAATCTTCCAAGGGAAAACAAATGCCATTCAAGTTATTTACCTGTAAAGACTGCGCCTATGTTTCACACTGATAAACCTGCTTCATGCCATTATATTTTCAAAAGGTTTTCAGATATATTTCCAAAATAAATTACAACTTTTGTAGGCCGATCAATAATAGTGATGTCTACTCTCATGTAATAATATTACATACTGCCATGTTTTTTTAAAAATTTGTCTCGTAAACGCCATTCTAAAATGATTGACAGGCTCATTTGGTCGACAAGTAGAACTGGTTGAGTCATTTTACAAATCAATGTTAAAACCATAAAGGGTCGAATTATAAAGCGGAATTATTATTATTATAAATTACAATGGAAATAATATAACGTTTCAGTGGAGAAAGCAAAATGTATATAAAGCTTTGTAGCATGTAATTTAATAATGTTCAGCAACGTTTTATTTTGCTGTCACCAAAATAACATCAAAAAATAACAAAAATAACAAAAAAAAATTAAACATTCTTAATATTGTTGTCTGGATTTCAGTTACAAGTAGGTTAGCAGTATTGAAATGTATATGAACATAATATTTATTCCCACCTATCGATTTGGTTAAAGTTGTGGAAAAAATTCAGCTACACTTTAATATTTTCTAAAGTGAAGATAGTGCGTGAGACCATATCACGAGAAAAGGGAAATGATAAAAAGTGTGTTGTAGGTAATTGTAATAGTGACGATTAGAGCAATCAAACGTTTCCAAGGCAGGTAAGGTAGCTATTTGGGTTACTAGCAAAGGAAGTAAACGGAAGAAGCAAACGGGCCACGAAAGAGGTTGTAAACGTGCTTAGCCTGTTAAAAGTTGAGAATTGCTGGAAAGGAAAAAAGGCAGAAGAAACCTAAAGACGAAGTCTACTATGAAGTTTCGCAATGTACACAAAAACACGTCAGTGAAAATGTATCCAATAGTTCACCAACTGTATATTCCTTCTCAATGTAAATAACTCCTTTAAGCCAGGTGTAACTACGAGGTACAGATAACCTCCAAGCCAGACTAATGACGATAGTTAATGTTTATTTAATGTAAGTAGCAGATTTTTTAATAGATCATAACTAATTCTTAAAAATAATAAACCTTAGTGCCCTGTAACTGTTATCGCTTAATCTAGGTGTGTGTATTGTACAATGATGTTTGAGAAATGTTTACCCAATTTTGCTATTGGAAAGAAAATAAAAAAAACCAGATACTACGCTACTTTTATTTCACTGAAGAATTAAACCAATATGGAGAAGATGAGCTGCAAACTAAAAGTTTGTAAGAGAACGTAATTGTTTAAAGACAACCGTAAACCCGCCCCATAGAAAAGAGATTCCCATAAAGTTATATTCACCAACGAATAATGGTTTTCCAGTATATATTATGCAACGAGAAAATTGGCTGTATAGTTAAACGTTCATTATGAGTCATACACGATGGGGACAGATGATGCATTTACCATAATGTCATATAAATCTTATAGGAGCCCTAAACTATTCAAACATTAGACAGCTACAGTGCCGACTTATCCTGTTTCTTGCATTGTAACTGTAGTGCCGTAAAGGCACACCATTTTCCCAACATTGCTATTTTTGAGACTTTATTGGGCAACACGCAAAGGATTAACCTTGGAAATAATCTTTGCTTAACACTGTTTGAAAATACGGAACGAAAGTCGGACAAAAATAAGTGTGACTTTGGCTAACTCGAGTGGTAAGGAATAAGCTTGTCAGTCTTGTGCGGATCTAGGAGTCCGTGATGCTGGGAAAAGTAAACTATTTTATGAAGCATTTCAACCGCATGTTAAGGTCATTTTCCCTTGTCATCGCTGTTCAAACAAGGTACTTAGCCATCATTAATATTCATGAGAGGAAGAATATAGTCTCTTCGCCTCAGATGCATTCAAGTACTTCTACCGTCCTTTTGCTTGGTTGTACTTTTATTGGTGTGTGGTTATCTGCAAGTGAATTGGTGAAGTGAATATTTTTTAAAAAAAACATAAAGTTTCCTGAAGGCTGAATACTTTCTCCCCTTTTTATCAGTCATCATGATGATAATGACGATAGCAGTGTCATTCATTGACTGCAACTCTTGAGCAATAATTTGATTGTACAAAATACAAATTTGTTTTACAAAAGAAAACAGCTCAATGTACAAACCAAACCACAATATTATATACGTCCGGTTACTTTCCCCCTTGTTCTTAAGTGTACAATAAACAATGTATGCATTTCAAATTCCAATCGATATCTATACCATTTCTTTTTCCCACAACCACAAAAATCCTCCTCTTTTTCAAAAAAAAAGTTGAATGCATGCATGTAAAAATAGGGAAATGTGGCACGGTATGGTGTGGTGTAGCAGTAACACTAAGAACGTGCAATAAAACTGTTATTGGAGAATGTGGAAACTTTGCTACTATAACGTTATTTTACCTTCATTCAGACATTTATTGCACTTTTTCACGCAGCATTTTTCCTCTGAATCTCACTTAACATGGACGGACATACACAATTGTGTGTGTTTTTCTTCCCTTTGATCCCAAAGTTGTTGAACTCATTCCCCTTTCATGAGAAGATCATCAAGAGAGAAAACTTGTGAATGATTTAGTAATTACATGAATCCATTTAGATCCAAAGTAGTAATTTGCCAAGGAAATTGTAACTAGCAACGAAAAAAATTTGAGTAACAGTTTCGTTCTTCCCCCTTTCCGGAAGCAGTGCACTCCAAGCATATAAAAAATTGGAAAATGATATTCTGCATAAAATTTGAAATACAAACCGATTTCGTTCAAATGGAATTGGAAAGCGCGAGTTATAACATACATATTATTTTATGCGTTCGTCCACTTACATACTTATATAATATGAAAACCATTGAATCTGTCTAGTCTTCCAAGACAAACCAACTGGCGTGGTAAGTAAACGCATGAGTGGGAAAGCCGTACTAAGCTAAATAAAATATTTCACCTTGTATCACTATCTCATTCTTTCATTCAACTTATCCCATTCAAGTGGATAGAGCAAGCTAAAGATGAATGCGATATTCAGAACAATTTCAACATTTATGGGAATCCGGACACAGTTGGTTAGAATGACTTTCTCTTTTCGTAGACGACTACACATGTACTTAGATACAAACATGTGTAAAAATTCACTTCAGCTAGAGCTTTTTACATGGTCTCATTGTTGTTGGCATGTGAACATTTTGTATCCTTCGTGAAGATCCTCTGGCTTGACAAGTACGATTTATAAAATGGATGGAGGAAATACTTCCTAGTGGCATGCTACAATCCAAATCCATTTTCTCTTGCAATTTAATGCACACGTGCATAGTAGCCCACCTTTATATAAAATACTTCTTTCCAATTGGAAATATGGACTATTTACTTTGTTCATCTTGAGCTTGGAAATAAAGCTGCAGTTTTTCATTTTGTAGACTTCCTACTACACAGCAACATCATCAACTTACGATGAGTGCAGGTAGTTAGATCAGAATTCGAAAGCTAGGTACTAATCAGAATTTAGACTCTTTGAGGTTATTATCTCAAATGGGCCAAAGAAATTAAAGTCGGCAGTTTGTTAGATCCCATACAAGTACATTGATTCTTATTTAAGTTATTAAAATACAATTTTTAAAGTGCCATTTTACTTTCATTGTGTTCTTAAGGTTCATGGGCGTCGATACTTGCCATTTTGATTTTTACTTAAGCTACAGACGAGGATACAATTTCACGTACCTCTGAGTACAGTTACAGTCTATTAAAAATAATATGATAAGAGCAAAATTGTTTCTCAAATATGTATAACTAGCAATTGCAATATTAATGTCAAATATCTCTCAGTTCGTCACTCTGCTTTAGCATAACAGGTTTCTATAGAAATTCTTAATGCCACAAGAATTGATCAACTTAAAATTGATAAATTTTTATTTGATTCTGTCAGCACAGGTGAAGTTTGCTCGCCAAACTTTATTTTTCTTCTTATTTCTATTATCGAGTAGTCGATTAAATGGTTTCTCAAACTAGCAGCACAAAGTCATTTAATAGTAAGCAAAATAATAATAGATCTATATCCATAAAAGAGATATCATGTCGCCAGTCGCAACCTATTTCGGAATAGAGACGGCCAAACTACGTAAAAAACCTTTCGAAATTTATTAATGTGTCTCACTATGTTAAATTGTTCCACATAGTTTACTAACATACACAAATGGCACATACGCCATGACTTGTTTCTAGCAAATGAAATTGGGGGAAAATTTGTGTTGCTTTAGTTCTGATAATGCCGTGCTGATATGCATTCCACGTGTGCTTTCCAGATAAAGTATGTACCAAACATCATGATTTTATAGCCAATCAGTACCTGCTAGGCAAGTTTATTTTTATATTGTTGAGACCCCATGGTAATATTAGTATTTATATATTATACAATATAATATTTATATATCAACAGAAAGGTGCTGCCAGTTTTTGTGGACTAGGAATGGCTCAGCGACAACTTCTCTTTGGTGGTCGTGTTTTCCATTGTATGTCATCTTCTTAATTATTATGCATTAAAATTCTCCCAAACAAATGCTCATTTGAGAGGTTGGCCTATGAGAACTATGTTTTCGTTTTCAACTCAGATTGAGAAATGATAAAATTAATATACGAGTAGATTTAAAAGCCGACTTAATATGTAAGCTATGAAATCACTTTATTTCCTACCTAACAATTCACATGGTTTCTATTCCAACCCCGCTCAGTTTTTGGGCTTCCTTTTAAATCACATGCAACTGAACAAGAAATTATTTGTTATTATTTAAAATAGGAGGATATTTCTGCTGAAATATCCAACAGAAAATCACCTGAGTTGAGAGCCAATATGGTGCATTAATATTTTTAGGTGGCTCGTGGTCCTACTCCTTATATGTTTCTAAACCATTCCTAAAAATAAGGAAAGTCATCTACGCCAACCATAATGCATGTAATAACGTAATGAACATTTTACTATATATTATTTCCACTCAACCAGCAATGGTTCTTCTCAGTAACTTACCATTAGTATAAGTATATCCTAAAGAGAGCGCTCGAGATACCTAATAAATGGTCAATATACGTCTGAGTGCTGACAACATTCTACCTACCTTTCCATGCAATAATTCAACTCAATAAATAGGGGATAAAAATGGAAACATCCAACTAAAAACTAATGTCATAAGCTGCTTCCCCCGTTATTACTTACTGGATGGTTATAAGGTAAGATAACCTGTCAAGCATCCTTCGATTCAAATAAACGTTAACAGGGGCAAATTGGGAAATGATGTACTCGTTAACATAGGTGCAACAATGCTTAGCTAGTATAATTTTTCTACGGGTAAACGTTTGATCAGACTGTATAATCTAGCTTGAAGCGCTAAAAAGCAATGCTAACTTTAAACTTGCTTAACTAAAATGAATGATTTCGTTATTTAACGTACTCAGGCTTTACGTTCTAATTCCTCCTCTACTTGTAATTTAACCGCTTTACGCAAATCAATATAAGGCAAGTGCTTGGCTGTTTGAGGGACTGTTATTATTGTTAGTTTACACCAAAGCTGAATAAGAAGTGGGTTCAGACGCGCTTAACTGTCAACGTTTCCCCTTCCCATTAACACTACAAGCCGCAGAAGTTCAAACCTGGTAATAGTGTGATTTGTATTTGTGAAATTTATCAGCAGTCTGAACGAAAGCAACCTTAAATACCTCATCTATAATGATTACAAACAAGCAGCGTAAATTTAAGTAGAAAAATCAATGTATGATAGTTTCTAAAATATTGACCAGCTTCGTCTCATGTCTTTTAAATGCATAAAACAAAGGAACTTGTACAAAATTTAAATTGATTTTAATTCGCAAATGTTCTGATTTGTTTATGTGACTGAAAGACGAAATAAAACATAAACGATCAAAATATAGAAAATTTAAATTTAAAATGTAAATAAAAGTTGGGTTGCTTCCCTAGCGGATGTCATATTGATTTTGTAAATATTTTTATATTGATTTCGTTATTACATTAGGTCTCGAAAATTAATGATTTCCATGTCGTGACACTGGCCATTTTTATTAACCAGCAATGTTTCGATGAACCAGAATGTTTCGTACCATGTTACATTATTCAGAGAAAGTGGAAAGGTTACATGCAGCCTTATATGTGTGTTTTCCTCTATATATAGCCTCATTTCCTGTCGGCTGAAAATAGTAACATGGTTTTTAAAAAGGTAAAGCTTTGAAAGAAGCTTTAGTTTTGAGCGTGCCACGAAGCAGCGAAAAACCTCCATGTTGCCTCTTTACTCTCATCCTAAAAGGCAGCTCAACGGTGAAAGTTAAATGCAAGTGAAAGCAACGACACTTGTCTCCCCCTACCACGAGTCACCAAAACTGTTGCCACCAAATCATTTGCAGCGAAGCCAAGTACGATGTACCGAGCCTAGATGGTTCATCAGCTTTCTCCCATAGCTTTCTATTTGAAGTTAACCTGGACTGAGAAAAGGAAAAGAGAGACATCTATCCATATTTTGTAAATGGAACGGTACCTAAAACAGCACTTGGAAGAAATCCTGATAGCGCTAAAAATACTGGAAGCAACCAAGCTACTTTCTACATTTATTTCGATGGGCATGTGTTCCTTTTAGCGACTACCATGTGGCGCTCGTGTTCAGTACAATAAATTCTTTCCAAGTGGGTAGGAAGAAAGTTAGGATTGCAAAAAGGATGAAGCAATTTATCGGCATGAACTGCGCTAAAATAACCGGTCTGCATTAAAAACACCAAGGAATTCCCTTTGGGGTAAATTGACGCAGAGGGCACAGAATCAATTTTACGGATAATTAATCCTTTGTTTTATTAGTAGCCAAACCGTGCTGGGTAAGTTATGACGTTCCTCATATTGTGTATTCCATTCAGTTACGTGGTAGCTACATTCAACTAATGTATAGCTGGATGGGTGAATGTCTGCATGATAACTCCAAAACCGTTCATCCAATTTTCTTTTCACTTTGCAAAATTATACCTTCAGTCAAGTAAAAGTAATACATATAAACTAGCTTAGACATTAGATATGAAATGTTAGCGATTTAACGTGAAGTGCTGTGTACCCGTACTAAATACATTGATTGTGCTAAAAAAGCAGAAGGTCATAGTCGTGTCATTGAGCACTCAATTAAAAGAAATTATTGTACGTAATATCATTTGACTCAATGTATTGCCAACAAAGCTTGGAAAAATTTATTCGATTCCGAGTGTAAGCTGTACTCTGTATTAAATACGTAAGAGTTTTAGAAGAACTTAAGCACCAAATGTAAAGGCATTCTTCATTGTCCCTCCCATAACCCATTACAGTAAACTATCGGTGTTATTTTTGGAATTCATATAAATATGCGTCGTCACCCTTTAATCAAATGTTCATACATCCATTCTACAGAAAGATTTGGTTATTACCAGGATGGCTCTCTCCGTTTGTTCATAACGAGCCACTGTTTTTATAACTTATTAAAACAGATGCAACGTTCTTCAACTGAAAATGTAGCTTATCGTGTCACGACGACTCGCCGCTTGTCAACGACCGGGGGCAAGCATAACTTTGTACTTTAATCACATCACTGTATTGTGTCAAAAAAGAAGGGGACATTGAGAGTGTAGTAAACATGCAGCCCAACAATTCACTATCTATCCTACAACCAAGAAATTTTAGTAGGAGAGCAGTTACGCTTTACTCTGACGCTGTGTATATTCAACTTATTTAATGAAACTACTTAATCCCTTGTGTCCTACGTAGTGCAACCAACCAACCAAGATGATCATGGTGAAACAAGGAAACAAACCGGAATATAAATTTTATAATGATCGGCATCTATTGTACAACTTGAAAAAGAACATTTGATATGAAAGTCGGTAGGTATGGAGCAGGTATACAATAACTAATTAATATAATAGAATCTACTGTTTCCCCTATTCACTCTTACGCTCCAGGAGCAGTTTAGATTTCTACATTTACTCAAGATTACAATTTTGGCCGGAGCAAAAAGTTCAAAGTGAAATGTATTACGAAACACCTTTGAAGTCGTACAGACGTCGTCCTTGTTTTGAGTGATGTGATATAATATCTTTGAATACCGAGTATATCCCATCTCATTATATTATGTTTAAGCTTAATAAATGGAATATCCAGTAGAAGTGTGGTATTTGATACTCTTAACATGGAGAAATTTAATGCGGAGACTTTATATTCAGAGCTGATTAACAATTCATACAAAGTTCCTTTATAACTTGCTTTTCTAGCATTCATTTGCGGAAAATTCACATTCATTGTGAAAAACATTTACATTCATTCTGGGTTTTTTCTCTATCCTTGATTTTTTTCCCTTTCGTTTCTCTAACTGTCAATGACGCCATGTGGGTCATATTAAGTTTCCCATGCAAACTCAGAAGGAGTGAGAACACGATGTGGAAAAACATAATACGTGAATGGAGAAGCGAGCAAAAAAAACAGAAATTCGTTGAAGTCATGTCCAAGCTCAAGGGAGAAATACACTTCAAGAAATAAGTGTAACACTGAACATCATTTCGCTTTTTCCACGTTTTCCTTGCTTTTCATTCATTTTCTAGTACAGTTTGGGTTATTCCTCCTTACTACAGAATTTTAAATGGGAAAGTAAGCAACACAACAAAATCCAAATTTCTCTACGTTTTCACCATAGCAACTATGTATGTATATGAATACGTAATTAAAAGAGCTAACCGGACAGAATGAGAAAAAGAGGAAGAACACAAAGAACATTTTGGTAAGTTAAAATTTTTATACTCGACAAACAGCAAGCTCCGCAAAACCTCAGCTCACCAAATCTTTTCTTCATGTGTTATGAATTCGGTGTGAGTGAAGGAAATGTGAGAAGCATTGGTCCAGTCTCCCACCCTTACGTTTCAGGTAAAAACATCGCAACCAAAAGGTATACAAGTAGATACCATAAGACCTCCGTAGAAAATACCGATAGGGAAAGTGGTCCACAGTTGATTTTGCAGTTTGCTAACAATCAACTAATAAGTAGCAACAATGCTTGAATTTTTTTGAACTACAAAACGAAAAAGGTTCACAAGTTTTTTGGTAATTACGCAAAATTAGCTTCAGCCGTATTGGTCCAAAAGTAGTAGTTTAATAGTGACGTGTTGACAATTTGGAGACCATATAGTAGTAATAGTGGATAGCTGTACAGTTTTCGCAACTATTTTAGGTAGAAGAATAGTAAGACTGAAAATTTCAATAGAAGTTATTTTGTAATATTATATGAACGAACCTTCAAGTGACGTTCACAATCAACTTAAATAGATTCACTGCTTAATGCACTAATGATTATTTTGTTGACTACTACAACTATAAATAACGTGGCCATTTGGACCAAAAATTCTGCCGACTATTGTTTCTCGAGATCTTTTTTACGGAGATGTTATTGTATATATACCTTTTGTTGGGGACCATGTTTCCGCGACTCCACCCATCTACTTATTCTCCTTGCTGTCTGTGATGATGCAGTTTGTTGTCGAGAAGAAGAGAAAGATGATCACCATGTAGTTATTTTATTCAAAAGAAAGAGAAAGCGTGTAACAACGGAGAAGTAGCTGTGTGCTACTTAAGTATAGCCGCTAGTGTTACATGCACAACACATTTGTTCACTATGGTTTGCTCATAGTATAAAGCCAAAATTGCCACTAAAAAGAAAATATAGTTTTACGCAAAATCCTTACTTCATCTTCTCTTGCCCACAAAATCTTAGGGAGTTGGGACACGGATATGAAAGCTAGTATTAACGTCTGACTACAAACCTTGATAAAATGTAAGTTATTAACGCTTCTCATCATTGAACTTTTTTCTTCTACCTGTGGGCAACGCTTCGCTTTATGCATCTTGTATTAACCCGCTGAGATTAAAATATCCCTAAATGACTTTATACCTACCTACTTCACACACTGGCATTACTCGGGCGTGCAAAACAACATAGCCAACCACACGAATAGAGGTGGAAAGTTTGGAGAAAATTATTATTATTATTACTTTATTGCAGACTTTTTTGTAACATGACATTATAGTAGGTATACATCCGTTATAAACTACAGATCAATTCAATTAAGTCCCATTTACCATCGTTGCTGCTCTGCTTTACGCATGTATCATTAACTGCAGCAACCACATTTTTGTTTTGTTACGACAGTCCGTTTCGTTTCTGGGCATCCTACTCAATTATGGCTAAAAATTTTAAAATTATGTTTTCACAGGATTGCATTGGGTTGTCTTAATGACATTGCTTTGAATATAGACTAGAGCCTGAGTAAGCCTTTATACAAACAATTTACGCTGAATTTCAACTTGCCCCAATTTGAAAATTTGATGTGGTTGTTTTCATATGACAAGTCACAAGAAAGCAAATCCTACGGTGTAATTATGGATACATTCTTGCTTTGCTGTCCGATGTCGGCTTTGGGGTACAATAAAAAACGAACAGATTGTCGTTTTAAACGTAAATTTTTACAAAAACAATTGGTTGGATGAACCTAAGGGTCAATTTCATTTATGAGCAAAATCAATAATAACCTTTTTCCTAAAAAGGGTTCAATTGCTTTTCATGAGGCATAGCTTGTAGACGGTAACAAGAAAGGTAATGAGGTAGGGAGGCAAAGACACGGCAGTCGTATATGACCTCTAAGTGTTTCATCTATTTCGGGTATTTTTGTTCAGTCTCAAATTAACGTTAACTTTTAGCTACTTCATCTGCCTGCTGAAAGTTAAGGGATTGCTTGGTCCGTACATCTCACGTTGTCAGTTCTTTGCATTCCTGTGTTAGATTAATTTGGAATGGAGAAACATATTACATATGGGAACATTTGCTATTTTGTATGTAAATGAAGATAGGAGTCTATAGTAGATTGCAGTAGGTATTAAAACGGAACATTTTAGGAACATCATATGCATAGCTCACAAACAAAAACATGACTACAAAAGTGAGAAGACTGGAACTAGGAGACGGAGCGGTAGAGTGTGAGAGATGCTATTAAAGTAATATTGTAAGTAAGCATGTATAGGCGGATGAGAAGCCACGTCTTTTGTTTTCTAATGCATGTAATATCATACGGACTTCTGGGAATCGAGAAAACTGTTTCGTATTCACAAATTATTCATGTAACGCCAAAATGAGACAACAACTCTCGGTATTCTTGATACTTGCTTGTCTACATGTGAATATGTGTGTGGGAGTGTATTACGTTGAAAACCCGAGGAAGCAATTTCTTGCATGCGAATTTAAAACTAGTTACCTGTGTGTGCGCTTGCTATATACCTAACTACGTATCTAGAGTATACCATCCAGCGCTTCGTTTGCTCACACGCTCACTCAAAATGCACATTGCTTTAAGGAATCTGCATTGTCTACCTACCACAGATGCCTAATGAAAATCCGGTTTAATATTACATTGCTTATACATGCTGGCTAAACGCTTAGAAACAAGTTTTGTGAATAACTGTTATTAGCTATCGTAATTACCACATTGGTTAGCGAAGTTGGAAATTAAAAACCTCATTTATGTTTATGGGTGCGGGCGGATTCCTTCCAAATAAAGACAGCTTCTACTGATTCGTCGAATTATTATTGGAGTATATAGTTTAGCCCATTCCATTCGCAGCCTACTGATTTTCGAATCATTGACATGTTAAATTTACAAAACATCGGCCGTCCATCAAGAGCACAATGAGCCATAGTGATATTAGCTTGGGTGGGTGTTTAATTCCAACCAATACTATTTTCGTTGGTGAGTATTTTGTCCAGTTAGACATGTCGTGAAACGATGTTTGTTTGGCACAGTCATTCATTACTCAGTGGGAAAATTTACATACATGAGATGCGAATATGTAACTTTCTAAGTCCTCGAGAGACAATACAGATACGGTATCTGAAAATTTGACTTTCCGATGCAAACAAAAATTTGGTATTTTAAACGGATTTGAGAAAGTGAATATGGTTGTAAACTTAGGATGTTTATCTAAATTAAATTCAATAATGGGCCAAAGGCTTCAAATGGTATGGGTAGGAATATTAACCCAATGTTTTTAGTAATTCCAACGGCCTACAGCAGTCACAATTCATGTTATGGCAATAATTAAGTGTAATTTGCATTCAGCTACGTTGCTGAGTCTGGTTTATGCAGGTTTTATTAAAGCTGCCAACTTTTTATGGAAAAACTATTTTGTAACTTAACATCAGACAGGTCGACCTTCCCATTGATTTGCTTTTTTTCACTTTAGGCTTAAATGGAAAGCCACAGCGGGAAGTGTGAGTGGCATGGTTGGGGATATTTTGAAGAGCCAAAAAGGTGTACGGAAATTACCATGATACACGCAATACAACACAAGCTAAACATTTTCAGACGCTACCCGAGAAATATGTACTCGGAACGTCGCATCTGATGTTTATGGCTAACAAGAATTTAGGATTCCCCCACGTAAGCACATGCTCACACAAAGACACATTGCTTTCACCGGAATACATTTACGAGAGCGTTGTTTGGAGTAAATAAAAACACTTTTAAGCGCTCCTTTAAACGTCACTGTCATGAAGATAAGTGGAGTGTCTTCCCCATTCTAAATTTATGCAAAGTGTCAACAGGCTGAGATCAAAATGGAGGGAAAAGTCTGAGATGGGGAAAAAAGCTAAAACGGTAAGTTGTTCTTCCGTACTTACTCCTTTGCTTAGACTTCCACTTTTATTTTGGAAGTTTGCCCTGTCATACACACAACAAACATAGGGTTTCCGAATCTTTATACACATTTGAGTCTTCATATTCATATGAGAATGCTTCTCCGTAACGATTAACAGTTGCAATCCCTTCACCTAGTAAATTAAAGTAGCCGAGAAAGTTTTGAAATTGCTACTAAACAAAAATATTGATTCGTTACGTTTATTTAACAAACGTGACTGCATATCATGACTCAGACGAGGCTTTTATCATCGGTTTAGAATCCCCAAAATATAATTTGTTATCATTGCCACGTTATCCTAAGCATTTTAATTGTGTTTTGTACTTTCACCATTCAACATCACTGAACGTGCTAATTAGAAAATAAGCTAACGTTTCACTCTCACATTTTTATTGTTCTCTCTTTAAAACACAATGATGGGTGATGCAGATGATGGATAATATGCAGTTGATGTGCATGGTAATGAAGGATAAAGAATCCATTATGTTACTACTTACTCTTTACTTTCACTGCATATCTTTTCCCATAATTAGTGTATTAAAGGGTGAACGGATGGATGTACGTGAGAACTTTATATCGACAGTGAAAATCGATGACCATGCTATTATTGATGATGAAAATGATACTAGGCAATCTCAATCCAAACATATGTACATTTGAATACTCGTAAAATTTAGCTCGCAAAAGCATATGCATACTTTGCAAACTTATGTTCTTACATGTTTTTTGTTAGGTGAGTGATTTAGATGATGTGTGAAAATAGTAGCGATTATTTTCCCAACCTCTCCCCTTCCTGTTTGACAGCCTCAGCCCAGAATAAAGCAACATCAAAATGTAAAAAATCGAGTGAAGTTGTTCGTGGCTGACGGTTGACTTGAGTCTTGTTACGGTACACTATTATTACAAAGGACTGCTGCAGCTAATGTGGATGTTTACGGTGGAAAAAGACGGATTCTTCCACATAAGTAAATATACATATGTGCATACATACTCACATAGGGTACAAACTGTAGATATGCTTCAGTTCTGCTTTTGTTATGCTTGTTTCTTCCTGGGTAAAGTGAATAAATGGGAGAAAGGTGGATATTACAATGTACACTATCTATGCTGTGAGTACACGCTTTACTTTTTAGCGTGGTTACAAATGAGGCCAGGGCTACGCTCTTTTTTCACCGTTTTCTTTTTTGCATCGAGTTGAGTTCAACTCAAACGATGATAGTGCTTCCAAACCAACTTCACAAACAAAAAATAACACAAAGGAAAAACAGGCGAATTCCATTGATCCGTGGCCACCGTCAGCGCTGCCATGATTGTTCTTGTTATCCATAATGGGAATGGTTGAGTAATGCACTTGATGTGCGAGCGGGAAGAAGGAGGGATTATTAATTCATTCATTCGAACATACAATGACGAGACGATATAGCTCCCTATCAAGTTCACTGACGATGAGTTAGCTAAATTGAGATGTAAATTGGTGCAAAAAGTACGTGCTTCATATGTCTATAGCCTCAAGTGAAGTGGAGCACGGAATCATTAAAAACACACTTTCTATCTGGTATGTAGATAATCAACATGACGATAGGGATTTGAAAAGCCACTTCAAAAACCCGTCGATGCAACTGGGGAAAACCGAGCAGAAGTACTTGTCACGTCACTTTCGGATCATGAAAAACTATAAACTCTTATCGTTATCTTGTTTTACTTCATTTGTATACTTTTATAGGGAAATACTACACATTTTTGTTTTTGTATGGTGGCTCTTGCTAACTCTGGCGTTGTCTGAATCAAATTGAGTGTACAAATTGACAACAACATCATTCATTTGAATTCTGATCGCTCATCCTTGTTTACAATGTAAGATGGAGAAGAAATAAAATAAGAAGTAAAGATTGATGATAGCATTAGGAATGTGTGAATCCGTATTATGGCGTTGCTTACATGTGGAATAACAGTGAAGAAAACTGCATGTTAGGTTTACTGCTTCTACAAGATTTTTATGTCTGACTAACACGTGATTTCGTAATAGATTGTAAATTTCCTTCATTTTAATTAATAGCCGTATTTCATTTGTGACTAGTTGATGCGTGAGAGTACTTCGTTTCTTTCCAATTGCTACTGCTAATGTTGGTCTAGTACGCAAGCAATGTATTCTAGCAGATACTACTTAAACACACTTTACTTAACTACTAATAAATATGCACAACCACATAGTAACAAATCTTCACCTTTGAAAGTATTTTATGATGATATTGGTTCTTAAATGCCAATAGTGCATATAGAAAACCTTGTCCGGCAACAATACAAACAATTTTTACAAGAATGTGTTATTTCTTTTAACTGCTCACCACCATCCTTTGTGATCTCCAGTTACGGATTGTTGAGTGACAATTTATGCATTTCTTCAACCAAGCCAAAGTGAGCCAAAAGAACTTACCTGAAATACAAAAAGATTTACAGTTATTAGCTTTTCAAAATATAACCATGGGATCTACACAGCGTGCTGAACCAACCCAAACCTTTCATACCTTTTTATATAAATATCAAACACATCAAATTAGATTTTTCTAAATGCCGTTTTCTACCTGTAAAAACAGCCGTTCCTCACCTTTCTTGAAAATATTGCTTCATTTGTCAAAACCATTTATTTCATAGAACTTAAATAAAATCTCGACGTCATCATAACAGAATGCTAATCCCTTTCAGTGTCGAGGTAAGTTCAACGGTTCCATTTTCAGGTCGCTTTTGCTGTTGGTACCATTCACTTCACAACATCGTATCATGAAAGTGCGTGAAATGAAATAGTAATCCTCCCATGTTTGACATTTGACTAGATTATCTGGAGTTTCATCTTAGAAAAAATAGAGGCATAAAGAATATGGTCATGCTGTGAGCAGCAGCAGCGGAGTAGTCAAGTGAATATTATTTTTCCTATAAACATGCAATGCAATATACTTCTAGAAACTAATGGCATTTTTACCATTAATGTACATTTTTTATCAAACCAGTTTCAATGAAATCTCATTGCTTTTTCTTCTTCTTCGTTTCCATTTTTCTCGTGATTTCATACGCTGATTTTGCTGGAGCACGCCGCCGTTGGCTAAAGAAACAAAGTAGCTGCATACATCACAATTATGTATGTGTATAGTGTAGATATTATGTACATACAGAGGTCTGCATTTTTTATCACTAGTGCAATAAAAATGAAAGTCAATAACGCATTCCTTTAACCTTTAACAATATAAAATATTGTGTGCCTTATGAAATTGCATCCAATGAGAGTTTCTTCTTCTTTGCTATGTTATACATGGGCCTCTCATAAGAAGCATTTATTCCATTTTTTGCTAATTTTGACTGTTTCCTTTTTTAACTTTCTCCTGAATAAAAATTATACTTTCGCGTGTTTCCAATGCGTCTTGTCATTTTTTCTTAAGTACTTACGGCCTATACATATTTCAAAGACGATTGTTCTCATGCTGGTCATTGCGTCGGCGTTTACAAGACCGCCAGCAATTCGTTACGTACGAGTTAAACCGACGAAATATTATTACTTATCAGAATTATCAAACTCTGAGATTCCAGATTTGTTTCATTTTGTAATCCCAATACGTGGGTTGTGCGACCTGGAATGCCATTTAATAAAATCTGCTATGATTTGTTTCCTCCACGAATCTCTTTCAATTCGGCTTACTATAGGTACAACCTTAGGGAACATGGTGTTTTAAAATATGTATGACAAAATGAAAAATAAAAACCTCAACATGTTAATACTTACATTGTTAAGATTAGTACAGAATGGTAGCAACATTGTGGACACACTATATTATAAAGGTTTATAGTTAGAAGACATTTTTAGAAGACACTCCATGCGACTGGTTCGCGTGTATTAAAACAACTTATTGTTCGGGCAAAAAAACATCCAAATAAAAATGCCTGGTTTCTGATTTTTCTCAATGAGTTTTGCTGGTTTACTTATCGTCAAATATTTGATCTGGAAACATGAAAACCAATCATTTAAAAATGAATGCAGACATATAATTGTTGTGTATAATTGTTGAGCAGGGAGTAGTGATTTGGGTCTAGTAAATTTGGTATTGTGTACAGCCATATTCTGCCATGAGGTAAGAAATCAAAAGGCATTTTGCATGGTAGAGAAAGACGCGATAATAGATCTTGTTAAAACCTTTTCCACATTGTACAGAATGGAGATTAGCAAGAAATACTAACAGGAGGAGTGAAAGGGAAGCAAGAGTGAACGACATTGGAATCACAGTATCAACATCAGTTCAACCAAGCCAAAGAGTTTTCTGATAGCCATATCAGCTACTCCATAAATACCAGGTTTCGTTGGTTCGCTTTAAAAAAGGGAGACGGAGAACTAGCGAAGTCAGTGGTTTTTGTTAACAGTTGATCAAATAAATTGTTACATACTAGAGGATTTGTACGAACATAAGGAAAAACATGGCATGCTTTACACAAACATAGGTACATATTTATATATATATGTTTTTGAGAGTCAGAGTCAGCTCCATCTCAAACTGATGTTTACTGCGGTCTCTCCAGCGAAGTCGCACTTTTTTGGTGAAGTACGCATAGCAGCAAACTTTGAGCTAACCATGCCATGTAGGAAAACTACAAAATACTCAAGTGTGTTTCCTTGAACTATTTTAGTGAGGCAAGCACTATTGCTAACTGACTTCCTTCCTTGTCTTTACTACTTTTCCTCTCTTTCTCTCTGCTACTCCATTTCCATTCCAACCAATGCAGGTTTCCTCTCACACGCTCTCTCTCTCTCTCCCTTCTTATGTCTTGTAGAGCAGTACAAGCCTCCATTTTGCACAATGTTGAAAGCAAGTACCAACCAGGGAGAATGAGTGAGAGGGAGATTGCAAATAAATACAAAGTTTCAATTCCTCTTGTTTTCGAGTATTCGAGTAAATCGAAATAAAATTAAACTAGCTCCACTACCTATACTACCACTCAGATTATAGGAGGGCAGGGAGTTAACGCGAATGAATGTGGAACAATATAGCTAGTCAAAACACAAATGCTTAGTGAGAATCAATAACTCACATACTCACTTCCCACACCGCATGGTTGCCACCACTGTATTCTTATAACCGGCTTTCGACTACGACTGCGACATGGAGTTGTTTCCGTGTTGTCTGTAGTTTGTGTACCCGTTAGGAAGGTAGCGGCCATACAGTTCAAGTTTTTAAAATCTGGCTTAACCATTTCGTACCTTTACTTTGCAGCAGTTTAAAAACGAGCAAACTCAATCTTTTCCAAAAACAAACTATAGCATGCGATACATCAAAACGAAGCTACTACTGTCAAAACTCAAAGAATATAATAGAATGGGACTTTTAAATTTATGTAACTCAGAAATGGACTGGTGTTTTACAGTAATCAATACCTTGAAGCATTTGATATTATTTATAAGCCGCATACTTTATGTATTGTTTTGTTGGAATTTTAAATGTGAAAAACAGTGTGACTGGTGCAAGAACCTATTCTGTAACGGTGAGGCACTTAATAAAAAATCGAATTAATAACGTCCCGTGACTGTTCCGTTATTTTCTTCATTAGACGCATAGGAACTTCGTAATCCAAATCGGTTCAACAATTTCTCAAAAGAGAATCTTATTCCAACGAACAAGGGTTTCTAAGTGTGTTCATCAAGTGCGAGTAGATTAATGAACAGGTGGTATGATATGATGTCTAAATAATCTTGTGTCATAACACGAGCAGTAAATATAGGGAAGCGGAGAGAGAGCAGAAAAAGTCCCGACTCTCACTCAGTAAACCTCTTCACAAAAAAAAGTTTCATATGAGCCCACGGAAAGCCACTGGTCTTGTTTCTAGAGTAAAGAGATGTTCTTCACATACACACTAAAGTGTGTGTAAAATGGAGAAGAAATAAGAGGGAATTTTGTTGATAATGTTCATGAAGTGAGAGATTTTAACTACCGTGCGTGATACTATCGTCGGTGCCGTCGGTAGAAGCACCGTGGTCAGTAATAGCAGCATCCACATAAGTTCAGATGTTAAAGGTATGTGGAATAAACCACGGAATCATGATACCACACATATAGGTTTAGGCATGAACAACTGAACTCAATGATCTTCCTCAGCTACTCCATATTGTGTTGGATGTTTTGTGAGAGCATAATTAATTAGATCTGTATGTTTCTAACGATGGCCTAAACCATACAAAAAATCAGTGATCTTGTACATTTCACGCACCCAATTGTACGTACGTACGAAATCCCTCTGCAGTGAAAATTCGCTTTGGACTGGAAGAGTAAATGAGATTTAGCATGGAATCAGAAGTAACTGTCGCGGTCGTGAACATCCTTTGCTTACGAGTTTTTCGTATCAAACCCCGACTGTTTTCAAATGTTTTTCAAACCGTGAAAATGACACAGTTTGCATGGAAAGCAGTTCAATTTCTGACGCTCAGTGTACAAATGCTGCAACAAAAAATTCTTTGAAATCTGGACTTTGATGTTTTACCTGGATAGAAACCAGGATTTAAAACTCAAATGTTTAAAATCCTTTAACTACAAAATTAGTACCAGCAGGTTTTTTGGACAAACAAAAATCTCGGATTATTAAACTTCAAAATCCGAATGCTTTCAGTCGAATGAAGAGGCTTGTGGGGTAACTGTAGGAATATCCATGTGGATGTCGTTGTAATGCTTACACTCTAAAAACCATGTTTAAATAAAGGGCAAAGAAAAATGGAACGGAAAATGGGAACCCACCTTAACAAGAGAAAGAGAGTAAACGTAGGTATTCCTTGGTGCTTTATTGATGTATTTTTGAATAAAAAAAGGGGGCAATTGAGGGTGGGTGGACGTAAATTGTGGAACTGAATAAAGTTGTAGAATTTTCATTCAAACGGCAAATATACATACAGACTTGTATCTTGTTTTCCCCATTATAAATTACACGGTAGAGCTACTAGAGCAGTCCCACGCAATGAAATACAGGAAAAGAAGAATGATATAGACAATGTGAAAAAGATCTGTTAGTCCGATGGTGAAATGGGTACTTTGTCACGATTTCCATGCACTTTCCCTACCTTGCCATGCCTTCCACTTGTATTTTGTCTGCAAATACTTCCATCGCTTCCTTAATACATCATCACCGAATGTTTCCCTGTTCACACTGACTTCACAATTTCATGGAAGTATTTTGCCATCAGCTTCATAATATAGAAGTAACACACGGTGAGTAATGTACTACCTTCGTAGATAATATTTTTGCTTACCTTGTTGTTCTTTATTGCTCTCCACACAACTCTGACGACAATAATCATGGTTTTCTATATTTGGAATGGAACTGGAAGGCAGTGCAGAGCTTCAGTTACCAGCTAACCTTCTCTTTTGCATTTATATTCTAATTTTCTTTTTGTACAACTTTTCGGCTTTCTCAGCATAGCATTGTGTGGAGAGCGACAGGCGTGGGAACCATTTAACCAGGATGAGTACTTAACGTGATACACAAATTTGTTTCCTTTTTTGTATTCTTCATGGGCGAGTTTCAAATACTGCAGAAAAAAGGTTTTACATGAGATACCTTGATGGTACAAGAATAATATGCTTTTTATTTTCTATTCATGTTGGTGTTTGCTACATGGAAACTAAACACTAACGTAAAGGAGTGCAATTTTGCTCGAAGCAACACAACCACTCTGCTTTAGCCATTCTGTGCTGAGCGGAACTGACTGGTAGACCTGTGAAGAAGGAGAAGGACGGACAGAGAATAGGAGATAAGTTCACAGGGCACGACCATTATTGCCCTTAATGGATATATATGGTGAAACCTCTGCAGATATCGACGCGTCTTCTCTTACATTTCTCTTTTTCCTTGCAGCTTGGCAAATGTTTCGAACCGGGTGAGAAAAAGTGAATGGCGTTGTGAATGTGGTGTAAGGAGATGAAAATCCCTCACGAATGCTAAACTAAAACATATAACGGATGTAATAATATCTAACTGCCAAAAGGCATTCCATTTTCCAACTACTTTTTCCCTCTCAAACTCAATTGCTCCCTGTTTCCTTAGCATACAAGTGATACAACTCTACAAAAGATGGGTTGGTGACATGGCAATTGGACATTTAACGAGAATGTACATTCTCACATTGATTTACTTTCTCATTTTACCGTTTTGCAATGTCACGAAACGATTTCACCACGTGGTATGATGCACCCGAAAATACAAAAGAAGAATTGAAATATAAAATATATCCGACAAGCCTTGCGTATAAAAGTGGTGCAATTGAAATTGCACTCTGCTTTTTATTGCAAATTACAATAAGTCCATTCTTAATTGTATTCATTGGCTATTGATTGTAGTCTGTCATAATTTACTATGCATTTGGAGAAGGAAATTTAGTTACTATGTCACAGGAAGCTCGGACTGAATTCCAGATCTCAAAACCGTTTAAACAATTAACCCATATACAAAACAAAATGATCAAACTATATTTTAAAGAAATGATCGAATGTTAACTCAATCCGTTATAGAAAGTAAGAAAATGCAGATGAAACCTAAAATTTTATGAATACATTTAAGTAAAGTTATATCGGATTTATTCTAATGTTGTTCTGAAATTCGTATTGGGTTAAGAGGATGGCATATCACAGTAAAAACCTCTATGGACGGTCTCAAATCAGAAATGTAAAAAGTTACGGTCTTTCAGACCTACAGAAAAGTAATTCTCACAAAGAGGCTTGCAACACTTTAAAATGACTATATAAGTTAAAAAGGTTTTTTTTTTGTTTTAGCTTGCTCTAAACCAAGGATGAAGAAAGGGTTTTTAGGTAGAGCAAATAAGGGCAACAGCCCACAAACAAAAGAAGCAATAGCACACATCGAGGCATTATGATTCTTGGTCCCGACACCGCTTAAAAATCACACATATCTCCGGGAAACTTTCCGGAGCAAAAGGTCTCATCTCCAACAATAACAAACCAGTACTTTAACCACAGTTCGAGGTAGGTGTTGGTGTTGGTACTACTGATTATGATTGACATAGTGTGGTCACACCATCATGACTATCTCCCACATTCTCTGTTTTCATCCCTGCTTTAATCCGCCCATGTTACAGGGAAAATCTGATGTGAATGCATCATTCTGTGCTCATCTACAATCAACAATGCAAACAAAACTTAGCTGAATTGAACAGAGTTGTCCGGATGGCTGATACCAATTCAACACGTTCATGAGTGAGGTCCCTTGTATTGTATACAATACAATACAAGGATGTCAGTAGCGCAAAATACACTTTTTGGAAGCCAAGAAAAAGGGAATTTGACAGACCATCACCCGCACTTATATAATCTCATAATGTTCTTTTTGGATTAACTGAGTTATCCAATGAATGATGAAGATAAAAACTGGGAGAACAGCCGAGTACTGAATTTGTCCTCAACTACTACCAATTCTCATGGGATTTTTATTGATTTTGGTTGCAGACTAAGTATACAACCGGAGGGTACTGGCGCAGCTCCGGATGACGATGATGCTAATACTAATAATGAAAAAGAAGGCCAAAAAAGTACACGATTGAAACCCACATCTACCTCACTGGAAAGAATTAGAGGAGAAAAAGGTGAAAGCAAAAACGTCGTGATTGACTCACACTAATTCACTTTGCTAGCAGACGGACGATGAGAGTAAAAAGGATAATTTAGTTGGTTAATAGTATTATGCCATTACGGTCTTGACAGGTTTCTATAATGGAACAAACACAAAGATTCTCCAGCTATCCTCCTACCATTCTGGTTTCACTTTCTGTTGGTCATGTCCTAACATTACATACACAAGCATACATTTTTGTGTGATGAAATATTTATGTAATGTTGCGTAGTTACTTTGAGCGAACAGCAGTCCTGCCACCTTTGTTTATGTTATTATGGGTTCTGACAAGGTACCTCAACATCATTCCAATTTGTTGGAACGGCAGATCTCAGCGAAAAAGGACAGTAGAGCCGGTTTCGAAAAAAGAAAATATGGCATACATTCCACAAGATTGCAACACTATTTTCCAGACACTCGGCTGAGAGAGTGACTAGTGCCGTATTTCTTACTTTCCAAAAAGCACTTACAGATTTTTTCTCACTTTAAAACTTCTAGAAATGGAAGATATGTTAGTAAATCCTGGGAGACTGGATGCGGAAACCAAGAAAAATATTACAGAGAGCCCCATCTTCATACTCCTGATGTTTCGCATCAGTTTCCATTGTAATATCAACTAAAATGTGTAATGGAAGTAGTTGTTATGGTGCAATATGCCTAATTCTGTTATAGTCACTTGCTGTATATGTATAATATATATCTGCGAAAACTAGGTTGTTGCCCTATGTGATTGTCGAAATTCCGCAAAAATACATCACTTTGTCGGATTGCGGATGCTATGCCATAGTTTCTTGATTGTTTTCAGATCCTTATCTAACGGACTGCTTGCTGCTACTGAAATCCTGCCGATCATCTATCTTTTTCGCGGCACTACTTCCGAACCACGTTATCGTGACCATCTTGTGTTTTTTAAATCACCATACAAAGCTTCAAGGACACGGAGGTACTTGCAAATTTGAAAAAAAACATCAGTAGTTTTATTCTACTACCTATAAGGAATGGGTAAGAGGAGAAGAAAGAATTTACTTCTATCGAAAGCAGATTCTGCTCATAATTGGAGTGCATCATTTGCTTGATTTTAAGTGGGGAAATGATTTTGAGAATCTACGAAAAAGGAACTTTTAAAACTTAAGCTAAAGGTTCGAAGGTCACTTGCATATGCCTATATATACCAATTAAGTCGTTATGGTATTCAATTACCTGCCCTATAACGGACGGGACTGACAAACAAAGCAGAATGATAAATTGGCAACAAGTTGCCAATTAATAAACCTTCACACACTTGGTGATGGCCGCAATAACCTTAATTCTGATCAACACGATAGATACTTTTGTACAACACGATTTTATAGCGAACAGGGTGGAGTCGCAGGAATGCACAGCAGAAATTTTCAACGTTCATTAAAAAGAAACAGCGAGTATGCAATGTCATCAGTCATCACACATATAAAGTTAATACAATAAAAGAATGCAAGCAAGTGATAAATTCCTTGGTTGGAGAATAAGGGTCAGTGTACGTCATGTAGAATGTTATTTTTTATTAATCGTAGAGAAAACTATGTATAGCAAATTATCACAAAGGTGAGATTATCAGTGATTTGAAACTATGACTATAATATTGACAAGTGAGTCTGGTTGTCGAAGACAATCGAAGATTGAAATAACGGTTAAGCTTCGTATATAATTTACACGTGTTTATTCTTTCTAAACCTTCCTGCTAAGTGGGTTTGTGATGGTTGTAACAGCCTTGAAGGCTCCAAGCTGATTCGAAAGTTTTTGCCAATAAGTTGTAGAATAGCTCAAATAAAAAGCACTTGTAGCCCCCATATTTGAAACGACAAACCATTCCAATACACAGAGCTAAGAAATGTTGAAAAATGTCCTTGAGACCAACACACTTGAATGCACGTGGTGATACTGCAGAGAAGGAAACATTGAAGCCGTGTCAGGTAGATTGAAATGAAGTGACCCCTTGAAAACCTATTCCTCGTTTACAAGTTTCCTTACCCTTTTTATTGCCTGCTGCCACATCATGTTTGTTGCGCTAGCACAGACTTTGGTAATAATATCAAGACGCATATACCATTTTCACTAGTTGGAACTCACCTCGAAACTTGTGGAACTTACGATTACAGGCAATTTAGCTTTTGCTTTGCCTTTTGCCTATATAGAAAGGAAAAAATATGGATGAAAAGGTGTTGGCTACAACATAACTTCATTCGCCTATCTAATTTACTCCAATTAGGATAGGAAACGCCAAACATTTTCCTGTTACTTTACAGTGTTCCCACTATGCATGAGCTATGGACTAATGGCAAACACCAACAAGTCAGATAGTCAGTCACTTTTTATGGTGGATAGTTTGCTTAGATTCCTATCCTTTTTCTTATACGTTACGAACGTTATACGTTATACCCCTTCTTAGTTCATTCTCAAAGCAAAATCTTTCTCTTGGGAATGCATTGAGCGCCTCACTTGCTTGATTATTATTCTAGTCTTTGTGCAAGATGATTCCAGAGCTTCTAAAAGCTCATATACAAAACTAAAAAATGTGAGATTGAAGTTGATGACTCCAACTTCACAACTTTTTCTGTTCCAAAATCATTTGCTCATCACTCAGAGAAAAGTATCTAGAAGTTAATCAACATGTCAAACACTGATGATGATTAGGAAACATAATATAAATAATAATTAAGTAATCGGATTTTCTAGGCTGTCAACAACTGAAAAACTTTGTGACTTTTCGTTTGACAAAAACTAACTCTGACTAGACTTTGGCTAACTAAATTCATTTTTGGATTAACAATTATAACTGTCTAATTGACTGTGAATGAACAAATTATAAATACAAAAACGAAAATTAACACAAGAAAGCTGTATTAATGTTAATCTTCTATTAGCCACTTCAGCTGCAATCTAAATCAAAACTTGCAGTTTTACCATTTATCAAACTTCCGATGATTTTATCAACAATCCGAGAAAAAAATTTAATGTTTCATGCTCATTATCCGGAATACCAGTTTAATCTAGAAAGATTAGTGGGTAGAAGCAAGCTTGTTAGAGTTGTTCTGAGAGAATGTCAGACTTCAAAACTGTCATTACGATAATGATGCAGTGGGTCGGATTTGTGGAGATAGACGCGGTGGGGCAAGAATAAGGACGGTGTATTAATGTATGACAGTATTAGCACTGGAATGTTTTAGTGTTAGAGCTTTACTACGTCGCATGTCTATCCGTCTGTCTTTTCAGTGTGCACTCACCTGACCAAATTCATTTACCGATTTGCACCAAATTTGACGCTAAAGTGTTACTATTAAAAAAAGCCCCTTGGGAATACATTTCCGTCTACTTGGTTGCGCGTTTTAAAAGTTAATGAATGCCTTAAATACAGTCATTACGGAAAGCTGAGACGCCTTACAGTTGACGGATTGCTTGAATTCGGTTATTAAATTCTTTGAATGCAATAATGAAATGCATTCGGCTACGCTGCTAACTCTGTTTCCGTCAGTTTATTGAAAAGAAAATGAGTTTTCCTTGTCGTTCCTGTAATAATGAGGTGCTTTCAAACAAACCTCGCATTTTTGTTTCTCTCCAGTCTACACTATAACAGGCATGTACTTTCCCTTCTATGTTTTTAAAGGAACTACACGTAGATGTCATCATTATGTTTCATCGTTTTTCATGTCACTGTGAAGTAATAAGTTCATTTGGGGGGAGACAGGGATGATGGTGATCGTTATCATCTTCATCGGTAAGGACTTACAATCGGTGTACCAAAATACAAAAAAGGGAGAGTCGATGGGTTTGAATATTTTACATACGAACGCCTGGTGGATATTTTTGTTACCACGTAAGTAACTCGGCACAAGTATTTTGCCAAATGACTTTGCTAGCACTAACCTACATTTTTTAAAGAATTACTAACCAACTGTAACCTACGCTTTCGTTTATAAAAATTGAGTGTAGTAAGTTTTAGTGACACGAATAGTCATTCCTAAAATAAGGTTTAACCATTAGTGCATTTCAATCCAAAGGGTCCCTGTGTCATTCCTCTGCTTATGTGAATTCTATAAGACGTCATCATTATCATTGCTATGAAAAGACAGCAACCGTTATTGTATTTTCGAGGAGCTACATAAATACAAACGTTCGTAAGAAACTATTTGTCTAGACATCTTGTATATGGCATCAGTCATGGGGAAAAACTACTTGGAAAGAGACATACGCTCCAAATCATCTGGTATTTATCATTCCAACGCTACATCAATGGAAGTGGTGCAGAAAAGCACCTTGCGTGTAGGAGTGCAGAGACGAAATGAACTGAGCTGAGTGAAAACAAATAAATCCTGCAAGCCTGGAGTATAAAAGTGGTTTAAAAAGTGGTCTACAAATGGGAAGAGAAAAATGAAAGGAATGAAAAGAAAAGAAACCGATGTGAAATTATTATAAGCTTGATTATACCTGACTTGTAATAATATACTTAAAAATATAAGGTAGCCTAAGGTTAGGTATATTTATAGTCTCTAATACTACGTAACATTATCTAGTGTACTTGGGAAGATGGTAACTACATTTCGTGCGATCCTATTGTAACTGATAACCAAACCATTGATTTAAAGGTCATGCCTGTGCGATATGACTTAGGGTATCAGACCCTTTCGAAAATTTGTAAGCTGCAAAATGTTCCAACTTAAGTTAACTGTACCTTATGGCTAACTATTTGATGTACTCATTATTAACTTCAATTTAATCTACTGAAAATTTTATTAGTTAGCACTGAAAGTAGTAGTATTACGGTATCCTTTCATTCTTAAAAGTCGATCCGATTGCAACTTATTCTTATAATAGTGAAAGTGTATATGACACAAAGCTCATACATTCGCAAAATTTAAGATATATCGTACAATTTTAAAGTAATCATAGGTCAAACAAAATCAACTACACGAGTATTCAAATAGTTTGTTTAAAATCCCTGTAGTCAACTGTTAGTGAAATGTAAATTCAATTTATTTTATGCCTTTACTTTGTATAGACATACGTGAAAACAGAACTGACAAACGTTAAGTCGTTGAGTAATAAACTAAGATTTAACGTAGCACCTAAAAACCATTAACGACCTACGGAATTGTCATTTCCATAAAATGGTTGGCATTACTTAACGATCAAGCTCACCGATATATTCTTGAGCCTTATCAAACTGACAAAATGTATATTCACATGGGAACAACGGAAGAAAATCAAAACTACCTGTGTCTGTCTCTGCTCATTCCCGTGCTTCCAAAGTGTTTTATTTGAAGCGAATAATGATGATTCAACCTTTTGTCTCATTATGATCAACAACATCGTCATTACTTGTTAGAGAAGTAGTGAAGTCGTGATTTTCAAGTTCTCCTTCAACCTACTCATCCACACACAGAAACATGAAGAGAAGTAGGGGGAGAATAAAAATAAAGCCATGCTTTCACTTATACGGCTGGAATACTAAGGTTTGTCAAAGAGAAACGGTGAAAAAGGGAGGAAATAAATGAAATGAAACGAAACGTCATCTAAAAATGTTGCATGTATTTACCAGACAAGGAAGTAGAAAGAGGTCCCACTAAATGTATATAATTTTTAGTATTTATTGATGAACTATTGGACTTTCTGTGTTGTGTATCCATTCAGATTTGTTGTTTCACAATGATTCACTTATTATATCAACGGGTATTTTGTGTGACCATCCTCTTACTATTACTATTTAAATCATTCATTCTTCGCTTCCACAAATTTTCCCCATTTATTTCAAATCAAGCCAGAATGGTTTGTATTTGATATGGGATTTTCCATATTTGCGTGGACGATAGGATGGATGTCGGTGCGGTAACTCCAAAACTGTTCATTGGATTTTCTCCAACCTTAGCACAATCATAACTTAGGTCACGGGAAACAATCGTTTAGGATTTTTATCGATTTTACTGTTGTTTTGTGAATGTATACAGTTAAGATTGAAAGTTGGTACTAGTGTCCTCAACATTCAAGCCACCAACCATTCAGTCATTCCATACAATGGTTTGATTTTACCATATTCGGTTACCGTCGTTTATTAAGTTAGAAGTGTGGTTTGGTTTTATACTCACTCAATAAATTTAACAAATGAGGACCCTTTCCTCTCATTCTGCATTTCTCTTTCACTATTATTCAGCCCACTATAACTCCACCACTAGCATCATTATTATACCGTCGCTTTAGACACGTTGCTCATCCTATTCTAAGCATTATAGCAAGGAAATGAAAGGGGCGGATGATGAGTGATGCACTCAACTGAGTGAGTGCTTATGCTTTACTACTACTTCTCGTGCTACTAGAGGTATGTGCTTTTCTACATCTGCCATATTATTAGTGACACATGCTTTATATACAATAATGTGCACTGCGGCTTTTTCTTCCTGCTGAGGAAGAAAACAGCAGTGGTTCGGTAGTAAAGTTCATATGCATGATGCTCTAAGAAGACAAAAATTCACAATGGAATGAAATTTATCACGATCATCATCATCTCCATCATCATGAACCAAGATGCCCAGCTAGAAGCTTTGGGATGGATAAAATACATATACATAGATAGTAGGTTTTATTAAAGTGTGAACATGCATCAGCCAAGAAGCTGTTTGGTGTTCATGCAAGCTCCAAAAAATCCGATTCCCTGTCGTTTTGTCCAGTTCTGAAGTTGAGTCCATGAAGTTGAGTCTATGACTTGGGTCCAAACTGATTAGACCAATTTTGACAATAATAATAATTACTGCTTTAAGCCACTAACAAGTATTTTTTCTTAGTAGATAGGACGGGGTAAGAGTGGAGGGGATCCTGGCAAACATTCAGTCACTAAGCTAAATTTTGAACACGAAATGAAATTTCAACGTGCAAACTAATTTTTAAACTTTAATAAACTAAATAATAAAGTAATTAGCAAAAGAGCTGCGTATTACTTGAGAGGGCGAAAGTTCATTTTTTTCATAATACTTTGCTAAATGTGCCATTTTTCCAACAAAGTTTCAGAAATCTAAAAAAATCCTTTTGAGATTTCCATCTATACTTTTCTAGCTGCTCAAACCATAAAAATGAATTATCTTCGTTCAGATATTGAGCCAGGGTTACATACACAAGTTTGAAAGTAGGTTCGTGAGATGACTGACACATGCATTAATATTGTATATTATTACGGATTCAGACCATACCTAGAAGCAGACCAGGAGATAAAAGACTTGCTGTCAACAGTCAATCCACATAATATTATAATAACAGAGCTGCCTGATACCAGATACATAATTCGTTTTTATGTGGGTTTCATCCAAAGGATCTGGACTAGAAAAGATGACAAATTTGAGGCGAGCGATCTTAAAGGACAACAGGATACGGCGAAGAAGCCATATCAGATGTGAAATCATGAGCAATCAGCAGTCTGCTAGCGACTTTTACTCGGTAGTATGTAAGAGAAGAGCAGGTGTACACTTCCAGAACATCTTTACTTTCATGAATCCATCGTGTGTGCCTGACTTGAAGCGGGTGAAAGTGCATTACCAGTAAGAAACAACGTGTGGAATTTTACTCTTGAAAAGATGCTGCGACTGGTTTCCAATTTCTTTCCACATGAACAGTGTATGCACAAAATATGTACAAACTCATTTCTAATCTTATACCTCTAAATATATTTACTAGACATAAAAAGTTACGACACTGAATACTATTGTAATTAAGGTCTTAACAAATATCTCTTTAAACCGGAATGTAGTATTAATTTTTATTTCGAATTATTTATAAGGTTTTCGGCTACGACTCAGCATATTATGAATTACTTTTCACTTTTTTAAAAGATTGCGTGATTTTTGAATAAAACCAGCTAAAGTTTGGTCTATTTACTTGTTTCTATGAGTGGACAGTAGTAGCAGTCAATGAAAGTATGTCAGTCACTAACCTTAATCTTTGACTAACGTTAGTTTTTGGAGATAACATCAGACAATGCTATGGTGGGCATTAGTTTTTTTTAAAGCGACACGATATGCAAAAGTGGTTGTACATTAAAAAGGTTGCCAAACATGGCTAAAAATTTGACACTTTAAATGCATGCCGTTATAAAATGGGCCGCGGATTCTATCTCGCATTCACACGAACAACAAGTCGGTGGAAATGTATCTACATGATAATTATAGATGATGGCCAAATGTAGCCTCGAATCGATACATGGGTACAGTTAGCAACCAGCAAGACCAGAATAGATTGTTTCCAAAAAGCTATCTAGTATAAATTCAAATGCAATCCGGCTCGAACAAAATATAGAATTTCCTTAGGCTTTGATTTTCAAAGCGTCATCGATAGGGCAAAGTGCGACGAGGTTCAAGTAGATGTGTTTGTGCCAGCTAGCTGGTTGTCAGTAGTCAACAGCTCCCAGGAATTGATCTTACAGTATAAAATTTACTTGCTCAGTCTACCAAATGCAGTTCCGAGATCATGCTTGCTCAAATTTTGGTTGGTTGGAGTTAGTAAGCAGAACCAGAAATGGGCACACATTTCCAATTTGAAGAAGACTTGTAGACTCATCTCATCACTTCTCATGAACATAGTTCCTGCATTTTGCAAATTGTGTATGTGCAGGTTTTGATAAAACATGTAACTTCCAGGCAAAAAACAATTTTCCCGCCATATGATTTGAATCAACTTTAATATTGCTATTGCACAAACATAAAATTCCTTACCCTTTTACCTTATCCACAGACGTCGCATATACACCGTTGTGGATACTACCGCTGCGGTATTTAGCCGTGTATGAAGGAATCTCACACGCATACCATGCTTGAGAAGCTCCAAATTTGCATAAGGTTATATATTATGGGATGATGACGATGTGAATGGAGACTTGAAAAGGAGTTGATTTTTGTTCGTGTCGTATCCCTCCCTATGCAATTTCTTGGTGAGCAAGAGTAACCAGGTAAACGAGGATTGAAAGAGAGAGAAAAGTGAAAGTTGTTAGTACATCACCTCCTTCTTTCCACTATTGTGTATAACTCAAAGCACGTGGGAAGCAACTTGGCCTAATGGAGCTCCATTATTTTCAGACTCTTCTCTACATTTATCATTTGTGAAAGGGTGACTTTTTTCTGTTTCACTCTCTCTTCTTAGACCAACCGTCGTTATTTTTACTGAGTTACTGCAACCAAATATCGTCTGGTGGTGCTGTAACAAGATCCCTTTTCTTTTCCACTTTCAATCTTTTTCTTCTTACACTACTACGAGCGTCACGCCTCTTCACTTATTAGCGTGAATCTTTCCAAGAAAAAGGAAGCAGAGTATTTATATCGGCTAAGTTATCTAGCCGTAAGTCTGTTCTAGTGATGGTCTACCCACATCGTTTGATATTTTCAAAATCTGTTTCACCAATGAACACATTAGGTCAAAGGTTCACGCCCATTGTAAACTATGACATTTGTTGTATCAAAATGAAGCTGCTCACAGTTTATTTCATGCATACTAGTTACTACTAACGTTCTAAATTTATCTCTTTGTTAGTTAGTGTGACCGTATCACTCTTCTCAAGTTTTCTTTCTTTCATTTCGTTTCAACACTTTTGCAATCAGTGCTCCATTTGCTATATTCACAGATCGATAAATTCTGACATTGCATAACCATTTGGATAAAATCACTTTAGTTGTCCTTATGGCGTATGTCAAGTAAAATACAGTTAGTCATTTGAATACGTTGTGTGATTGCCATATATTCGGAAAACGGCCATTTTAATGTCAATTGTTATTAATGATGTGTTATCATTCCAAAAAATGGAAAATCCTTTTTATGGATGTGGAAGTGTTACGTGTTGAAATGATACGCACTAAATATTTTAATTATGCCCCAAGGTCAATTTGTTTTGTATGTTTTCTATATTCTATTTATACCTTTATTGCAGTTTGCATCGGTTTTACCAAACAATACGTAGGAATGGGTTTGAGAGCAAAGGTTTAAGAATAACGTTTTCATATTTTTCTTCAAGCACATCTATCTCATGCAAGCAATATACATCATCAAACTTCTGGCAAAAATGTCGAGATAACGGGCTGTGCTTACTCTCGCCAGCCTGCATTGTAGTTGCATCTAAGGCGGAATTTTGCAGGGTTAGAAATTCTAACTTAGAATGTTCGCCATTAAGGACCAGCGATCTCCAGCTTTAAGCTTAATGTATACAACTATACATACGTAATAATACTACTGAATCTTTGTTGTCTCATCATATCGTATTGTGAAGGATTTTAAAACATACAGTACAGTCACACGTGTATGCATTTTCAAGCCAAAATGATTTATTCAGACAACAACCGGGTAATCCCCATTATGCGTATTTATGCAAAGAAGGTGTAGTTTAAGATGAACGATGAAACAGTATTTTAGTTCACATAAAACTTCCCACTTCTTGCGTTTCTCTGATTATAAACTGCACTAGCACTGTTTGTGATGTACATCTAACTAATGTATTCTATTCAGTTTCAGATTTTTTCCCGTGGATGAATACAAAAGGACAGATTACCTCAGCCCAAGTTCTTCGCGTCGTTACCAAAAAAACAATCTTCTGCATAAGTTACGCTGTACTAAAACTTTTTTGAGCTAAAATAACTTGTACGTTTTTCAAACATCAATTATTACTATTCTCATTGCGTAGTATTAATAATATTTCCTAAATATTGATTCTATTTGTATTGCATTGATTTGCATTTGTCAAGTATTATGTAATCATTATTTTTAGTTAGACAATTCTGCCAGACGTTTAAAAATTATGCCGCATCTCTCACAAGGTCTTTGCACATCAGTATACTATTCCCCATCTTTGTATTCTGGAACAAATTCAAATGCTAAATTTACATTAAATTACCAAAAATTGGTAAGTTTGGTTACTTTTGCGGTGGAAAAAGGGAAAGTGGAATTTTTAATAGACCGACAAGATTGGGTTCTACACTTTACCACAGTGTACTCATCATCTCTATCTACATGTTACAGCAGAAGCTAACTATTGCTGTTTATACACAAGGATCGTATACGTGTTTGCATTTTTGGGCAACACCGATGCTTATGGTTTATACCAAAGCTAAGAAAAACGTTTATAAGTCTACGATTGTATTCAAAGTGTTAAGCTAATGCAAGACGTTTTCATAGCCGGGAAAATAAATCTGTAGCCACTAACTATTGAATTCTTCATGAGCCAACTTTTTTGTAGACGGGAAAGTAAATCTGCAGCCACCAGTGAATTTTTCATGGGCCAACTTTTTTGTTGATAGGATGATCCTTAGGTAACACGAGTTTGGGAGGGTGTAAAAAGATAATGTAGACCAAACAAAACGCATTCCCTTCTGGATCTTACGTTTTGTGGCTTGATAAGATAAGATCATCTAATTGAGAGAGAACGAAATTTCTGTGTTGTTCTATTCTAAATTAACATGGCATAAACCTATAAACAGAGTACATTGTACTTGGAAAATTTTGTTAGATCAGATTTTTAAAACTCATTATTTATTGTAAACTCCAATTTCTCTTTCTCTTGAGCTACAACATTTTAATATTCCAAAACGTTTTCTGAAATTTCTTGCCGTGAAATTTGACTTTTGAAGCATTTTTATTCGAAGTGTGCCCCGAAATTGACTGAAATTCATTTGAGGTTCGATTAAATGCGACTCTGGTGATACTGGTTTTTTCGAAAATGTACTGCACATCATAGTTATGTGAGTCCTGAGGTGTTAAATAACAAAGTAATCTAGAATATAGTATCTCAAAGCAAATGATGTTTGAGTACAAAATAACAACAAAACGGAACTTCACTTGAATGTGACTGCAATATGTTGACTGTAGAGAAACGAATATTTGCTATCATGAGGCACCACACGAGGTTTCTTTCCTGAGAAATAAGATGATGAAAGTGAAGAAACAATTAGCCGTGTCTGTTTTGCGACTTTGGATATGCGATTACGCGTTCCCTCATCTTTTTCTTATTTCCTTTTGTGTAGGTTGAAGATCCTTGAAGAACTATACTATATTAAGTAAGTTTCAGAGATAAATGAGAAAGATAAGTGCTCGCGACGACCAGCTACACAAAATCGAGCTTAAGTAAGGTAAAACAATGCAAAAAAGAAGATTGAGTGATCCGCAATGGGAGTAAAAATTATTTAACAATCTTTATCTCATAGATTCAGGTAAGGATGGAAGGACGTTGATGTACACGTGTAAAAAACTGATAGCATTGTAAATATGTACATAAAGTTTATCTTACAGTGTACATACAAAATTCTGATTTTATTCTTTCCTGTCCCTAATGACTTCGTTTGGAATAAAGAGACAAGGTGGAATTCAAATGGAATTAGGCACGTGCCTTCTACAGAGTAAACAGAAGTGGGTTTTAGAACGAAAAGTTGATTGCATGGAAGTGAAATCCACATTTGTGCCGAATATACACCGGTCTTAATTGAGTATCCCCATTCTCTCTTGATAACCAGACACCGGCCAACGCAATATCTTTAACTTCCCATGGGACTTGGTTGTTACGCTTAACAGTCCAGCAAAATAATGATTAAAAACTGCGCACGTTTTCAATTGACCAAGCCTCGTGAATATTCTTATAGCGCAGTTTTTATCACTGCACAACTGGTAACTTGAAATAAAAATAAGGATTAAAGCAGCTGCTATATGTTAAATGTAATCCAACCAGTTTGAGTCCATCTGTCAGAATTGTATACATGTTTTAATAACACAAATCCTTCAAAAATCATAGCTCATCAATAAACCATGTAGGAGGGTTGGTGCAGTTCGCTGTGGTTTTCCATGGGATTACGGCGTAGAAGTCTTATCCATTCAGTAGGAAATTCAGAAGAAATAGTAAAATGGATGTTGTCCTTACCTATAAACAAAAGTAAATCTGAATTAGTTCTTGATAGTTAATATATAAATGATGTTGGTAAAATTTAAGTGGTGGAAATCAGCATCTTCTCTCCTTTTAAACATTATTGTTATGATTCAGGGTCTAACTATGCCATCCTAGGCTTCGTGTCACATTACGAAATTAGTTAAATAACAGTAATAAAAGCTTCCGTAAAATGTATAATGAAGAATCGAAATACGACATTCAACAAATGAATGTTTACATATATTTATATATATATTTACATACTATCTCTAAGAGTTCGCCACTTTTATGATTTTTGTTCGAGAATGTAATTTAAAAAAAATTATAATGTGTTCTCATTTCCGTCGTCACTGATATAATAAATCCGACATCTTGAAATGTGTGACCTGTCGTATGAGAATGTTCAATATTTCAGCAAAGAATTGAAATTTTTGGATTTTTGTTTCTTAACTGACAGTTTTGGTCAAAGACAACCATCGAGATTAAATAGTACTCAAATGAAATTTGTATATACCATTTTAAGACAAAACTATAATGGTCTTTAGTTCACTTTTTTCATTTTAATGAATAACCGTATTTAATGATATGCACATCGAACGAAAGTATATGTGTCCCCGGTGTGACCTTTACCCCGTTGCAAGCTTATTACATTCTGTTTGCTAGGTTTGTTCGTGAATATATAAGAGTTTACTGGATGGAATTAATTTGAGACTCCATGTTTCAGAGAGAAAGAGAGAAAAGGATTCTTGGAACGGAGAGGCGAGAGTAACTTGATGTTCGAATGAGGCAACTACATTTCAAGGCTTCAGCTTAATTACGTACTGTCCAAGTGGGAATTAGCTTATTTAAGTTATCAACATGCCATTCCCCTTATTTTATTTTCCACGCGTTTCAAAAAGTTGAAAATTAGATACTCTAGGGCTTGGCGGCTGGGACAAGGTATGATGAAACTCATACATAATGTTTCTAATCATGTACTTGCGTATGTATGAAAGTTTTGAAAATGATACAGTATTACCATTTTATAACACAATGGAACACGATGCACGTGAACATGAAATACTAGTACATATTACTTTTAGGTTAGTGCTGTCTCTTCTGCAGGATGGAATGCAAAATACAAAAATCCATACAATACTATAGTGCATCAACGCAACATTGTCTTTTACATTTCGTCCTCGTCTCCCCTTTCTATGCCTCTCATCCATACAATCAGGACAGTTGGTTTTAGCTAGTATCAAACATTACTCTACTTTCACGTTCATTTCCTGTTCACTAAAATAATGCAGCTCACTAAAAATTTCATTACAAAAGAAAGTAAAATGGAGGGTACTTCTAGATTTTCTAGTCTTTTGCAGTAAAGGGAATTAAAACTGCGTTAATAGCATTCTATAATATTTAAAGTATTTTACTTTCTGTATTAAGTTTTGTCTGGTTTTTCGCAAGTAGTTCCTAACGACACCTTGGGTATTTTATTTGTGTGCCAGGAGGTTGCGTAAACTTATGGATACTCATTTTGTACCTCTCTTGAACTTGGAAGAAGAAAAAATGGATAATGACGACCACCGCCAGAGATGATAAGTATGATAAAATGTGCACTTTCGAATTTAAGGATTCTTTCACTCCCTTTCTTTACTAAACCCTTACTACACTACATATCACTGATGTACGAGATTTGAAGTGTATAGGTAAACTGGGATTTAAAATGTTTGAACAAATATCGCAAATTTTTATACAACAGTTTATGACTTAAAACGAAACACTGCATAAAAACTAATAATAACGTAAATTTGAACCTAAATACGTAAAGAACTTAAATGAGCAATTAACATTTGTTAATTTAAAATAAAAATCAGCCCCGTTACTCAGGACCGCTACAAGCCATAAATTTTTTTGTACTATAGACGGTTTGTATTAGTTGGATAGGTAGAAAACTATAGATCATGATAACAATCCTACCTTCACAGCTGGAATGACAGACAAATTCTCCCTTTTCATTTCGAATTTTTTCAATTTTTGAAACTCCTCATGGGAGAAAGTGTGGAGAAAGCCAAACTCACGCAGTGGAGCCCCTACTCAAATTTTCAGACTATGAAAATTTAATAGGGCAAAAAAAGAAACGGTGCTACTGTGTTATATTGGTAATGTGATAGTGTATACAGCACTCATGACAATATTTTATGAATATCGGGTAATATCCTGTTACCTCATTAAATTTTCATATATTAAAAATCTGAGACGGGTCTCTCTTCCTGTGTGGCTTGGCGTTCGTCATATTTTCACCCATAAAGAAATGAAAAAATTGAAAAATTCAGGATAAAAAGTAATACCTTCATAGTAGAAATAGTGACCACACACGTTCATTACTCAATAAAATGAATGATATAAGAAAGTTTGGGGTGAATTCACAAGTTACGATTCACGTAGTTTCCCTCCTAAGCTTAACAGTAGTTTAGCCAATTGATTCGAAAGGTTTCTTCTGTTGGGTACTTTCTCCAAGATTCCGACTACGTTTGCAGATAAGAGACATAAATTTGTGGGGGGTGCTTTTACCAGTCAATATTTCCAGTCACCTTCTAAAAGTGCCATAAAACATTTTTTGAATGGAAATATTTATGTACGCTTACTTGATAACCGTGTCATGCAATTTTAACTCAACCAATACTATAATAGATGTAAACTGCAGTGCAATGCTTCCATTCACAGAGTATTGATTGCCAAGCAGAGTATAAACGTGTAGCTGATATTAAACTTTGACCCAAAAGATCAATTTATCTCATATGCGGCATGATATTGGAATCAAATTCTCAATGTGGTTCTAAATTACCGGTATAGATTACACGAATCGACACAGTCCAGCAGACTATAATGCAAGCGTTATATAGTTTTACCATTTAACCTATCGATTAATGTCACAGCATAATCTGATTCTGGTGTTTCGTATAGTGGTTGTGGCCCGTGTACTATAATTTTACGTAGGTGATGGAGTCATCTAAAAAAATAATTAGACTTTTACCGACGACTTGCTTCCTATTCTGACGTTTTTACCATCTAACCATGTGAATGCATTTATAGGCCTACCCGGTATAATGAATGAGACAGTGGGTGAATGGAATATGAGTATGTGGTCTATGGCTCATCCCATGATTTTGATTGGAAGTGCTAAAAAATTTACGACTTTTCCATATTTAATGACATTAAATGTGGTCCAGATGGATGACGTAGACCCATGAAAACACGATATGTATGAGGTAGTAAAACTTGCTATTTTGGGAGGTAACCAGATGCGTATATTAAATGGAAGTATGAGAGAGAAGTAATGCGATTGATCCACCAAGACAGATTTTGACATTGCATTGCTGGAGAGAAAGAAGGCGAAAGAATGTATTCAATATGTGTACAGTGTAGCTACTTTACAGAGTACAGTTGGTTGTGTGCAACTTGCTCTGTTAGCTCCAATTATTCGCACACTGTGAGGCTAAATGCAATCTCGAATCACAACGCCGCAACGGTTCCGCGCTTCTTGTTGGGACAGCCGATTATAGCCAAGAATTGGCTCTACTGTATCTATAAGATTATTGTGCTATGCTATATCCCATTTTTCTATTATTCCAATCCATTCGGCAGAAAACCGCCCTACACTTGGTCAGTCACAAGGAACTAGGAAAAAACAAATCAAGGATGCATCTATTGTATACCAAGTATAGACAAGTAAAACCATAAACAAGAAGGTTTATATATTGCTTGGTATTATATTGCAGGTAACTATTTTATTCATCCTTTCTGTATACATTACTTGTATGGACTGCGGAGGAATCATGCACAAAAATCACTAAACGCTTTTCTACTCTTACAGTATACCAGAGTTAAATGTAGATGTACTAACAATAAGAATGGGGAAAAAGCAATAGCACAAATAATGCAATATTCAATACAACCGGCAAAAAACTCCCTTTTTGTGGCAAGTCGGTGGTAGTGTTAGTGGCTACTGTTACATAGGTGGATGGAGAGTGAGCCGTGTGCATTATGTGCAATTGTAGGACTTACACGTACGTACGTCGTGATCGTGAGCCCAATACAATGTCTTTTCTCTTTCCCCCTTTTATATTTGGAAGGTATACGTTACGGAAATTCCATTGGAAGTAATGAGTTTCTTTAAATTCATTGTACACGTCGGAAAGTGGATCTATGATCAATTCTTGGGTTGGTACAGTTTTTACGTATGTAGTGTAAGTACACATTCAATAAAAGCTGACACGGGGTGATTAAGGTGCATCAAAAGAAAACCGAACCGTAGATGTCGACTAGCCGCAAAAAGTCAATCTGATACATGACGTTAGCAAAGACAGAGTGAGCTACATTATCATGGACCAAGCAAATTGAAGAAAAAAATTCGAACATGATTATTTTATGCATAATTTATGATAACTGCCTATGCACTATTTCACTCCTCCGTTTTAAAACATTCGCCAATTGGTTTTTGAACACATGAGAAAGTATTTACCGTGTTTTGAAAGGATCCACACTGTCTATTAATCTTGCATGTTGCGGATATTTTTCAAATCTACAATTTGGTACTTATAGATTTAACATTTGGTGACGAATAATGCATCAGATTTTGAAATTTTTGGTGTTATATAAAACGGCCATTGCTCACACAGCTGAACTACATCTAGCTTCACTTGTTTCAGTATTTCGGGTGAAACAAATGGAACTTCCGTTTCTGAAACGTTAAAAGCGCTAGTACTTATCAAATCAAAATCTCAAAACGTTAAACCGTTTTTGAGTTTCGTGGACAGGCTAACAGGTTCGTAACACAACAAAACTAAGAATTGGCTGCACCAGTCGCCAGTTAGTAAGCAGCGTGCGTGTTTTGACAGTTATTAAACTTCAGATAGATACAAATAGTTTATTCACCACAAGCGGATGATAAACATGAAAACTGATATGCTCAAATATTTGCAAAGAGGGAAAGTAATTAGCACATGCCATTGTTTAATAGTTTTTTAATTATACGATAATTCTGAATGGTACATAATTGAGTTATTAAATCGCATTACTAAATCGATAGGCTGGACTCTTGTGGTGGCCATGATTACTGCATTGATTCGCGTATGCCAACGGCGTATGTTGTGAATTTCAATACGAGTGAGTTTTTAAAGTCTTTTCTAGTTTCTTAAATTCAGTACAATCGCTTAAAATGTTTCAGCTGACTCTTTTGATGTTTATCTAACTCCGTTTGGGCTGAACTAATTAGCACTTTTCCATCCCGCATGAAATATTTGTGAGCCCATCCTGTATATGGCTCAAAACATGCTAAATTGGGGAAACTCAGACCACAAACAGAAGGGTCAAATACTGGTTTGAATAAAGTGAACATGTGCAGTTTTGAATTACTACTTCGTACTTCTAACGATACACAACTAAATGCTTTCCCCGAAACGAATCGATTTCCTTTATACAACCACTTACTCATGTAGAAATGTCATACTTGTCCCCTATCACTATATGAGTCTATTTATAAATGTGAATGCTCATAAACTATACTGCCTTGTTAAGTGATTTAGGAACTTTCCAGAAGTAAAACAGTCTAAAAACTTTACTCGTGTTTCTGTCCCTAATCGTCAAGAAAAGGAAATAGATTACTACAAAAATTTGTTACATAGCCACGTATATCTATAATACAAGATGAGAACTGACTTTAATAATATTTATAATATTAGTAAAAGCCCTTGGTAGATATAAATACAATGTTTTTAAAACCTGTGGAAAACGGGTGGTGGAGTAAACGGAGCAGACCTTCATAAGCCGGATTTCTTAGCGTCCAGCAATTAATTGGTAATTGTCAAAATGTACGTATACAATGTTTGTAAAACACGCGTGCCTAAATAATGCACTTGTTTTGATTTCAGTATTTGTGTGTAAAATAGCCAGTGTGCATTAGGCCATAACATGCAAACATTTCGTGTGATGCAAAACATGTTTTAAAATCCATGTTGTCCCCATTGGTCATTCTTATCCTCTGATTTTTTGGGAAGTGGAAGATGGATGTAAAGGGTCATGCAATGCAACGGATTTCCATTGGTCCATTCATTGAATTTATTGTCAGTAGGATTTCAATTCCAACGTTGCCCATTTCTATTGCACTTTAACAATCGCCCTAGATATTTGGCACTTGTTTCCGCCATAACTCCACTTTACTTATACCTGATTCCAAACCACACAGAGGTATTTTTATTCGTGGCGGTTCGGATTGGCGAACTAAAAATCGAAGGTTTGCCAGTCTTTGTACAAAGCCTTTTTACAGAATCTTTTTATCCTAGCCTCAATATTCATGCGGTCCTCTTTATAAGAAAGCCCGGTAAAAGCAATTGAAAGGAAATCCCGTTTCATTTGCTTCCTTGCCTTTTCCTCCAAATTTGCATTTGGCATTTCAATTATTCAAACTCCTATTTATAATACAACCGAAAAGTCGGACTGGGGGTCTAAAAATGGAACTGACTTTTCTGTTGTAAGTAAATGAAAACGACGTATGTTGGTGGTGGTGGTCCGTCGTAAAAAACAGAAGCAGGAAGAGGTACCAACGTAGCGATAGCATACAGAACTGAATACTTTGAAGTTAATGACTGTCTTTCACATGAAGTGGATGTGTCAAAAGGAATGTGTTCCCCATTTACTCTTTGTGAGTAAATCTTCTCTCCTTTTGTAATAAATAAACTAGGAATTGTAAACAAAAGTTATAAAGTTACTTTCCATTGACTACAGGAATATATACTAAGAGATATAGTTCATGTAGTAAAATATATACATACTTATATATTTATTTAAATAAGTACATATACTTAGTTGCCTTGTATATAGTTAAGTAGCATGATTTTAAGTTTCCCTATAGAGATAAGAAGAAGAAGTTGTTTTACAACTTAATAAAGAGCAATGATGTCAGAAGTTTGAATTCTTGACATGTGGCCTTGATGCATGGTGCTATCTCATATTTCGAGATCAATTTTATAAAAAAATAGTTCAATAGCAAATTATGGGTAAAGCAGCTACTTAAACACAACTAGAAAGTATGGACACAGAATGACACTTGACCTAACTTTTCTCGATGACCCAGAGATACGGCCTTCTATAGTTCACGATTTAATAGCTTTAATTTAAACGATAAGTATACACTTGGCCGGCGTAGTAAATTAATGCCTTTTTATACACATAACTTGATTACGATTCTTGGTTGTTGAAAGCTCTGTTGGAAAACAATTAGGGACTGTGAAATTTACTCATACTCTGTGTAACAACGAATTCATAACGTAGCCTTCGCTAGGTAATACTATACGTAACAGTAGTAGAATATGTGGGTATAAATAGCCGCTTCAAGTACATACCACCTTCGAGGCTTCGATTGCAATTTTATTGCAAAAAAGCAAAAGATGAATTTAATCAAATATTTTTTTCGTTGATATGAAAAAATGGAGATATGTATGCTGTTTGTGATATCAATTCTATTAAGCATTTAAAAGGTTTTGGGTGGACTAGACAGGTTGCTGAGTTGCGCACAGAAAAGTGATTTGGTTAATAAAACATTGCAAAAAATTATTAAACCCTTAGGGCTAACCACTAATGGATTTTAGCCAAAACAACTCAGCCGCAGTATTTGGGTGAAAAATTTCCCATAGTTGCATTCTTTTCCGTGATGAAAAAAAATTCCAGAACCAGAGTAGAAGGATTTGAACTCCAGAACCGTTCGGTAAAACCAGCATTCGCTGTTGGGTTTAGGTATTATGTATTAGACAGGAGAAATTAGTGTGTTTGAGAAAACGAAACCAAAAAGGCAAGATGATAAGCAAACATTAACGTATGAGAATGGTTTATTCTGTGGCTGCGATGAGTGGTCATGCTAATATGGCTTTATTCCTTTTCCTTCCACAGATTTTCTTGTAGTTAGCGGTGTTACCAACGAGTCGGAAAGTGAAGTTTCGCCACTCAAGAGAAAGGACAAGTTTATTCTAGTTGTAATTCGATCTCGAATTACTGACTTGCTTCTTTCTTCCTACAGCTACTACATTATGGTTTTATAGGGAAGGTAAGTACGTACGTGTGAAGGGATGAAATATAGGAGAGCTTCAATATTCAAGGTGGCAAAAGTGCTATTTAGAAGTGGCAAAAATTACTTCATCGAGGATGGGTTATTTGGAGTGCCCTGCAAGCACCCTCTAAGAATTTGGCTCATGTGTAAAAGGTTTATGTGTGTATTGTTCAGTTTATACCTTTTCCTTCCAATAATAATGCTTTGACACAGTTTGTGGTGATGAGATCTTGGTTTGTGAATGCATGTATTTGCGGTTTAAAGATTGGAGCCAATACAAAAGAAGTAAATACAACTTGGGGCAAATCGAAGTTTGGCAAAACAATCACCCCGAATTATATTGGACGGTTCATATATAACCACCTGCTTTCTTGTGTCCGGCGCAGTCTGGGTTACTGCGCTGAAAGATAGCTTCTGCTAATTGCAAATAAGTACCTGATGCACTAATTTTAACTGAAGGCGTTAGATTTAGATTGTGTAAGTATTGTTTTAAATCTGTAGTTTTATTACATTTAAATACAGTGTTAGAGTTTGGTAACTTATTTTAATTTCGACAATTAATTTTAGCCTAACACAATGCCTTCAGTTGATAATCCCTTCCAATAATTCGTACTAGACTACTCTCTCAAGGTTTCTGCCACTTTGATTTTGACTGTTTGTCACTATGATTTTTCAATCGCAACTACTACACCCCAGTAACCACAGTTTGCCACGTTAATAGACTACGAATGGCGGATCAAGTAAACAAAAAAATATATGAGGAAAAAGGCATCTTTTACTAACAAGCTAGATTGCTCGTAGCTACTCTCACGCGTATTGCATCCCAACCCATTTTTTGGAGCAAAATATGGAGTAAAATTGTAGGTGTGCGTTGCCCAAAAATCCCTTATTTTTTTACTTTTCACTCCCACTTATATCTGATGACTTTCTTCTGTTTTTTATAAAAGTTTTGGAGAAAGTGTAGGCGTCTAAAGAAAAAGAAAGTGAAAATGGAAGATCTTTCTTCTACATGAAATCAAGCAATAGAGACGTTAAGTTGAAGAAAATTGTGAGCAAGAGAATATTTTTGTAGCATCGCCTCACGTAACATCAGCCAATTGGCTACCATCCTGAGCTATTTGAAGCTGCAGACATATGATGTTGCTGATGATGATTATGATTCGGATTACTCCACGCCGGAAGTTTAACAAAGTGATACATGAGATATAAATCCGTGTTCTTTATTACAAAAACGAGATACACACGTAATAATAGAGAATGATGTAGACGAAGACGTGAGCTGGTATCTTACACATACGGATACATAAATCGTCATAATATGCAAAAGAAAGTAGGTGCATCAGGAGTGATCCAATTGCACCATTCATTTTTCGTTCGAGTACGATTATTTGTTTGTTTCTCCTCTATTAGAGCTTTTTCCTCATTTCTGGTAGAAAATGTGCAAGGTACAAGCTATGAATATAAAATACTTTGTTCATCCTAATAATTCTTGGAAGGAAGGGATGGAATATGGAATACGGACCTTTCCAACCGATCCGTGCCGTATGACTGCACCGTTACGTCTGTTTTGGGCACATCATACCTCCCTAAACAAACCATCCTTTTTATAACAGAGATGTATTAGTATTTTAGGTTCGTAACAGGAAGGCAAAGATATTTTGTGGGTATCCTCATACATTGCTATGTGCCCATGCATACCCAAACAGGAATCAAAGAGTACACAGTCAATTTAGACAGCCGAGATTCCTGGCGGGTAATAGTGCTCTCAATAGCCAGGCGAAAACCACATTCCATATAAGTGCGGAGCGGCTAGGCGTAAGCAAGTATGTTGTTATCTGAAGGGTATGTGGGTTTTGCTCACGCAGGAATAAAATAGCAAGCAAACCTCTTGTTCATGGTGATCGGGTAGGATCCTTCTTCATTTCTCTTGATGGCGTCATGCAATAAAGTTATATTTCTTCATTTTTAATATTCCTTCCATTCTTCATGATCAAAAGATCTCTTTATTTCTGGCCGGAAGGAAATAAGTATTTTTAACATGAAAGGTTACAATGCAATAGCAGAAGGAAACTTAAATTAAAATTTGATTTTAACACCTTTCTACCTTTTATAATGCTTGAGGACTCAAATATTATATAAAAGTCGCGTAAACTCGACATTCTTGATATACAAAGGCAAATGGAGGTAGCATTTGTTTCCGTTTGGTTTGAAAGTTTGTCATCACGTTTATGCCATTTTATAACGGCCAGGAAACCGTTAATACTGGTAACCGGTAATGTTATATATACGTTGTACTGTTGCATGTATGCAATACCCTTGTAAAACTGCTTTTTGAACTTGATCTCCCTTGTCATCTTTGTTTGTTTGTTTATATTGTATCTGACTACAGATTTTGTATAAAGGAAATATTCCATGAAAATCATTAAATTCAAAACTTTGTGGTATTCATAAGGCCGACGTAAAATATGTACTAGAAATCCAGACAATCATACACCAAACCAATCAGGAACACCGGATGAAAAAATAATTGGTGGTGGTTTTGATTGTTAACTTTCATATCATGAGCACTGGACAGAAATGTAATAATGGGTGAAACCTCTATCTCTGCACTGATTTAGCTGGACACGTCACTTTTATCTAGTCCCGTATGTGGAAATAGTATGTGGCAATCAGCTTTCAATACACATATGCAATTTTTAATATGGGGCAAAATGATGAACCAATTGCTTTGTCACTAGTCTCAAACGTCACTAAATGTTTTAAAGTTGAGTTATGTTAAACTACCTTCGTTTACGTTATAATGTACTAGGATGCGCTTGCAATTAATGGTTTAGCGTGATTAAGTAATAGAACTTAGAAAAGATGTTATCACGAGAGATTTAATCAACGATTAAATTACGGGAAAGGAGTCAAGTTTTAAAAACGATTGATTTAAAGCCAAGTAGTGACTTAATACGTTTGTTATGATAAAAATCAGTTGAAAACATAAATGTAGCGGTCAGAATGAGCGCATGGGCATTTGGTAGTTAAAAATACACACACAAAAGCACCACGTACATGTTGTTATAACGCTCACCAAAAATGATGTTTCTCAGCCGAGCTCAATTTTTAGTAGTCAATAAAAGTGACAGCGCGGTTGTACGAGAGACAGTGAGTTTTATTTTAGAAGCAAATGCTCATCAGTCATCAGTTGGCCTGCTTCAGGGAAAGATTAGAGGACAACAACTAGATTTAGTTTTTGCGACGCATTGCTACCACCTTTCTCACAACCGCATGGCACGACATTCATTCAACTTGCTCCCACACACATTCCCTAAGTATTGCCTCGTTTGGTAAGTGTATGTGTATGTTTGGGGACACGTCAGAACACGGATTACTCATAGTCATGCTCATGATCTAACGTCTAGCATGCTGGCTGCGAGCATTATCGCAGTGAGCTCTTTGCTTTCTCTTTTTCACCTCTTGTACCACGCCAATAGAGCACAGTATCGTTGTTCCTGGTGCCTATATAACTCCATGCTCATAATAGGCATTTTAGTTCCACGTGTATGAACAATAATGCGATATCAGCATTATAAAGAAGAAAATTGTGGTGTATCAGTATTGGAACCCGAGCTTGCAGAGATTTTGTTGGGCAGTTCCGCATGTAGCATTTTTTAGGGTATTACAGGGATTTTATTGGATTTTCATGGGATATGGGATCAAGGTTGCTTTTCAGTACGACCCTTATAACCTATCGTGTATGTACCTCCACAAACTCTTGTACAAGGATTCAACGCTATTGCACCAACACGCCAACTTACACCACCACTTAAGAGAAAGCTTGGGGGTTTTGCTTGAAACGCTCTCTCGTGCTTTTGTATTTATTAGGTGACATTGTATGCGTTCTCATTTTGTAGAATACCACTAAGAAACAAGGCTGCTTCTGACTGCTTTAATTTCTCTTTCACAAAATAACGTTTCTTTTTTAGTGTAAAAACCCCTGATTTACATTCACTTTGCTTTTGCTTGTTACATAGCGTAAGAGCTCATATACATACATGTATGATTGTGGTGTGGCTTTACCACTCAACTACCAGCTAAAAAAATAATGCTTCACTTGTCTCCCAACTTTTTTCCTTTCTTCAAGTTTCCTTCACCAATCTCTCTAATCCAAGAAGGATCAAGTCATTAAACCCTTGACTTCTTTTAACACTCACGTAGAAGTTACGTACAAAAGCCTTTTCCTTCCCATTTTTTTCTGGAAATGAGCTCTTGGGTTGCGTACAATTTGCTCACCATTGTTTTACTTTAAATAAATTGTATAATTTAGTGACTGTAGTGTAGCTATTTGGAATGTGTTCGTTTTTTCCCTGTAGTATTGTTTTACACCGACTTGTTTCCTCGTTAGCTAATAAAAATCAATACGTATCTTTATTGCTATTTTGTATCATTAATTTGCGTGAAAAACGTCGATATTGCTAATAATAAAATTATTACACCGAAATTCGTGCAAATGACAACAAAGTGAAAAGATTACCAACATCCAAGTTTGAATATCTCACATCTTCATGAGCTTTAGCTTTTATAAAAAGAGGAAATTATTCGGAAAATCAAGTTTTCCTTTGGGAAATACGTGACCCTTTGAATCTGCTCTTCACAATACACACATCGTGTACTATAAACATCATTTATAAAAACATAATGAGTTGGAGAGTTGGGTTTTTAATTACTACTAATTAGGCTACCGAAATACCATAGTTTTTCTGAAATGCAAATAAGTATAGTGGGGGCAGTATCCGTTCGTGCCCACCCAGCATTTACCCAATCATTTATTCACTAGAGTTTTAGCCTATCTAAACGGTTTATTAACTGACAACTTGTTAGATGTTCATTGTTTTGTTAATTCGTTGTGTCTGTCCCACCATTCTGGGGTTAACTGCATGACAATTTGGAAGGTTCTAATGAAACTTTTCGTAACGGGTAAAGATATGACGAATGCTACAAAACCATATGTATACTAATTGTTTTCGGTGACTTTTGTGTTTTGGCACTGGTACAAATCATGAGAAAAAATAACAATCTTATGAACCCTCGGTGTATTATTTTTCCAAACCATTTTCTGAGGAAGGTCCCTGGCCGACGTTATAGGTTACCGACATTTTGGATGGGGATATAAATACCCAAACCCACTGTCAATACTCGAGTGCAAGTTATCTAAAAGAAAGTAGCCAAAGTAGCATTAGTATCATATGAGGCATGCGCTTATTCTGCACTTCAGAACTTGAAGTCCACTGCCACTAATGTTGGCTTCTAGCTTGGATTATTATTTACACGGAATATAGATGACGGCTTGTGGATATGTTTAGGTGAGTATTTGTGTATGTATTTGTGAATACACACAAAAACACCGTCATGACCATGCCATACAAAACACTCGATCCACCCTCCTTAAGTATGTCATCTCATCAATAAAACAAACATTTTCTTGCTGTGCCTTTGCCTGCCTATCGCATTTCCTGTTCGTCAAAACGACCAACTGGAGTAGCTGTATTACGTTACATCGAGATCTCCGCAGTAGCATAACTGCAAAAAAGGGAAAAAAGATAGAGTATACGTCTTGCAAGAAACTTTCTTTGCCCTAACTTCAGTACGTGTAGATAATGTGTATTCGTATCTGCTTCTATTTGGAAGATAGTGTTTGTGTAGCAACTCTTCCATTTTGTAGCTTGTTTCAGCTAGACGCGGCTGAAAAAAAACAAGATGCAACTTGCTACTTTGTTCTTTTTCCATCGACTTCTTTTCTTTCATTTGCTCTCTTCACGTGGTCCTTTGTACCAGTTTGGATGGGTGTATTTAGTGAAACTGAAGAAAAAAAGAGGAAAAAATAAATAAATGAAGTAACGTGGAACGTAAAAAAGAGGAAATGGTGCGGTGCGGTCCCTGGGACACTGGCTACAACTTGTTCTGGCTTTGACTGCCTTTACTTTGCCCTTCTCCTTCTTTGTGTTCCATGCTCCAAATTCCCCAAGGATTTGTCGTTAAAATGAGCAATGCGATGTATTCATGTGGTCACTACATGTGCAAGGAAACGTCCTGAAGGATTTACTCTAACATCGCTCTAGTTTGTACACATGTAGGCCTTCCTTTCTTCCTCGCCTTTACTTCCTTACTTTGCTACCTCAACCTAGTGTTTTGTTCGTACCTAGTTTCTACCCATTCATGTAACGAAAAGTTCAATTCTTTTCATGCAGTCATTTACATTCATGTACATGCAAGTAAACGGCTTCCTTTATGTTCTTCTTTCTAAGATGCTATTCTCGTTTCATTTGATGCTGCTGCATTTTACTTCTTTCATGCATGTCTTGTCCCATAGAACTACATGGAAGGCAAGTTTCGTGTTTAAAAGTCATGATGTCATGAAATGGACGCTACTGCTTGTGAACCCCACACTCTTCTTGCTATTCCATTAATGAAATGCTTGCTATTGAATTTCGTATCTACTTTGGCTTTCATTCTTACTCTACTTTCTCTTCTACTCGCCCACAATTACTTTATGAATATCTAATGTCAAAGCCAAAAAGACTTTTTGGGGGAAATGACAGTATATGTGTCAAAGTCACTTTACGTCCATCACTCACCTTTCCTAAAAAAATACATTTTCAACTGACTTCTCATCATTACTTTTGGCCAAGTTTCACGTATTCAGCGTCTCCTTTGGGATTGCAAATCACAAGAGGATAAAGTCGACTTCCTTATGTAGTATAAAACAAGTAAAACCTGTACATTTGTGAAAGGCATTTCTGATACAATTCCGAATCTTCATGCTTATGTACTCAAGTATAAAGCTTTGTAGGTTGGCAAACTAGAATATCCTGGAGTTGGCCCATTTGCCACATACATGCATGCTTTCCATTGAGCTAAACTTGGGAGTTACGTCATCATCATATCATCTCCAACTTTTACATCGTCTGCCTTTCATTGACTCCCATTATAAAAATTAGTCATGACATCGCAAAAACCTTTGCATATGCAAACTTAGCGTAGAATTCAAATTTTCAAATGTGAAGGCTATGCTTAAAAAATTGTTGTCTTATTTTAACCCATTTGCCAACTTCATGACTGCTCTAGTGACAGTAACCCACATAAATGAATTTCTAGAAAGGTAACGTTTTTATTTTTTTAGTATCACTCACCGTTGTATCTTCATCAGTTCTGTTAACAGAACTGTAAGCTCACGCAAACCCTTCACTCAAATAAACTGGGAAAGTCCCATGTTAGTCATTAATTTATTTTTTAAAAAGGTTTTAATTTGGCAGTAAATAGCAAATGCCGCAGCGTAACTCTCACCTTGCCTTAACATCGTGCAAATGGTGTTCTCTTTCCGCTTGTATGTTGTCAAATACAGAGTCGCTTTCGTACATTACTATTTCATAACGCCCACAGAAGCCGAAAGTTTCGCCACATTCTAAACTTGATTCACATTTTATAATTGATGATCTTGAAACTTCTTTCTGGCAATCGTCATTTGTCCTCAAACTTTTTATTATAAGATAAAAACAAAGTTATTGGATATCATGTGATTAGTCATATTAAAAAATCGACCTGATATCTGCTCCCGTGAGCTTTTTCCCGTTATGTTAGCTTAATTTTGTTCAGCTCTTTTAAGCTACTAACTAAACGTGTCGATAGTTATGCTATGATAGTTTGTCTACAGTACTGGGGAATTAATTATGCAGTTATGACATCCTAATACCATATGCAGCAGGTTATTGAGTTCTGTCATGGTATACGCTAAACGATAATACTACCGAATCATAATGATGGTGAAGCACGACTTTTTTTCCCTGATAGCCCGTCAATTCGTCAAATTTGGCTTAGTTTCAAAACTATTGATTCTCAAGGAAGAGAAAGCTATTTGTTGATGGGTACAATTCTATACGTGGTATTTTTGTCATATTTTCTAATTGTCGATATAAATTGTTTGCTAGGTTCGACAAATTATGATCTCATTGATCTCCTGTATGTTATTCTTTATTGTACATTTCTTCCTATTCATCCTTAACTGTCATTGTGTGAGTGGTTTTGGAATTGAATGTATACACATACACTTGAAAAAAGTGAAGTGTGTTACAACAACTGAGGAACATGAAATGTATCTATTTCACAATCAATCCACAATAGCGTAGGAAGTAACCCAAAGAGTATAGAAAGTAGATAAGCCGACAGAAGCGGTTGGAAAAGGGATCGAGTCTCGATAGACGTATGTGGAAACAATAAGCTGACACTTATATATTTTCTCGTTTTCTACTCGATGTAAGTATTCATTGACTAGGGTTTTCTCCCCAACCCAATAAGTATGGTAACGTAAGTGAATCGAGGTGCATTGCAGTGGCTCTTCTTCTGAAGACTTGTGTTCTGACCCAAGTACGGACGTGCAAGGCAAAGCTAAACCAATAACCCAAGCAGGGCAGACCCAAACCATAACTTCACATATGGACTCTTTACCATGATTACATCATGCGTCTCTTTATTATTCATTCCGAGAGTAAACAACAAACTTTTTCCAACACTTATCATTACACAGAAACACAAAAGTTTACATTGTATGTATCAGTGTGGTTATACCACTTTATGTGTATATGTGAGACGGATGCGGGGTCGTAAACTTAATATTTTGGAGGGAGTCATGTACGTACACTTGGAATGAATTAAGGGCTCTTCTCTACATCTTCATCCTCGTCTCTTCCCAAAATTCTGGCATCTGTGTAGAGTGTAAAGCATAGGCATTTGCAAGAGAGAAAGTGAGTCGTTGGTTCGTTCGTGAGTCTCTCAACTGAACTGAAAGCTACACGTGGCCCAGTTAGCCACGGAGAAAATGGGCGGATGGATGAAGAGTGGAGCAGAGCCAGGAGCAGAACGAGGATGAAGAAACAGAAAAATCACATATAAAAAAGATGTAGAAAACCAGTGTAAGCAACTTTGATATATGGTTTTATACTAAAAAAGAAAGCTTCTTTACGGGCAACGAAGAAAATGTAGTGGAGATGGGATAGATATATATAATATGTGTGTATTAGCGATAGAGAAGAAGTAGCAGTCTAGTAGCAGTGTAGTCGTAGACATGACATACTCATACCAATAGCCGTAGTCGTAGAACTAGTCACTTAAACTTTTACTGCTAGTAAATGTGTTTGTATACTAGTTTATTCTAAGGCAGCACATGAATATAAAAACTTATGACATGAAGGAAGACGTTCCAAAGAATAGAAACAAGTTTTCTCTTTGCTAAGTAACTGTTACATAGCTACATAATACATGCCTATAGTTCCAAGATGAAATAGAAAGTAGAAATGGGAGAGTTTTTTTATTGAAGCGCCCGAATGTCGGCGCCAGGCTGGCATTTCGCCCGAAGAAATTGTTGCTGCTTCTTGCTCCATTTTATTACATTGCCATGTATGATCATGCTATGGAAGAAGTACTTCATGTTCTTATCTATCTAATCCTTTCATATATTCCATAAGTCCATGCGGCCGTCCTTCTCTCTAGCAGTTTTACAGTTTTGTAATAAGTGAATCCTCGTTTTTATTTGTGTTTGAATGTTAAAAAGTACATGGAATGGCGAAACTCATGGTGGCTAAGTGCGTGAGTGTAAGTGAATGCTGTATACTTATGCGGATGAGCATTCAGTTAAATAAAATGAATTAGATGGAGAAAATTGAGAACGTTGAAACTCCCCTCTATGCTTAATGGTGGGAGGAGGAGGCTCCGTTTATTTACTACATGGCACTGATGCCACTTCAATACAAGCAAACATGTGTTTATGGCGATGAAATTGGGTTAGCCAACGAGAATGAAATAACCGGTATACTTATGAGAAGATGTGGATTTTTATATTAAATACACGTGGCCTTACATTTGTAT
>LJIJ01000170.1:0-210058 GCA_001718145.1 Orchesella cincta | reverse complement strand
GTTGAAAGTATGAATAAGAAAAGTGAACAAATATTTGTATTAAAAGAACGGTAATTTCGCTTCCTCTCTCAAAGGCTACACATAGTAAACGTCAAAAATTAATTTGGATTGAGGCAACCTTTTACAATCTGTTTAAAATGTTGCGTAAAATCATATGCCAACTGATGCATACATTTCATCAGGTATAAGTGTCCATTAACAAATAACGTACTAATTTAACCTTTGTAACTTCCTTAATTCTCAAAATAGCCGTTGACATACTTTTGGGTTGATGATCTTGCACTTGCACAACAAATATCGAGGAACTAATATATGATTTTTTTTCAACTGTAATAGAAATGTGGCGGTTGATAGGCATAACCTCATAATATCAGCCAACTTTACATGATCTGCTTAAATAATCTATATCAATAGTTGGGAGCCCAGAATACTTCTTCTGATAACTTAGCACTTGTACAACTTCTTTGCTCGGCGCTTTGAATTCCAATGCTATTCCGAAACGCAAAACACATTCAGTAAAAGAAGGCGAATAAGCATTTTATTCAACCATGAAAGCATTCAAATTCTGCAAAATTGCGATTCGACAAGAAAAAGTAAAGAGGCTGAAGCCCTCCTTCGTATTCATACCAATTCCATACGTGTTTCTGTGGGGAGCATAATTACATTTTCCATTTTGTATTTTTTCCAAGTAAAGAAAAAGTAATTTTCCACATTTTTGTGCTTTTCAGATGGTCGTGTTTTACTCCTCTCGACGATTTTTCCTTATGATACAAGAAGTATTCACGCCAAGATTTGCCCTGTGTGTACTATCATAAACGTTGAGTATCAATAATAAAGAAACGTAGGCAATTGAGCTTTGAAGTTGTTTGCGAATTATTGGACAGAAAAAGACACCATAATGCTCAAAACTCAAATGAAAACATGTGGTAATGGCAAACCTTTTTAACCACGTGAAAAACATTCACAAAAGTTGCCCACTAACCAAGCTCCTGCGCTAATCACCAAGGGAATGATTAAATGGAGCTTTTGAAGTATCCTCCCATAACCTACTTCAATGTTGTAGTGGTGAATACAAAAGTCCACTTTTTCTTCTTACAGCAAACATAGTAAATAATATATGTTTTTATTATTAAAGAGCAAGTGAAAATTCAGGTGAAGTGTCTCTTTTGGTATACAAGTTGGCTTACACTCCTGATCTTCTGCCAGTCGTTAGCCAGTCTGCTCTGACTTCGGTTTTAGGCTTGTGTTGGTGTGGACGTTTCAGCCCAGCGTGGGAAAGCAAAATTCGTTATATATGTGTAAGTTTGATTAAACAAGTTTTTTGAGGGAAATACGGGTATTTAAGGAAATGGAAAGCAGCTGCATTTCACAACATCAAAATACCTTTCCCGAAGTATTAAACATTACTAAGGAACCGGTGCTGGTTTTTTTAAATAGAAGGTCTTAGGTGTTTCTGTGTTTATCTTATTAATTACTGAGCATAATTTAAAAACTGAGCTCACAATAAATTTCCCATTCAAATAAAATTCAGTAATATAATTTAATGGGATTGCTTCAAGTCTCAGTGGAATGGTTACCTATGTTTCATGACTGAAAAACGTCACCACGATGGCCACTAATCAAACCAGCCCTAGTGATTTTGAAGGAGAGTACACTTTGAGTGCAACGAATTTTCCTGGTGATTATATGGAGAATCTTGTTGAAATACTTATTCCACAAGTGCTCGACGGGCATTGGAAAAACCTTTCATATCCGTTGAGTGAATGGCAAATTTCCCAACTTAATAATTTGGAGGAGGCTGGAGTGAGCTGTTTATTAAAGATGTGGTTAACTAATCAACTGAACTTTGAAGAAGGTCTGTCTTTCATAAACCAGTTGCACGGATAAAATAAAATGATTTCTAAACACCCATTTTTGCATAGAATAAAAGATCTAAATCATTTTAATTACTGGCCAATTTAAAGTTTAGATTTAAACGTTACTTCTTTTTATCCAGGTGCTTATTGTAACGCAACTGGGTTACATGTCACTGCTGGCACCAGCTCAATAGGCCACTTGAGAGCTAGGGAATGCTCAGAAATAATTTATGAAATACGAACCTAACTGACAAATCACCACGCTAATAAATTAGAAGGCACTGGTTATCGTGTTTGTACCGAAAACGGAAGCTGGCTTTGGGGAAACTGGACGAACTACACCCAATGTGCAGATTCATTTGATCGCTTTATTCTAAAAACTGTGAGTTTGTATTAATTGCAGAATATTGTATTGGTCCACAGTTTTAATTTTTCATTGAGTTTTACTAATACTCTATCTTTCAGGAAGACGAGCGAGAGTTGGTAGTGAGGACTCAATATATTTTGCTAATAGGATCAATTTTATCCCTGATGTGTTTGTCAGTATCTCTAGCTATTTTCTTCTATTTCAAGTAAGAAACCGACAGTTAACATTTACCTCTAACGAGGAACCATCGAGGTTAGCTTAGCTCCGATTTGGATGAACTTTTGCACACACTATACTTTTATGCTAAAAATAATGCTGTGTGAGAGTATGGCGGTCGCACTGGCCATAAATTTTGATTTTATGAGTATTTAATTTTCGTTGAATTAGCATGAAGTTTACCAAGTGCAACAAAAAGGAAGTCCGATGCCTTTTTTGAGAAACCAATTTATTAAATTCTGCATTTCCAATTTTTTTATGCAATGCATTCCATGGGATGCAAGTGAACACATGTATGAATTGTACGTCAGCATTGCAGGTGAATTTATCTACTGTAACAGACTTATGGATCTGAGTCCCGCAAATGTTTCTTGACGATCTTTTTTGCCAATCCAAAGCAGAAAAACGTATTTTACAGTACCTAGTTTAAAACCAGTAAGCCTACTGGGGACTAATTCGGGAACGGAATCTTTGTTTCTATACAGGATAACATCTTTATCATCACTGGTATTACAATTAACGCCCACTTCCATTGTGAAACCGATACAAAGTTTATTCATGTGTTAAATCAACAAATCGCATTGCATGAAAACATCTGGAAGTGTAGAATTTGAAAAATTGATTTCTTAGAACAATATCGGACTTCCTTTTTGTCACACTTGGTAATCCTCATGCTAATTCAACGAAAATTAAATACTCATAAAATCAAAATTTATGGCCAGTGCGACCACATACTTCACACTCGTTATTTTTAGCATAAAAGTATTGTGTGTGCAAAGTTTCATACAAATCGGAGTTGAACCAACCTCGGTGGTTCCTCGTAACTATTTGTAGAATCTTGGCTTCTTATTCATTTTACCTCTAATTGAAAATTGAACAGATGTTTACGGTGTGACCGAGTTACTATCCATGTTCACTTGATGATTGCCCTTTTTCTTCGCTCTGCACTGCTGATTGTTATCACAGAACCTTTTATTTTTAATCGTACATCTCATTACCGAAATCAGGTATACATTTTTAATTTCCGCAAATGAATTTAAATTCAATTTTCCATTACTTCACTCCAACTTTTCGTATTTTACAGGATATTATTTGCAAGTCAGTTTTGTCCCTCAATCTGTACGCAACTGCAGCATCTATCAACTGGATGTTTATTCAAGGTGTCTACCTTCACGGGAAACTTACTACGAACGTGTTTGACAAAGGAACTTCTCCTTTCAAAATTTATTACATTATTGGTTGGGGTAAGTTGTGACTGTGGTTTCACCCATTTTATTACGTCTTTGGTTGCCCTTAAAGTGGCTCAAAGGTGCTCTAAATTGTTGTGAAATTTGATGCAAATTAGTATGAAATAAACCCTGTTAATTTCGGAATTGGACTTTAGTTCTTCCCATGATACTTATCGGAGTTTACGCTACCGTAATGGAAATTTATCACCCAGTAACATGCTGGAAGGACTACAGTGACCGCCCAGAATTGTGGATTTTACTTGGACCTATGATGGTTGCTTTGTTTGTAAGCCCAATATTTTTCCAGGCTGAATAGTTACATTTAATTAGTTTTATGAGAGTATGGACATTGCGTAAGGGGCTTCATTACAATTTACGTTTCTTTTAAGGCAAACCTCATCTTTTTGATGGACATAATGAGAATTCTTTTGACCAGTGTTCGACACGCTTCATTATACTCAGATGGGGCTCAGTTTCGGTATGATGTTGTAATAACGATGTGGCTTTCAAATTAAAAAGCTTTGATGTACTTGTATGTTTGCAAACAATTGAAATGATGACAATATATGGTTCCTTGGATTATATAACTAGTTTTTACTTTGAGATTTTGAGTTGGATTCAAGTACATTTTTAGTTTGCTCTGGGAAAACGAGAAAGTTTTCTGCCTTTTTTATTGCGTGGTTTCATTTCAACCAAGTTTTAACTTGAGTGGATGTCTCAATAGTCCCTCAAATGCTTTTAAGTTCTTAAGGGAAAATGATCCGAATTTTTCAGACGTGCAATCAAAGCCACCATGTTATTGTTTCCATTACTTGGAGTAACCAATTTACTCTTCCTCTACAATCCTGGTGGGGTCTACAACAAATATTATGTTATTTGCAATGCCCTATTTGGATCCACACAGGTATGTGTCAAATAAATTCCCCACATGTTTGATTGAAGATAATTGGATTTATCACAAAACTATGTTTGTATTGTGTAGGGAATTTTTGTGTCCATATTCTACTGTTTCGTGAGTCGCGACGTACGAAACGCAATTTGTAGGCTGTTCCGTCGCATCAAAGCACGTAGAAGTGGTAATACAACCAAACGAAATGATGGAAAAAGGCTCGCGGTTATTGCTAATTCGTCTTTCCATCCTTCAACACACTTTCTCTCCAGGTTGGTGGCCACACCAAAGCTTAATAAGAAAAATCTCCGAGCATCCAGTCGTACACCGGTTGAGCAATGTCCAACAGAGAATAAAGCGGTTGGGGCTCAAAATATTACTCATTAACTGCCATCTCCATTCTTAAGCTGTTGTAACTGCATGGATGGGGGCTGCCACCATATTCCTATAGAGGTTCAAATTGACTCTGATTTTATGCCTCAGCAGCTTAATCAACACATTTCATCCGTTCTGAGTAGTGACTTTTAAACTTTTGACATTAGAATCCCTCATTTCCGTAGTCATACTACAAACGTTTTAAGGAAGGGTTTAGTGGGGTAAGCGTTCTTTACGTGAAATATGGAAGGGTTTAAAATAGTGTATAGTCTTTTTATTCATTGCAAAGCTTTGATGAACGTCATTGCAGCTAATCTTGGGATTTGGGACATGTGACTTCAGTTTTAGACATTAAAGAGGGGGAAGGTTTTAATATTTCTCAAAGTAATAACATAAGAACTAATGTTGATAAAAGTTTTCCTTTCGTGTTGAACACGTATATATTAAGGTGATTTATATTATCCACGTCGTTATTGTATTTTTTCATCGAAAAGAGATTGACAACTTCCTTGCATGTCTTTATTATACGGGCCTAATCGAATGGCTTTTAATTTGTTTAAGTAGAAACTATATGATCTGTATAGCTTTTCATGCTCGTAACGGGGTTTCCATTTATTTTTATGTTTGGTGATGTATTTATTCAACTCGCAGTTACCCTTCAAAGATAAAAAGGCTTTTTGTCTGTTGTACTCAACGTTCTAAAAAATTACGAAAGACCACTGAGACGGAAAGTATCGGATTTACCAACAAAATTTAAACTCATGTCTTGCTTTAAAAAAGTACGAAAATAGTATAAAATAAAGGAAAGTTACAAAACGTTTTAATATCTTTATCAAAAAGTACAACCAAGAGTTGCCTCTTATCTGCTTGCAGGAGTAAAATTGCAAACCAGTTTTGTATATATCAGCGCATATTCCTGGTAGAAAGCAAGATCAACAACTATTACGCTCTTGTTTAAACCACAAAGAGAGGAAAAAGGCACAAAGGAGGAAGATTAATTTGACAATTTCACAACTTCCTTCCTTGTTCTAATGTCGGATTTTTAAACAATAGACCGATGTTACGAATGCACCGAATATATGTTAAAAACGTCTTTCCCTTTTGAACTTGAAAAGACAATAAAATAAATGAAAGTTAAAAAAACTTAAGTATAACATGTCTATTTATGTAGACAAATGTGAGCCGTTTTTTCGTAATTTATAGTTATTCCAGTCATTTTCAAATCGCCTCTTATCATAAACAGTTTAAACTCGTTTTTAAAATTTAGTATGAAGGTTACCAATTATTTATATATGCCTTAAGTTTTCGTATTGCATGCAAACTATTAAATCGTTATTTTTATTGAAGCACATTATATTTGATTTAAATGTTTCAACACTTAATGAATGCAACTGCTAGTTCTCTCTCCTAACTTTCACGTCCATTATATACACTGTCTGGTACATGTAAGCAAAATTAATGCAATTGTAAGGACTTAAAAATAACTTTTGACTTATAAGAACGATTTGAATTAAAAAATTTGTAATAAATTTACAAAATTCAAATTACCATTAAATTAAGTGTTTAAAATAATTTGTTATTTAAAAATCTTCCGTAAAGATATGATTCGTTGTAACGTTGAAAAAATATGCTTAAATATGTTTCCAAACTATCACGCGCAATTTTTTAGTTTCCAAAAACCCTTGGTTTAACCCCTACGTTGTTAGCTATATGTGCTCAAGATTTCAGGACAGTTAGATGATAGACATAGGAGAAACTGGGGACCCTTTAACTGTGCATGTCGATTATTTTATTGCGCATGCTTCAAATGTCTTAACCTACCCCAACCAGAATGACCATCCATCGTGCACAACTTAATGTGGTATTTAATATTAGCGCAAGTTTCAACTGAAATAAGTTTTGAGTGGCAATTGACTTTCATATAACTGCTCGAATTACCAGATAAGCTATTAAATGTGTAATGTTTAGTTATAAATAGAGTTGTTCATTATATGTAGTCAAAATGGCCAAAATTTGTATGTAAATATGTGATTAAAAAAGCCAAAATATGTAGTAAAAATCGCAAGAAATGTGCCAAACTTGATTTCAAAAACTTCCATTTACGTTTTATGGAATGTTTCTTACATAAATCGACCTTAAAGTCAACGTTTTAGAACATTAAAGCAAGATCCATTATTCAACACTAAACAAGTTATAGTTTTTCTAATGTGAAGAAGAAATATCATTAAAAATGACCAAAATTAACAAAACAACAGTTAAAATCAAGAAAAATGTCAAAATATGTAACTACATATGTAATTAGTAAAGAAACATCAAAATATGTAAACTATGTAATTACAACATGGGTTTAAAGTGCTCCATTTGTGGAATAGACTAGAATAGGATTTTATTAAATGTTTATTATGCATTAGTCGCTTTACAGTAACTGTTCTCCCTACATTAACCTTAATGCACATTAATGTATTATCGTTGATCCAAAATAAATTATTCATGTCTGTGTCATACCGTAGTCAAAATAAATTAAAATCACAAATTATAACAATCCTTAACTATGTAGCAAACTGATTCTATCGCATATCTAAGATCTCTTTTTTTACTTAACGCTATGAACATTGCTAATTCAAATTGTTCAAATTGCTAACATCTGCCAATTCGACAGAAAATTTGTACATTTTTGAATTTGAGCGAGGAACGACCAACCTACTTTTTTTTCTGGGTCGGCTCTAAAACTAGCAGTAATAATCCAATCATTGAATATTGGCATTTTTAGCATTTTTGCTTTAAATTTCAGAAGTAAGAGCTTTCTTCGTTCAACTATTTTCAGTAAATCAACACGTATCAACATATTTTCACAATTTTTTAATGAGGAATCCAGCCTATTTTCTTGTTTGTGTTTGGTTTGTTAAAAAATACATAATGAAACCTGTTAATTTTTTTCTGAAGCTCTTCGAGCTCTATTGCTGATGTCGTTGACTCTTTTTTATTTAATCCTTACCTGCAACTCTGTCCAAGTTGTTACATGCCTACAAGCATGTTGCTGAACAAAGTCAAACCAGCACAGAAACTGCCATCTAAACGTTTTAATACTAAAGCAATAGATCTAGCTTTAGAAGTTCCAATATATTCATCATTCAATATTATTCCCATGATCCTTTTTCCTGCTCGTTTAATTATATAAGAGAAATGGAAATTGACGTTCTTTTGTTGCTGATTTGTTGGTTCTTCATTTTATTTGTGCAGAACACATACATAAATAAATTCACGACAAAAACAGACACAGATAGACAATTTTGATTAACACGTTTACATGTTTTAATTGCTCACATCTCATTCTTTAGATGGGTCACATGGCTTGGATGTTCTTACACTGTAACTGGAAACATATTGATAGCGTGAATCATCTCAAGCGTTTTTTCATCGACGTTGCAAAATTTTCCAGTAATTAATTGTTAGCAAATTGCTGATCAGCAGGGAGAAAATTGGAGTTATTACTTCAATAGTTTGTTGACAGAGTGCGTAGGTTTTTGCATCGTCCATAACCAAACCATAAGCAATGGAAGCTTTACACGTAATTAGCATATTTATTTAATTAGAGCATGAGCAACCTTATATATGAGTTAGGCGATATACATATGCAAACCCTGTCAGTTTATAGTGTGAGAGTGAACAGGAAACATGATAAAAACACTGTTTTCACTTGTTCTTAAGTTGGTGTAAATTTAAACTTACGATTAGTGTTTTCTGTTTTTAAATTATGAATAAAAAATAAAATGGAAGAAGATAACATCTTAAGCAGAATAATTCACAACGTCAGCCTTACAACTTTAGAAAATGAAACAGCTGTACTGGTTGAATCTTCCACGAATTTTCACAACACAATATATTCGTTTTCTTTGTGCATTTTTGGGTTACTTTCGATGCTGGTAAGCTTTGCAGTGCTGTGTATAGCGATGGCTAGAACAATTTACTGCAGACGTAGTGCAGTGTTTAGCTGTTCCACATTAAGATCACCAAATTTGGAGCACCGTTTGCAATTTGTTGAAGACGACGAGCTTTTCTCTGTGGAAGGTTAAATAGGGTGAATGATGTAGTGTTCTAATGCAGTTCATAAATACTGTTCCTGCTACGGTCATTTTATAGCAGAAGCTTAATATTGCAGTTGACCGGGCAAATTAGTTCCACTTTATGTACACTTCGAAAAAAATTGTGTTAGGTACTGTTTTTTGAGTTGTAACAAGTACAAAAATTTGAGCAAATTCTAGATAAAATATTGTTCTTTATGTGAAGGAAAATATACAAATTTAATTGACACATGTCCTAAAAACTGACTATTAGATGCTATCTACAATGCGGGCAAATAAAGAAATCCAACTGTCATGGGAATTTTCCTCTTTATGTTGCAAGTTAAGTGTCAGTTTATTACTTGATACTATTCGAAGTAGTTGAACATTTTCTCTACTCTTTCACACACGTAATTAACACTATTTCAGAGGGAAGCCAAACGCGTAAGTGTGGTTAAGTTGACAGAGGTCGTTGAAAAAGAGGCTAGATTAAAATTTAAGACTGTGCAGAATAACGACCGAAGTTACTTACACGATAATTGTAGGTAAATTCAATTAGCACCATTTAATAAATGTGGATGTGCTGAACCCAAAAATACGACTAGATAATTTTCAGATTTCCTCCCCAATTTCAACTTTTGATCTCTTCCATTTTTAAGTAAATCTTGCCAAAAGCACACGCAAAAAACCAGTAGTAAGCAGTATGGAAGGTTCCAAACAAAAATGCTTTAATAATATATTGATAGCAAACTGGATGAAGCTATCCATATTACTATAACACATTGGGTATCATAAGATTTAATAATTAATAATGATGAATACTGGGAACGTTGTCCATCAACAAATAATTGTATTTTCAACCTCGTCACCAACCTTACAGACAGTGCCTGCCTAGGTGAGTCCGGCCCTGCAACAACTTTTGAAAACGTATCACGTTATATCTCGAATAGTGCTAAAAAGTGGAAACAGGCTAACATTATTTTTTACTCTCTTAAATGGAAACAGTGATAATAAACGACGAAAGAGCGTTTTCACGAACTATATATCAAGTGGCCAGAAACGGACAAAGTATTATTTGACAAATAAGTTAATGTTTTTAATCGAAATTTTGTCTTGCAAATATGAACATCACATCTTTTCGAGTGACTATATTGGTAAGTAAATTTAGCCCAATAATAACTCATTTGTAGTTGTTATTGGGATAACTGGGGTGCTGAAATTTCGTTAGGTTTCATTTCCTGTATTGCACTTCGTTCCCTGCTGTGATACACGCGACCAGCCGTGATAAAGTAGCGCAAATAGTCCCCCAGCACACGGACCCTTCAGGGTCCAAATAAAAGTAAGGTCTTCTCACCCACATCTCTCCGGGGGACCACAAGAGAGTGCCGGTTTTAAAAAGCTGGTCGTTACGAAATATACCGCAAATAAAAAATTGACAAATTTCCAATTCTAAATATGATTTCTTATTGAAAATTTAGAAGATGCGGTTCTTTGACAATTCTTAATTACGACCCTCGTAGCGGTCCGGCCCTGTTCTGGTGCACGGGTTTGGTGCTATGTAGCCAGGCCCTGCTTCAGATAACCTCGAATAGCAACGTGGAGTATCAACTTCCACGTGAGTAATAATAATAAAGAATTGTAATGCCAGTTGTTTATAGTCGTAATTTTTTGTTACCCAAGATGGATTATTAATTACTGAGTGATTCCTGAATAAAAATGTTGATTTTATAATAGCACTACGCACAGGTTTTGGGAATCAGCGCTAGCTCATTAAGCGTTACTGCTTTCACCGTAGAAAAGTAAAGCACGTAGTTTGTTAGTATGTATTTATGTAGTACTCCAGAGCTGTATTCGTAATCCTTACCTAGTAAGTTCAAGGACGGTCCTGGAAGCGTGTTGAATTCAATGAATATTAATTTGAAAATCGTTACTAATTCTTCGCAGTAGATTGCAAACCTATGAAATATTCAATACTATCTGCTTTATAAGTAGCGCTTTCACGTTTGTCTTTTTCAATGTAAATATTTTGGGGGCCAAGTAAATATAATAGCCTTTCATAGTTCACGGGATGTAGAAGAAAGATTTAAAGATCTGTTTGTGTTACCTTTCTCATTTCTGAGTATTTGATATACGTAGTGTAAACCATTACGTTGTTACTCAACGACTTTGATAAATAAATGTGAAAAATTGAAGTTTCTTTCATGCGTAACTCCATTCTGTTTTATATTCACGTTCATAGAATGGCTGTTCTACATGAATAAGTGAAGGTAAATACATTAGAATCGTTGGGAATTGTTCCAGAAAACTTCTTTCAGGAAAGTAAAAACAGCGACAAGTTTCAATACTTTGATCTAATACATTGCGATAACGCGTGCTGTAGATAATGCAGTCGCATAATTTTTTTTATTCAGGCTGAAAAGCATTACATGAAGCTCCCGTTTTTCTGGAAATTTCCTTGGCTGTTACGAGTGTATAACCCTTCCGTTGGATGTAGCGAAACAATATATGTTTATTTTGCTTATTGACAATTCTTTTCCTCGAAAGTCAGAAAATCGGAAACATATATTTCTTGTTGACAAACGCCCTTTTTTAAATTGCAAGTCAAACGAAACAAACATTACATCTTCAATATTCCATTGCAGCGTTGAACTTTTACCACGCTTTGGAGCCGAAATAATAGGAACTGTAACAGAATTTTTAAAAATACTCATTCCCTCAGCATCAGAGATGAGGTTTGCAACTTCACATGCACAATGAAAATGCTTGGGATAATATGCTAGTTAGTTATTTGACACAAATTACATAATCGTGAAATTAATAAGATTTAATATTTCAGCTTTGATAACTAGCGAATGGGCGAACTTGAAAATCCTTAAGGATTTAAAACATGGATGAGTGTGATGAGATGATTTAAGTTGGATAGTAACTTCATTGACTGTTACAATTTCTTGTGAACCAAATACATTTAGAATCCTGTTGGAAAATCGTAATTACCATTTCATAACTTTCAAGCGATAAACGTAAAGCTTTGGCTTTTCAGACAACAAACTAATGGTATTGTGACATAGCATAATTCATCCAGCAGATCTATTACGGAATTGATGTCATAGAATATTTGCTAGAAGTAGAACCCTGGTGAGCTGAAGGTTGATCCTTTGTGTTTATAATTTATTCGGAAGTTTTTTCGGGATCACGTTTTCTGTACGAAGGTTGCGATGTCATTATATGCCACATTTGTACAGTTTCAATAAATGTTGTATCCATAGTAATAACCACCAGCTGCGCTTGGTGGGTGCCAAAATATTTTCAACTCACGAGTTTCTAGTTAATTACAAAATCACGCTGATAACTTTTATTTGCTCAAAAACACCAAACATTGTGATTGTGAGTATCAGCCACTTGTTATTTGAAGGACATTTGTAACAACATGAATGATCACTTGAAGCAAAGTAAAATGAGAGGATTTTGGAGAGAGTTTTCAGATTCAACTAAAAAGTAGAACCAAATGGCAACTAATTGTTTTTTTTTCAGTTGGATCAGTTGATTGAGCAGAATCTAAAAACTAAAAAATTTATCTAATATTATGACGAATATTAGATACAAATTTTGGAAGTAAGAATAACTCTTTTTTGTTTAATACTCTTCTCCGTTTGTTAACGAAATTCTAGTCAAGTACTTCAACACACGTGAATTTTTAAAGGGCTTCCACTCTTTTGAATGTTTGATTATAAAGTACCATCCGAAACATGTTGTATTACACTTTAGAACTTCGTTACTGTTTATAAACTGGAAAGGCACTTCTCGGAATTTGAAGTTGAAGGTTGGTATATTTGTCGTTCGGTTTTAGGGATTTTTATTTCATTTCAGAAGTAATTAAGCAAGCACTAGATTAATAATTTATATAAAAAGTAAAAATAAGCTAGCTTGTTGAATTTCTTCCGGCTTCTTATTTGGTGGTTATAATAACGTAAACATTAATCGACATGATACATTTCCAGTCTGTAGAATTTTGGCTGTGTACCTACATCCTTCTTTATTATACTTAATTAAATCTCATCACGAAGAATCGGTAACGAACTTGCAGTTAAATTTTTCATTGTTAGCCGGGCTCAAAAACATTGCCGAATTTATTGTTTTCACATTTGTTTCCTAAATTTATTGCTACTTGAACTAGTCTATGACAAAAATGTTTACCAGCAGCCACAGGATTTACTTCAACATTTTTAAATTCTTAACGAAACTTTGCGAGCTAATAATTACATCCGTATTCTCTTATGGAAATTAATCTGGTTGTGGTAACACTACGGCTGAAAGCGTTAATTTTGAACCATTCTTACTAGGAAATAATTAGACTGATTTGTAAAAGCACACTGGGAAACACACCGTTTGTGTGGTTTTATTCAATTACCTAAAAAAACCTTTACTGTACTGTATGTATGTATGTAATCGCGACCATTTAATTGACAAGCCTGTGATGTAATTTGCCTCAACGAGGGTATCACTTGTAATAAATTATTATTATTATTATTATTATCAAAAGCTCAAAGGAGGTTAAGCCGTTTCACTTAAATTTTGTTCCGAGAAATAAACTATTGACATTATTTTATTAGTACGTGCGTATTTAGCACCAAAACATTTCATACTAACACGGTTGAGTTTTGTATAGCTTTTTAAATGAATGCTGGCAATTGTATGGTAATTTGTTTTAGGAAGTTGGTTTACCTTTTGGAAGGACTTATTTCCTCCAGAACGCTTGGAATTTTAGACTTTTCGTATGTATTTCTGTTTTTAAATTAAATACGGGCTTTTTAAATTTAAAAGCTGAGCTAGAATGAAAGAAAGCTTCAGTCGGAACTTGCTTTTAAACTAACCAAGGACAAACATTCACCGAGTCGTGTCCCACAAGTAGTAACGTAGCAACCATTAGGAAATATGCGAATTGTCAAAAAAAAATACAAAAACAAATAGTTCTAAATGTCTGGAAACCCTAATTTATATATATATGTATTACTGGGTTACTAGTGTGGAATAAAAACATCGAGAATGGTGTGTACGTGTACTATTTTCCAATCGAAGACGCATTTATACGTCATCACTAGGATCCGGAGAAATATATACAAAAACATGTATTATATGTATGCAAATATGCCTAAAAATCGGTAAAATATATCATAAAATATACCTGAAATCAGTAAAATATGTGAAAATATACCCAAAAATCGGTAAAATATGCAAACATATACCCAAAAATCGGTAAACTATGCAAATATATACCCAAAAATCGGTAAACTATGCAAATATATACCCAAAAATCGGTAAAATATATCCTAAAATATATCTGAATCTCAAAGTCAGTAATAATACTCCGGTTACAGTTTTAATTACGTGTGAATGGACTTAAATAGCAAAAGAGAGCGATTAAAAGCAGAATAAGAGTAATACACATATTGAAACACGCCAATTGAATGCAATTTAATGTAAATATTCACAAAACATTCGATCTTTTTCCTGAAAAACGTTATTTTTCATACGATATATGTAAAAATCGCAAAATATATCTAAAATATGCAAATACACCCAAAAAGCCAAAATATGCAAAATATACGGGAAAAACTTGGTCTCTATTGGCCTATTTTTATGCATCTTGTTCACATGCGAATGACATATCTGTCAGTTTACAAACAAAAAGTATGCAAAATCATAAAGTTCCGGACCCTAGTCATCACAAAGTAATACTCAGTAAAAGGCTTATTAATAACGTAATCACTCACCTGGTAGAGTTTTTATTCCTGAGATCTTCCAGCTGTTTCCACCTCAAAAAATATTGCACTCAACATCCCATTTCATGGGAAAAGTCATGATGTCAGTAAATTGAATTTTCTACTGCTACGTTGGACAGCAAGCTTCTCGTTGCGAGTAAAATAAATAAAAGCAATCATTACTTATGAAGGTATTGTATGTATTTTTAGGCAGTCGTATCCACTGTATTTTAAAAAAATTCAATGCCATTGGTCCCGAAAACTATGAAGTTTCCAAAACGTAAGTTTTAATAATAAGCAGCTGCTTTCAGATGAAAGAAATCAATCAGTGAAATATTTAATTCCTTGCAAAAAACTTCAAACTTTCTCTATAAAACCAATTTAAGCTACGGCTTATATACTTGTAAGTTGGGAAACTAGATATTTCATGTAATATTTGTGCTGCATTTAAGTCAACAGATGTATTATGGGATCTGGAAGACTTATAAACAGACATACATAGAGTAGACGTTTGTTTCAACATAGCAAACAACCTCACAATACAAATTCTAACAAACTAGGTGGGCTCCTTGTTATTGACAGACATGAAGGTTTCTTGATTGAATTTAATTCCTCGTGTTATTTTCAATCGTTTTGATTTTTGGAAACGACACTTTTCATTGCATTTGTCAACATTATGCACAACCAAAACGTTGAATTTGTTAAGCAAATATATTAAATTCTACTTTGAAGACTACATTTGTTTGGCATAAACAACAGTGTTCCAGGAAATGTTATGCAAAAGTTAACATCGAGTTATAGCATAAATACGGTGAGGAAACAGCCATAGTTTATTCCAAGAAAAACACAACATGATCCTGACACAGGGAATTTTATAACTGAATGTTTATACACATCACATTGTTTATTCATTCCTATAAGTAAATTTATTTTCGGGCAAAATATAATTTGATATACAATATATTTATAATAGTAAACAACTGAGAATAAACAACCTTGACTTAAGACTCAGAAACTGGTTGTGCTCTATGAAAGAATTTCGTGATGCCCCAACAGGTATTTGCCGAGTGAAAATGGAAGACTCCATAAATTATGGGATTGACACATGAGTTTGTGCATGCAAACAAGAATAATAACTTCTGCACACGTTGATCTACAAGTTGAGCAGATTCTTTGTCAATCCAGTACCTAAACAGAAAGTGTATTATTTAAAACAATTTCGCTTAGGCTAAATCGCTCTATTAAAAGGGGAAAACACTTACCAAATGGACATTACGTTGTATGGTGACCAACAGAAGAAAAAAGTTATTACAATAGCCAGTGACATCTTCAGTGTTCGTGACTTTCTTGAGTACCTGCTAGGAATTCAATATATTTGCAAAATATAGCGTCTTAGAAGATAGGTCATTACAAAGCAATACATACATCTAAAGATGCTGTTGACTTACCGTTTATTGTTCTGCCGTTGGAATTATACATCTTCCATAAGATACAGGAATAGCAGAAAATGATCATGATGAACGGGAACGCGTAGAGGAAAAAGAAGCTGACCAAGTTATACGTGAGCTCAACTCTCCGCGATGGAAATGAATTAAAAGTGACGCACTGTTCGTACCATCTGAATTCTGGATGTTTTTCCATGTGGAAGATGTATGACTGTTTTTAATGGTATTTTAAAGCAATTTATTTTTTCACTTCATTTCTTTTGAAAACTTATATCACAGATATTGATCGTTTTATCTTACTTGAGGCAAACTGCAAACGACGCTCACAAGCCATGCAGCAATGAGCATGACTGTAATTCGAGTCCTTCCATCGGTTACTCTTGTTGCTTTCATCACAGCGAAGTATCGATCCAGACCAATACAAACGTGGATATTTCCCGTTAAATACAAACCCAGAATCCGGAAAAATGACATTATTCTACACATTGTATCCCCTGCCTCCCACGATACTGTTCTGCTCCAAACGATCTAAAGTGGAGGAAAAATAAAGGTTTTTGGTGACACCAGTTTTGAAACGTAGAACACGCCATTTTGTAACCAAATACTTCTTTTCAAATTCTGAGCAATTATAGTTTTTAATTACCTCAAGGGGCATCATAACAAATGTGACTATTAAATCAGCGATTATAAGGTTCAGCAAGAGAATGTTTATCCGACTTAGTTTTTCCTTCCTTGAAAGTCTGAAAGTATAGGCGAAAAACAGTATTAGCAACGTTTGGTACAAACATCCTGTGGATATAGGTGTAAAATGTATTTTTAGAATAAACTAGCGTTAAGTATGTTTACCTCACGATTGCAGAAAACACAGCAATGTTTCCTATAGCGGAAACGATCATTAAGAGTGAGTACAGGAATATTGCAAGCTTGTGACCATCATTGTATTTCATGTCAATTGGTAACGGTTGTTCAGTAGCATTTTGCAAAATGTATGGGTATGAGCCAGTTGATCCGGTTGTATCATACCCTTGATCCATAACGAAGTCCAAGGACGGTAGCTCAACCACTAGTGGTTTGACTTAGTGGTAATTGTATCGGTCCCATTTATTACCTTAAAAATAAAAATGGTTACTTTGAACTGTAGAATGATTTTTTTAAAACAATTCCGTGTTGTAACTTTAGTTTTTCCAATTTATAGAAATTTCACTTTCACTAAAATCTACTTTTCCTACAGGTAATTTTTTGGTGGTTTATGGTTCAATATTAAAGTAATTTTCCACTATTCTAAGAACAATGATTCTTTCTAAAACCTGGTTAGAAGAGGTCTTTCATTTGAGAAGTTTAAAATACCAGCAGTCATAAAACACTTCTAAAAAGTAAACAAATCCTATTTTTCACAACCGCACACTCCTGTAAGAATTCTCTAAAAGAAACGTTATAGGCAATAGGACACGTTTCCTATAAGGATGCTAGAGACTGACTGAGAAATTTAGGATTCTCACGTTAGACCAAGTCTGCATTCTAGTACATTTAATGCTGGGCAAGGTTTCAATATTTATAGTACGCTTTCTCCCTTACATCCTTGCGTGGAGTGGGAGCAATATATTTTGGCAGTGAGATCGGGACGTCGTATCAACTACAAAATTGTTGCTTGCGCAACTCATGTCAACAAGAACAGTTAAAACAGTTGTTGAACCAAGTGTACTATCGGAAAGATATTGAAGAAAAGGTTTTGTGTATGCTTGTTGACTTAGAAATTACATTAGAGGTCTATCCGCTACCATATTTTGAGATCTCTACTTTACTCAAACTTTACAACTAATGAAACGAAGCTGGTGTTGGTAATGGTATTGAAAGCGAGTGCCTGAATAAATTTTCAGTTAAATGCTATAGATTAATTATAAATGGTAAAATCTTGTAACAAAGGGTTGCTACAATACACAAAATTTGAAGCGTCCACAATGTGCATCTTTTTGTAGATTAATGATCGGTAATGGTGTGGGAGTAATATTTTCCTAGCCTATTTTGCAGCAATGAAAAATCATGACTTAATTAAATTAGGAACTAAGCTCTGCAAAATATTGAAATAATTCTCGCTTGATTACGTTCCTTAAAATTAAATTTGTGTAGCTTGGAATGAAAAAAGATTTACAAATTGATACGTGGCTCGTTAAAAACTTTGTATATGAAAGTTTATTTAATTAGCAATCATTTTTTTATGATTCTTTCATGTATGATTTCCACTACGTTTTAGCAGTACAAAAAGAACATTTACTGGACTGGTGACATTTACTTCAAATATTACTCCCACTAAAAATACTAAAGCTCCACTGAAAACTTTCACCGTTGACAGGAAAGATACTGGAATACCAATTAAGATTGTTATCTTCTTTAATAAGTATCATCTTTGTCTGAAAAGTAGATAATTTCACTTTTACACATTCCCCAAATTCGAAAATTACAAAGCTTCAAGCTGATTAAAATGAAACGCCGGCGATTTACTTCACAGCATGGTGGCTGGATTGCTATGTTTAATTTCACAACAAAGCGTATAAAGTAAAAGTATAAGTGAAAGTAAGTGGCGTTTCGTAGCATTAAAACTAGGACTGAAATGCTCCGCATGTGTGACGAAATTAGTAAAGAACGTGAAGTGAAACCTTGAACTCAATCTTGAACTTTTTTCTTAAAGCGGAAACCATGAAACAAGGGAACTTTAAGGAGTTATACAGTTTTGATTCCAAGCATATCTACCCCTGACTTTAGCAACAGTACAAAAACATTGTACCAAGCTCAGCAAACCGAAATAAAATTAAGATCACAGTCAGCAGCGTAGGTAAAGCAAAACTAATTTTATGGTTTAACTTCATCACGGACTTGCCACGCTCGTCTTAAAATTGGGTTTTCTTGTGTGGTGGAGAAAGCTAATGGGTTTTCTTGTGTGGTGGGGAAAGCTATTGGGATTGTGGTGGCAACAAATAATAAGATTTCCAAGAAGAGTGTATAGACGTATCTACACGAGTTGTCTGAAAGTTGTGGGAGATGCTTTCCATGGACATGAAACACCTCCCAGGACGGATGAGTTTCTAGTAATTGATAATATCGTATTTCCTTTTTTCTCCAGAAAATCTATTAGCAAGCTTCGCAGAAACGCGTTTGTTTTCAAATCAGCATGGCTAATTTTTGAACGGAATTAGGGGCTATGATTATTCGTTCAAATTATACTTACTATTAAATGCCGTAGCAGTGTGTGCAGGCGTGTTGTTGCAATTGCATTTTAAACCTTTCCAAGTAAAATTAGTAACCGTTTTGTGTATAATTATCTAATTAAAGCGTCTAATGAATAGCTTTTAAGTTGTCAGTAATTTTAAACTGGACACATTACTGTCAACGTTATAACATGGTATTATACAAGGCACTCAATTAATTGTAGGCTCGTGTGATTACATTCATTCTAGTAGAGGTAGATGTGAGATAGCATTTCTTTTGAGAAAAAAGATAAAATTATGTAACAGACTTTTGACATTTCAAGAAGTAAGCGGAAGTAAACAGAAAACTAAATTTTCGTGAAAATGAGAACCAAATTAAAAACTTCATCGTCTTTGTCATATAAGAGTATACTTGAGAGTACATTTTCAGCTCATGCTTCTCACGTGGAAACTTAGTACAAAAAAAAGTTTGCTGTTTTGTATGAATTGCTTTCATAATAACTGCAATGGATGGTGTTGAAAGGGTGATGAACTCATTAAATATGTAGAACGCCCTTATCTCATTAATACAAGATGTTTGACCTGGATCTTGGCGTGTATCTACTTTTTGCAAACGTTTCTTACAAAACTTGAAACTGTTTTTTAATTTATAATGGGTTTGTGTATTTCTGACATCCAAACGCAAACCGTCTGATTCTGTATGTAAATTGTAGATAAACTAAGATGTTCAGAAAGGTTAAAATTTTGTTAAATGTTAAAAAGTCAGATTTAAGCCTTGTGCAAATATGCATAAATTTCCAAATGCTTAAACAAACATAAATTGCACGTCAATGTCATCAAGTATTTTTTACAAACGAAAAGATAATGTCTGGCTGAAATTTCAGTTAATACTTAACGAAATCTAAGTTTCATAAAACAGCTTACACTGCAAAATGCATTCTCACTCCAATTGTGAAATGAGAAACATACCATGCTGCACATTCACAAATTTAATTATGTAGCGTACAATTAATTACACTCTGTATAGCTATGCAATTCAGTCTGCATTGTTTCCCTTTACACATGAACAGCTGAATAATTCCAGGGCCGTCAAAGTAGGACGGACAGGGTGGACACGTCCGTGCAGTTGATATTGACCACCTTGTTGCGTGTTTCAAATACATGTATAGATAGATAGTTCATTGTGTTTCTTAAATTCGTGCCAAGCAGCAATTACGTGTTTGTTAGACAACCCATGCTAAAAATGAGACCTAATTATTTATACTCTATTACTACATAGAGGCTTTGCTAACCGGTAATTACTACCAGGCTCTCTGATATAATTTCAAAGCTTGCTCATTAAGTCCGTATTTCCTCGGTTTAAGCCTGGCCTTCTCCCATTCAACTAACACAGGACTAGCTGTAATTTATTTGAAAAGGTGTAATGAGCCAACTATTTACATAATTTGATTTAACAACGAACACACCATTAAAGTTTCATAATCTAAGTTTCGTAACGTTGATGCTGGAATTGAACTTGCTTTTTAGATATTGTCATGGAAATATGCAAAGTTCTTATTATACTTATTTTGAAAAAAGGTTTAAAAAACTTGTTTGGCAAACTTGGCGTCATTAATAACATGCACATGTTAAAGTAACCAAGAAATTCCTCAAGGACAACTGTTTGCCAAGCGCAACCGAGCTCAATAAGTAGTAGTTTCATAGACTTAATAAAAGTGCGCATTGACCATTGGAAGCCCTGAAAAATTAACACTTCCACTCCGGTAACCCCGTCTTTCTGGTTGAATATGTGAAATATATTCTGAACGGTGAGCAAATGTAATGCTTCATTTTCAGTGAACAATCCGTTCCATTTGTACACAATCAGTGAGGCAAACCTAAGACGCTTATTGGAAGCTTAAGCAGTCTTAGCTTAATAACTGCAGTATTCTAGCCCTAGCCCATTCTACTTCAAAGGTTTTGTATTCATTCTCCCATTTCCTGGAAAGAGTCAGTGTCAGGAGCAGACAGAGGCTTTGAGTACTTCCATTAGTGTTCAAGGTCCCTGCTGTGACAAAACGTAACGAACTTTGACTCGACAAACCCTTTGGAGCAGATGCGACTCACTATGTTTGAGATTGGGGTTTGCCAGAATGTCAACTGCCAAACCAAATAATGTAAAAAAAGACGCATATTATTGTCGCAATACCAAAACCAGTACAGAACCCTAGAACATTTTTTCCTGCAAAATCTCATACAGTTCAAATTTAATAAACTTCGTAATGTTTTATACTTTTATATTCCTTTTATTCAACGAAATTTTGAGCGTATTTGTGAAGCTGTCATTTCATTTTAAAAGACTGCATTTATACGGATAAAAGAAATTGAGCAGGTGAAAACTTTTAGGGAACTAGCATACGCTAGAAATGCTGAAATAGTATTAAAATTGCACTTCACAAAACCTTCTATTCAAATGAAAGTAAAACATTGCCTTCAAAATTCGTTTCTTTTTATATTAAATATATACAGTCAAATAAAGCATAATGAAATTTCTGGAGAACATTTTTGTCAAGGTTTCTATGAAATTTGTTATTAACCGTTTATGAAAGCGCACAATCTGACAATTCCAATGATAATGTAATAGCTTAGGTTCGTCATTCGTATGGAATGAAAGAATCTGCCAGCCTTCAAAACTACTGTGTGTTTCAAAATTGGTTCTTACTTACTGAAAGTGAGATGCTTCAGGATTGCAGCCATACCTATGCACCTGGCTAATGCTCAGAATAAGCTACCATCCACTTTTATTTTGAGGACTAAATGTGCACGACGTGTCAACTACAGCGTTAAAAAAATAAAGTAGAATTTAAAAAGGAGTAAAATCGGGAACAGAAAGTCAAATCAAGTTTTGAAGAAATTTATTTTATTGTTACACCAAACAGACTACATTATAAAATCAAACTGCCTTTATTTTTAGCGTTCATAAATGGACATTGCATTAAGATCTAGTTTTTGGTTTATCTAAAAATCAAATAAATGTACGGCAGGAAACGAAGATTCCATCAATAATTTTGCCACAACCACGCCGAGCATACTTGGAATTGGAAAGGTTTATGATACAGAATCTGGCTGTGTTCTTTTGAAAAATCGCATGATGCCCAAACAGCTGCTTGTCGACTGGAAATGAAAAACTCCGTAGATGATGGGGTTGACACATGAGTTAGTGCAAGCAAACAAAAATAATCCTTTCTGAACACGCTGATCCACAAGTTGAGCGGATTCCTTGTCAATCCAGTACCTTAATGTAACAACATTATTACTTTAGCTTTTTTACTCCACAGAAAATAAACCTGGAGCAGCCCAATGAATTTTAGAAATTTAAAATGTTTTACCAAAGGGACATTACGTTGTAGGGAGACCAACAGAAGAAAAACGTTATCACAATTGCCAATGACATCTTCAAAGTCCGTGATTTTGCACGACCAAGTGCTCCAATATTTGATCTACTATGCTCTTCATCTGACCAGTAAGCAAAGCGGTACATTTTTATGATATTATTACCTATGGCTAAATACAAGCTTTCCAAATATCTTCCTTAAAAAATTGAGTTCACGTACCATTTCTTGCTGCTGCGTTGGATCTATACATCTTGCACAGGACGCAGGAATAGCAGAAGATGATCATGATCAACGGGAATGCGTAGAGGAAAAAGAAACTGATCAGGTTATACGTCAGCTCCATTCTCTGCGATGGAAACGAATTGAACGTGATGCACTGCTCGTACCATCTGAATTCTGGATGCCTTTCAACATGGAAGATGTATGACTGTATTGTGGCCATAAAATAAAATCCAATACGTTTATGGAGCACTTGATACCAGCTAGGAAGTAAAATCCTATAAATTACAAAATCTTACCTGGGGCAAACTGCAAACGATGCTTATAAGCCAAGCAGCAACAAGCATTATGATAATCCGCTTCCTTCCATCATTAGATACTCTAGCTGCTTTCATCACAGCAAAGTATCGATCAAGAGCAATGCAAACGTGGATGTTTCCTGTTAGATATAGGCCTAGAATCCGCCAAAATGACATTATTCTGCATATTGTATCTCCAGCTTGCCAGGAAACAGTTTTATTCCATGCGATCTAAGTAAACCAAAGCAAAACTCCGCTATACAAAACGAAATGTGGACATTTTGTAGTTGATTCTTTCAAATACCATAAATCAACTTCTTTTTACCTCAAGGGGCATCATAATAAACGTCACAATCAGGTCGGCGATAGTAAGATTCAGCAGAAGTATATCAATTCGGCTAAGTTTTCCCTTTCTAGAAAGTCTGCAAACAAAACAAGCATTCTTTGTTGGAGAGTCTTTCAAAATCTAGAATTATATTCGGGCAACTAATGTATTTAGAAAAATTATGTCTGGTTGAGAAACCTAATTTACCTAATGATTGCAGAAAACACGGTGATGTTTCCAATTGCAGAAACAATCATCAAGAGTGAGTACAGAAATATTGCGAGCCTGTGTCCATCATTATACTTCATATCTATTGGTAGCGATCTTACTGTGATATTTTCTATAAAACTAGAACTTGTTGATGCTATTACTCCGTAATCTAAATCGATAGCGTAGTCCAATGATGGTGGCACTACGGATGACGATGTTTTAATACTCGATAAATCAACCACTCCCATTTTATGCACTACACAAAACTGTCCTCTGAAATATTTTTTTAAGCAGTACCGTTTTGAATTGAAGTTTTCTTAGTTCTTCTTTCTGGTTCACAGCAACAATTTTCTATTCGGGCTGATAGCCTGATGAGATTGTAATTTTCACTGTATTTTTCTGTCCTATTTGTAGCGTTTCAAAAAGTAGTTCGGAACTGTCACAATATAAAAAATACAATCACTTTTATTATTACTTGGAAACATGTCCAGTACTTTTAGGACATTTTAAGTCAACACAGGGTTCCAGTTGCTTTAAAAAGATCACAACCAAAACGTCAACACACTCAAACTTTCCACAATTTCAAGTGTATCTAAATTTGAACAGAATGTGTGTTGTAAAGCCGTAGGAAAGTTCATTTGTTCATGTTCCACTTGTTTCAAGTTATGACTCCTAAACAGTGTTTCATATTGCCCCATCAACAATTTCTGCTGAGAGATCAAGATACTGTTCCAGTCTGCAGGCTTGGGACTGACTGAGAAAGTTTTGGGTTTCAACTTTGGACCAACTCAGACTTTTATTATCACTGCCTCTGAGCAAGAGTTATTCTCTTGCCTAGCTTCAGACTCGCTTGGTTCCTATTTGTACGGATATAAATCCGATACAGGCAACCGCATCATTGCCTAAACTTTCCAAGTAGTCAATTATTCTAAGGTTTCAATAGGCTGTTGGAAGCAACGTATATCCAAGTTTGTACGATAATGAGGTGTCAATGACGTTAGGATGAAAAGGCAATATATTAGCTCGCTACCGCCGATTACGTCTCGTTATTTATTAGATCATTAATTATTTTGAACGTATAAAGTTTTATATCAACGTCTTATATGGATAGGCTGTCGTTTTATTTTTGAGTCTACGCTGTGCATCTGCAGCGTTTCGCCAGTTGATCTCGAATGCTAGAGAAGCAGCCCGATAGCTTTTCTTTGTGTAGCATTACGTTTGCTGAAAAGTACGAAAACTCTTCTAAAAAAATACTTGCACAGTTGACAGGAGAATATGAGTTATGTTACAGACTCCATTATCTGCCATATAAACATCCATTCCGAATACAAAAGTGTAGGGTTTCCATTTTAACGATTTCCAAGAATTCGATGCAGCTTCGAAGAAAAAGACGAATTTGAATTAATGCTGCCAAGGACTTTCAAAGGATTATGCAGTATAATACGTCACTGTAAGATAACGAAGGATCGAATATTATAAACTGTAGTGATATCGAATTACAACTTCGGTTGCCTAAGGCCCTTTTTCTAGTTTGTTCGTTTTTCACAAAAGTACTGTTTATCCCCAACGTGTTTGCTTTAAGGACGATATTTTCATTGTACTCGTTTTCACTTTCAAGGACTTTTGTAAAAAAAACATCACGCCCTAACAAAATATTTTTGCTCTACAGCTATGCGCTCACAATGCATTAAAACATGTATTTCGTTTGTATTTTATAAAATTAAATTTGACGAAAATATATTCATAGTTTGACCACAAAGTAGACTGAGTTGCAAAAGCAAAAAAGTAATAAGAAATGTGACTTTCACTCGTGAAATTATGTTGGTCAGAAATAGTTTTATAAAGAAGCTTATGAAGTTCTCCTTTTTGCTTTCACTTTGCAAAATCCGTTTTGGAAAATTTCTCAAGGTTGAAGATAAGACACGTTCAGATTTTGCACCAGGCCGACATCAATCTTACTGGCAAATTTATCATTGTATACCTTGTCAATTGGCAAATCATTCAATTTAAACTTTTTCTTTGTTTTGACCTGATTGGTACAGATGCAAATTATACTCAAACATTTTTTCAAACTGCTACAGATTTTGTTTCTATTTTCAAGAGCTTGGAAATATTTTAATGACTACTAAACTCTTGATGTGAGAGTTGGGATACCCTTTCGTTTCTACATAGATAGCCTCTCGCTCGATAGCACACAATATGTAACTGTATGTAACTGAAATGCCTGCTTTGATGTTTTCATTATTCACTGATTCCTTTGCTTAATAAATTGAGAGCTCTCTGTGTATGAATCCATACACGTGAATTCATTCAAATATACAGATGGTCTAGTTACAGGTTAGTAAGTCATTCCATGCTGCATCTATAGGTAGAAGAAAAGGAAATGCTACTACAGCTCCACGTGATCCCTTCCAGTATCAATAAATAATTTTATGAATTTTGGTTGTCGAAGGTTTTAAGGAGAGGTGAAAGTCTTTCCGACTCACTTACCTCATGTTATGAAATACTAACGATTCATATATTGCTGATTGGAAAAAACATTACAATGCTCCCGAATATTTTGTTCCAAAACATATGTTCACTGCAGCTTCCTGCGAAATAAGGTAAACCTCAATGCAACTACCTATTTAAACAACAAGCACTTCCGTTAACAAGACAAGAACTAAAGAGTGTCTTGATGTAAATAATTGCAGAATGCTGCTGCGTATCTCACACCACATCATGAAACACCATCATTCTGTGGGTTACTGCATTGACAAAATTGCTTCAGGGACTCATCCAGTACAAGGTGAGAAACAAATTGTTTTTGGTGTTTATTCTTCATACGATTTCCTTTGAATAAATTACTTTCGCTTCAAAAATTGTAAAAATAATCAACTGGAATGAGCAAAAGCGCGTAGGATGGTGCTTGCATTTCGGAAGTACCACAGTAAACAAGAAACAAGAATGACGTTGAAGCCACGAGAATACACTATGAATTCATAAAACCTAAATCCTAGAATATTGTAATATTCAACGTTTAGGATGGATAAAATGTGTTAACTGCCTACTACATTCTCCGATTTCAAATATGTACCCTGAAATTCAAACTCGGTATTCCATTCGAATCAAGTTCGAAATTTGATAAACGGTAAAAAGTACCCACTGGAGACTCGTTTTTGGAGTTTACACAAAAACCTTCTGGTCATTTTGACAAAAAACTGCATTTAAAATCATGACCCCTCCGAATGAAGGTCACCCCAGCAAATATTCTGATAATGCCCACACTTTATATTGGCCAATTTCAGTTGCAGGAAACATGGCCAAATTGGCTAAAACTGACATTTACTCACAAGTAAGTATGAAACGGTGCATTTTTTATTGTGTCTATTGCATAGCTATTAAGCTATTTAAGCCTTGCACGCAATAGATATAGCATATTGATTCATTCATACAAATGAGGTTGTACAGGCATTAACGCATCATTATTGATAGCCACGGGGCCAACTGAGATTCATTGTTTTAAAATCGTGATTGCATGAAAAGTGAGGCCTGAACTACCATGAAAGGCTCTAATTAGAGAGAACAGACTTCGCTGATGACGATAAGGTCACTCACATAAAACGCCTTTAAAGTTAAGCTCCAAACTCCAAAATTACATTTTTCCATTTTTACATGCGTTAATCATAGGTAGCCAGAAAACCAGACTTTTTCATGTGCACAAAAGTTATTTCTGAGTAAGGGAGCCAGTTTATCATCCGGTGAGACATCTTACAGGTGCTGCAGAATCTATTTAGATTATAAATAATTTTCCTTGCATTCTGTTTAGCGTGTAGGGGAAAAGTGCGAGTATAGTTTCAGTATATTTCAAGAGCAGGAGATGAAGGTTAGCAGCTATACACATGAAGTGTGATCCAGCACACCTTCAGTTTTGCGTTTGTCTTTTGGATCTGTAGGATCAATCTTTTTGGTAGCGGTTCAATTGTAAGCGGTGTTTTGTCTGAGCGTAAGTTTCTTGTGGGAGTTTCCAGGAAATATTGGAAATATTAGTGAAGGCTATATTAGTAAATCTTTTCTAAGTGAGTCTGAATTTCTGGTTTAGGTTATTTGCTAGTTCACAATCGATTCGTGGGTGACTCATCCCAATTATCTGATAGATAATTGCTGCGTAGTCAGTGGTAAGCAATTTTTAGAAGAGCATAACCATATTTTCGATTATTTCACTTGAAGGTTCAATGGTCATAGGTTCGAATAATGAGTTTACAACCATTATTCGTTTGTATTTATTTTTTAGCCTTTTTGGTTTGGGTATAAGATACCAGAGTACTAATTACTCGGGGATCCACCTCATCGGAGCCTAGGATTCTCACATTTCCCGTGGTCTACTTGCTGTCTATATTTCCGGCTCAACTTTCAGTCAGCCTGTCCAGGGAATAACCTCGATCAGGGTAATTATAACATTAATATTAAGTGGTTGATTATTTTGTACGAACTTTGGGAAGTCACAGGAAGTCCTGTTGACCAACAAAGTTCCAACGGCCACTTGAGAGCCCGATGTAGGCAAATTGCTGAACGGTTCCTCTACAAGTTTTCTTCGCTAACGACGGGTGTAATTGTAAATATATATAGTTAAAGAGTCGCGTTTTAAGAGTCTTCTACCTAATTGCGCAATCAGGTCTAGTCTAGTTTTACCTCGTTTCTCTACAGAGGTTAGTCTGACTAGGATGATTTTTTAGTTAAGCCTACGTTATCATTAGCTAAGAGTACCGTTTTTCTTTTTATTTGGGAAATCAAATTCAAATGTTCCATATTAATGATAAATAAATGATTTCCGTACTTTATCTCAATTTAAACCCATTTTTGTGCAAGTTAATTCATTACCTAGACGGCTCAATTCGTTTTGTATTCTCATAAAAGCAAGGCTCATGCCCGATTTTTCATTAACTTCATCCAAATTCCGTGGCTCATCATCACTATATTGAAAGAAGAACTCCAATCTCCCAATTTTTCGTAGAGATTGATTATAAATTCATAGGAAATCAAGCATCAAAGGCTTTCTTTCCCTTTTCAAAATAAACAATTTTATTCTTACGATCATTTGTATATTGGATACGTATCAAGTTGGTAGTGGCTTGGTGCAGAGTCAGAGAGGAGAGAGAAGATTGTATCCATCTTCTGAGTTACATTGTAATTTTAAAGTGTCAGCCATTTCATTCCTTGATCTGATCTTGAAATCTTGTTTAAAGTAAGTGATCAATATAAGGAGAGGTGGAAGGGGAGAGAGATAAGATTTTGAAAATTTTCCATTCCAATCACCATCAGTTGTCAGTCAGGCAGGAATTGTACAAGTTAATAAAGTAATACATTACATTAGCCAACTGACTTTTATTACAATGTATTATGCACGTGTTTAGAGTTTAGAGCATGTAATCTCATTTCACCAGCCAGTTTAGCTGAATCAGTCAATCATTCAATCCTATTTTTATTCAAGTTTTTTTTTGTTTCAAATCGAGAGAGACTTAAAGAACACATTATTTATAATAATGTATGCTTACGGTTTTTATATTTTGATTACTTATTTATCATTGTTCTGTGTCTGTACCAAGAATTGGGAGAAATTTATGGCAAATGAAGAAAAAAAATTATCTCTTGGCCATAATAATGCATGCTAATATAACCCATAAGGGTATGGTGCATACTATTTCCCTATAGATCACTCCATTTTACGAGCCAATAAGCTCATTTGTGAAAATTGAATTGTTAATCCCAATAATATACGTAATGATTCGAATGATGTCCAAATTTGGGAGCTGCTATATATATACCATATACCACAATATTATACTCTTTACCTTTGATATTATACTGTATATCTATTTTATAATGGTACTCATCCACGAGTTTGGCTGTCGGCTATCATCAAGATATAAGAAGATTGGTGCAAGATTTCAAACTAACGATTGAAAATTAAGTCGTACATGCAGTTACATTTGAAATTTACCAGTGTATGTATATATATGCATTCGTCAATCTTATGTACATACATTCACAAAATTCCTATATATAAAAATTGGTTTACTTTACAACGGGGTTAGATTACGTTGTGTATCCACCTTTTGTATATTTTTTTTGTTTCATTCATTCATGAACTGCAGTCAATGAAGAACTGAAAAAAATACAGAGGAAGAAATGTGAGTTAGTTTTGCTTGTTGATCGTAAACACTGATTTAGTCTCTAATCATAATAACGCTACTTGATTAATAGATTATTTCAGGCTGAATAAGTTTTTCTGCATGTTGCACCGCACCCCTCCCAAGTTCTCCTTTTGTGTTTCACATTTTCATGTTTTATGAAGAATGCTTTTTAAGAGAAAATTCTTGGTGTAAATTTGAGAGCATATCATAACATGCAGCAATTAGCACACCTGTTAAGAAACATGCAGAAGTTATTGGTCCAATCTGATGTGCTCGCGTTTTTAATGCAGTTTTCAGGTATGAATAGTTTCCAACTGAATAATAATAAGTTCTTGGGGGCCTTCTTATTTGCCCTTTGGTGTAAAAGTAGTATGACTTGGTTGAGCTGTTTTTAATTACCCATACTCAGCATCCTCAGTTGTTTACTCCATGAATGCGGAATTAGATTAAAATAGATAAAACAATGTCAGTCATAAAGTTTTACGGTCGTTGGCAAAATTGCAATCCATCAAATTCAAAGAATGGTGAAGGAGCTCATGCATTATTATTATCTTATAAAGAAATAACGCCAACGCGCTTCATGAAAAAAACTACCCCTCGAAGGCAGGAAATGACTATCAAACTTTCACACATCATGTACGTTTCTTCAAAATGACCATTCCATCCATGAGCATATATAATCACGGGAAAGATGGAGCTCAAGATTTTTCATAATCATAAAGTAGTAGTAGTATTATTATTATTATTTCCCATGAGCCAGCCAGGAATTTATTTCTTGGCTCGGTATGGAAAAGACAATAAATTAGAGAAAGATACTACATAGAATAAATGAGCAATTAAATGAGTTTATACGGTGTGGCAAATGGGCCATTAGTTTTTCTCACAATCTTGACAATCATTTTTTGTCTTTTTTTTTGCAGAGGGAGCCTGGATTCTCATCTCATCTCTCACAAGCCACCGGAAAAGACATATGACTGTGAAAAATGTGGAATGCAATTTCATGTTAAAGCGAATCTTCGACAGCATATGAGGACACACAGTGATAATCCGAAAAAATTCCCATGTGATTTTTGTCCTAGTGGATTTTCAAAGCGTGTTAATCTTCGCTATCACATCAAGCGCAAGCATCCTGAAGAAGCTGAAAAGATGAACAATAACAATAATAGTAATGATAGTGGAGCTGGTAATCTGCAATCGGGGCTGGCTATGGCTGAAGCCCTCTCCGGCACAATTCTCCCCAACAATAATGCTGCTGCTGCTGCTCTCCCGAGTTGTGGTGATACCTCCAAAGATAACAAGAACCAAGGAAGTTTCAAATGTGAACACTGTGATCGAGCATTTTTATTTAAAAATAATCTCAAAGCCCATTTACGGACTCATACTAGGGATAAGAAATACACTTGTGATTTGTGTGGAAAGTCATTTATTTATAAAGAAAGTTTGAAAAATCATATGCTTTTGCACTCCAACGAGTTGCCCTACTTGTGTGACATCTGTGGTAAGAAATTTCGGGACCGTTCTAACCGACGGAAACATGTGAAAAATGTGCATAAGTATCTCTTCATTAATGGGGATATTAACAATCCTGTTAAGCCTGGAACTGTGACTCCCGGAAGTAGTGGTGCTGGGGTTAATGTAGGAGTTCCAGGTGCAACATCCGCTGCTCAACCGGGAGAACCGCCAACAAAGAAAAAGAAAGTTTCTAAAAAAGCTGCTGCTGCAGCCGCCGCCGCGGCTGCTGGTCAACAAAATCCTGCAGAACAAATGGCAGCAGCAGGACAAGACAATAGTAATAAGACAAGGAGCATCATCAAGTCGCCTGCAGCCCCGAGAGGAAAGAAAGCCAAGACTGCTGCTGTGGCAGCTACAAAAACAGCTAGCAATACAAAGTCGGTGATTGTCAGTGCTTCCACAACGGGTAGTCTGGATACGAAAGTGGATCGAAAAATAATCATGAGTCCAAGTCCAAAAAACACTGGTGCTGGTTTAACCAGTAGTAGCGTGGGCTCGCCCAGCTCTTTGGAATATGTTCACTCACATTCATCATTGCCTGTCACGGTTCATGTCCCTATGGCAGGTTCTCAAGGCCAATTTTCTCACGGACGGAATATTATTGTGAAAGCAGCCTCATCAGCAAGCAGCATTCCTCCGAATCATCAGTCACCACCTGCCCTTAGCCCAGAAATGTATCATCACTCACATCAGCAGCATGGCCGTGGGCCGGCATCGATGCAGCAGAATGTTATTGTCTACCCCAAACCTAAAGTCATACCTGATCATTCACAACAATATCCTAGTTCATCAGTCATTTCTCAAACTATGCAACAACCAGCTCAGCATCAGTATTATGTGAATGCAGATCAACAGCCGCATCATCATCAGCAGCAGCAACAGGGGTACACCTATCTCCAGCTTGCATCTCAGCCCAGCCCTGTCCAGGGCTCTCTCATGCCGCAGTCACATATTTCTTCACCAAACCCTAGTGCATTTGAGTATGTTCTTGGTAGTACAAATCTATCCTCGTCACAAGACAGCCGAGGAAGTGATCCATCAGGAGGAGGACATCCGTATGGTAGCGGTGGCACGGGTAATCCTAGTCATCCACCAATGGAGATTCAAGTGGTGAATGCAGAATACTCACATCTCTACCCAGCAGATCCGAATTCATTACCGTATGAGCAACATCATCATTATCACTGGACTTCCGCGCCTCCATCAGCTCCTCCAGGAATGGATCACGGAAATCACCCTCCAAACTCCTCGTCGCCTTATGAATTAGTAGCACCTCCGGCAGGTAGCAATGGTAGTAGTAGTGGATTAGTCAATGAGGGTCCTGGTTCTCACCAGCATCCTCCCGTCTCCATAGCTCAATCTTATGACTCTGGTGGTATCAATCCGGGCTCCAATGCTCTCAGCGCGCCATCAGCGATATATGCCACTGGAGCTGCACAGGGTCACGAAGTCCTTGACCCGTCTGGTAACGGGGGCTTTTTCTACAAGGATGACTTTGATTTCAGCTATCTATAACGAATCCTACTTAACCAACTCAACAAATTTATGTCCTTTATATACACAGATTTTCTGTATTGTACTAATATAGATAAGGAAAAGAGAAATGTAAAGAGAATATGACAGAACAAGATTATTATTTACTCAAAGTAATACTATTACAATACGATTTCCGTTTCATACATATATATGCTCTACCTTTTTATTCGTACTATTATAGTAATATAGAGTTGTTATATGTATATTATGATTGATGATGCTGATGCGTCTTTTAAATGCTGCTGCTGCGATTGTAATGATACTTTTGAAACGCGACAATTATTGCATTTTTTTAAAATTTCATTTGCAAAGAATCTAGTTGAGTATAAAAAAAAGTACCGTGGTAGTTTATACACAAGATACATATGATATATATGGATATTATTATTACCTTACTTTAAACCTCAAAGAAGACATTTCATCTATGCAGATTATACAAATATAATAAATATATTATATATAATCTACTACTTCATCAATACAAAATTCTTTGTGTGTACATCCTCTTCTCACAAATGTAGCCTACATAAAAAAAGTTTATAAAATAAATATATTATTATTATAAATTTGTTGTTAGCATTTATATGAAAACTGTAGCTGTGTCAAAAAATGGAACGTCAAGTCAAACACGCAGTTTCACATAAATACAAACACCCATCAAGGTAATAACAATATAATCCTGTGCTGATTATTATTATGCTCCTTTTCCCATTAAATTTGTTTTTAATCAGATATTGAATTTGATAGGAAGCACATTTTATTTGAAGAGATTGTGTATTTCGTATGCATTTGATTGATACATTTTTGTCCAATATATACCTTACCTTTGACCTTGTATTGGTTGAAGTAAACAATATTTTTATTGAAACAGAGCAAACAGTTATATCACTTTTTGAGAAAAACATTTTCCTCCTCCAAAATAAGTCTTTGAGTTTCTCCTTTTTATCCATCCGCAATGTCAGTTTAACACTGACCTTGCACATGTTTGTTTTCTTGGTTTACAACGAACCATTTGGTATTTGAGAGAGTTTTGAATTTTAAATAACTATTGTCAGTTATATATGGTAACTTTGTTATTAAGTTTAAGAATTCTATGAAGAAGAAGAAGAAGAGTTTGTATAAAAAATATGTTTTTGCACAGAAATGATATGATTTACTGTGTGTTGTGCGTACTTAACTGAATTACACTTATGAAAATAGTCCACAATAATTTATTACTGAATACTTAATCGTCTAAAACATGTTATATAATATTATTAGTTAATTGCTTACATTCAAATACAGCTTATTTAAAATATATATATATCCCTTATCCTTTATGTTAGCTACATGACGTTTTTGTAAAAAAAAGGAAATGATACATCATTGATCGTATCCTTTTAATACTGTTTGTGATAAACATTTTATACGTATTTTTGAAATACAAGCTACGTAAGCATACACATATATTATTATTGTTCTTTTGTACATTTTCATTTTTTTGTCCTCTCTGTTTATATTTTTGTTGTCAGTTCTATAAATCAAAAATATTGCTATCAATTTTATCCATAAAATATGTTCATTTATTCAGTGAAGCAGGCTTGCAAACAAATCTCGTCATCATTATAGTAAAGAATTGGATTGGTTGGTTATAATCACAATATCCATTTCCAGACTTTACCTTTGTCATATAAGCTAAATTTACGTTGGATGGTAAATGCCTTTGGCCGTTTGTTTTACGGTGCATCATATATTATTATATGTACCAATCAATCAATCAATCCCTTTTCCGTTGATAGAGGCTGCCTGTTTTAAGGCAATGTAGAATCTATAGACTATTATTTTTGTTGTTGTATTTGAAACCAAATGGTATTGTTTCCTCCAGAGTTCTCATGTGTTTGGATCTCGACGGAAATAAATGTAAGGAATGAGTTATCTCTCTGTATTTGTAGGTATTACTTAATAAGTTAATCCACCCTTTGTTTCGTCTTCGTCATAATAATACACTATAATATGCTTGAAAATGATCTACATTTTACATACTTAACTCTACTAACATACAAGGCATCCTTATTAATTTTAATTTTGAGATGAGGACGCATATATATATACATCCTTGTTTACAATTAGTGGACGGATACACATGATAATATACATTACGTAAAAAAAATTTGGAAGCTTAAGGATGATATTGTGCAACCTCACGAGCTCATAGGGTCACTGAAATCTTCTACGTATTCATTCAGAAACCATATAGGATGTATTACACAAAGAAAAAATTCGGTAATGCTGAAAAAACAGAAAAATGACATTTCCTACCCGTAAATTATACAGGGGAGCCTCAAACATTTAGAACTACTATAATATAACCATTTTTATATTATCAAGAGGATCTAGTGATCAGTGCAAATTTTTCCGTATATTGAAATAGGCAACCTAAACGTACTACTTGTAAACTAAACCAGCAGGCTATAAACTTTTATCAAACAAAATGGAATATTTAAGGCAGACGTTTTTAAACGGAGAAAATTTACGATAAAGACAAATTGAACTACATTCATAACTACTTGTAATTACTATTATTGCATTTAAGTAAAAGTCAGTCGGTTACACATTGTGTTAAATGATATACGTATAAAATCTGAAAGCGCAGATCATCATCTACTTCTTTCCGCAATGCAATATACTACGCAACTGTTTTTCTTAAGTTTTCACACATAATGCGGTGATATGTAATGATAAACATAATTGTAATGTAATGAGGTTGGGGTAGAGTAAATTCATCATTTTAAAATTATTATTATCGCATGAAATGTAGACTGAAACCTGCAAAAATGCCATAAAATACCAGAATAATGACATTTAGACAAGATTAAAAATCTTATAAGATGCAATACTTGTGTATTTGAAAGAAAAAGCTGCTCTGTGCAGCGCATCGGCAGCAACCCCAACAAAAAGTGCAGTGTTGGATGATTGTTGATTTGTTTTCATACTGTAATTTGTGGTTCTTACTATAAGCCGAAAATACGTAAGATTGTCAATAAAACTGGTAATAAATTTTCTCTCTATAAATCATAAATACAGTTTTAGTAAAAATACTTGTGGTTGTGTAAACTTTTTTTTAAAAAAGAAATATTATACACGAAACATACAAAATTACTTACTACTGTGTTTCTTTTGAGTTTTAGTCAACACGTTTACGAAAAAGGGAAGTCGCATTTATGGAACAAAAAATAAATAGAAATATATAATATGCCTATTGATACATTACATACTATAGGTGATCAAAGCATTTATATACATTATCAAAAACTGTATCATTCACTACATAGAATTTATCGCTATATGTCTACTATAATAGGTAAATTGTAAATGCGATTTTATTAAAAGAAAAATCATACATAGAAGCTACTGGGATGATGGAAAAGGGGAAGATAATAATTGTTACAAAAACATTATAATATTACAAGAAAACAAATAAAAACGTGGTTTTACATAAAAGAAATTCATACTATTTGAGATGAACTTTATTTTGCGCATCACGTTCATTCATACAATTGCATCAATATTAGCATAGTAATCAAGTTGACTGGCACCTATACGGCAGTAATCAGAGATCCCATGCAGACGATTTTATACGGAACATTGTGTAAGCATTTGTCCAATTCACACTAACAACGTTTGCGATTCTCTTTGTTGCAACATTCCATCTACTTATCCGGTCATAAAGGTTAAGTCTGAGATAAGACGGCTATTGTCCACTCAATTCAACCTAAAGTTTTATTTGAATAAACGATAATCACAGGCTGCTGAATAATATTTAACAGTCAACGGATTTACTTCGACTTTGATTTATCCTGCGATCATGTAATTTAATTTTGTATGAATCACACATTATTCCAGATTTGCGAAATTTGCTTAATACATGATAACAAGATACGATGCAGCTTGATAAGGAATGCGAGAATGGTTTCTTCCATGTTTACCGCCCTTGATTATGATAATACATGTATTTCATGAATTTACTGCTAAAACCTTGTAGTAGAGCTAGCTAGTCATTTCATTCGTTCATGGTCACTGGACTCGACCATTTCGAAATTGCAACTGTATGAATTTGCATTAAAAAGTAAAGTACAAGCATGGAGCAAGCAAAAATAGTTCTCATTATTCTTTCCATTCTCGGGGGAATTAGCTCATCACCTCCACTTCGAGAAGTTAGTCCCGAATTTGAAAATTTTGAGGAGATCATTCCTCTCTACAAACTTCCTGACTCGCTAGTTCCGAGCTACTACAATGTTGAACTTCAGCCCATTTTGGACGAAGGCTATGGAACCAGATTTACTGCACCTGGGAAAGTTTCGATCAATGTGCTTTGTCTCTTTGCAACAAATAACATTACGCTCCATGCACTCACCTTAAATATTTCAGAGAGCTCTGTCCAGGTACGATTAGCACGAATAATGTATATAGAGTGAGTGGAGGCATCCAATTTCCACCATGTCTGGTCTTTTTTCTTATTCTTGTCTGCCCGACAATCTCTGGCATATTTGATGCGTCATGGAAAATTAAATCTTTAGGTCAGAGAAATTGTTGGAGGAAGTGAAATTCCTATTGCATCCTTTGATGTGGACGCTGAGAAGGATTTTTTTATTATCAACCTACAAAATGGTCTCAGAGCTGGAGCTGTCTATCAAATCTATATCGAGTTTGTTGCCCCAGTTAGTAGGGAAGTCTTGTATGGATTGTATTTGAGCAATTATACTGCAGATGATGGCTCTACCAGGTAATATAATGAGGGGCATGAACACCATTTTTCTAAATCATTGTTGGGCTTGCTGTATTTTTAACGAAGAGCGCTCCATAAATTTTACAAAGGTACATGGCAATAACTGATTTGGAAGCGACGGATGCCAGAAGAGTATTCCCTTGTATGGATGAACCTTCAAAGAAGGCTGAGTATGTGGTTAAATCTAAAATTATTCTCACTTATTGAAATGCAGACATGCATAAATATACCTCACCTTTCAACGTAGGTTTGAAATATCCATCATTCGCCTGCCAAAGTATAGTTCTTTATCCAACATGGATCTGCTTCGAACTGAAACAGAAGGGTAAATGTTAATCTTTCAAAGTTTCATAAAAATTGTGAAAATTAAAAAAATGAATACATTAAAAATGTCCCTCACCCCATCATAATCCAATACAGACCTGGAATCCCACAAGGATGGGTAAAAGATATGTACAAGCGGACGTTGAAAATGAGTACCTACTTGTTCGCTGTCGCTGTTTCCGACTTTGAAGTAGAAGAAGCTGCCCCTGGTCACTACACTAAACCAGTGAAAGTTTGGGGTCCTCCTCCATACATGCAAGCCGGGGCGGGCAAATATTCTCCCGATCTTACTGCTAAGCTAATGACAGCTCTAGAAAACTACTTTCGCGTTCCCTACACGTTCCCAAAAATGGACAAAATCTCAGTTCCCCATTTTGGTGGAGGGGCGATGGAGAACTGGTTAGTCAAGTCAACTACCTTTGCTACTATTTTTTAAAACTTCGTATGCTTAAATCTACATCATGCACGATTTTTTTTGAATTTCCTTTTAAAATGGTTTTGCAACAGGGGTCTGAATACCTATAGGTAACGTTATATTTGACTCTTATTTGAAACATCCTGTAAATTGAAATGGCATGTCACATTTTTTAATAAATGACATGTATAACTCGTAGGCTCAATCGATTACTTATTGAAGACGGAATTGCCACAGAATCTGACAAGATCTCCACAGCTATCACCCTCTCACATGAACTAGTGCGTCCTTTGTGATATAATTTTTTAACAGATTGATAAAGATCAACGTGACTTTTTATAACCTGATTTTTTTCCCGGATGTTACTTTTATCTAGGTTCATCAGTGGTTCGGAAATCTGGTGACGTTGAAGTGGTGGGACGGTAATTAAATCATATTGAAAATATTGAAAAATTACATCTGAACATTCATGCAGTAGTTGCATTGACGTCAATTCAATAAATTTTTTTAGATTTGTGGCTGAATGAAGGCTTTGCTTCATACTACTCAAATACTGTACTCATTGATGTCGGTCTAGAGGATATACTTCCTTTGGACACTTTAGTTTCTGATGCTATTCAACGTGCCATGTACAATCAAATTACTTAAATAAATGGCTGTCCACTACACATGCAGAGTGCCCCTATAATAGCCGACTTTACCTTTTTAGGTACTATGATGTGACCAGTGCAACCCATCCTGTTCATTATAACGTTACGACACCAACTGAAATCCGGATTATGTTTGACACAATCACTTACAGTAAAGGTTGCGCAATGGTCAGAATGATGGAAGCTATTTTGACAGAGCCTGTCATGAGAGACGCAGTGACAGCCTTCCTAACCAAATTGTAATATGACTTACATCAAGTACTGCTATTGCTAATTATAAATTAACTAAAATGAAATTGGATGGTTTGAAAAACTGCAGTGAGTATAACAATGCCCAACAAGACGATTTATTCCAAGTGATTGACGACCAAGCCACTTCTTTACCTGGAACCGACCTAACCATGAAGGCGGTAATGGACACGTGGACTCTTCAAAGTGGCTTTCCAGTTCTTTATGTCTCAAGGACGGAAGGAAGTGGAAGCATTACATTCAGACAGGTTTCCATGTTTTCTTTCGTGTCATAATGTAAAGAAAGATTTAGACTGGGACGGGGATTGAAAATTTTATTTATTACAATAGGCGAAATTTAAAACCGATTTAAATAATGATGATGATCCAACTCCATCCTCATGGGACATTCCAATATCTCTCTATTTACCTACTGATGTGCAAGTCAACACGAGTGCAGTTTTATGGCTGAAAAAAGATGCTCCCATTGAGTTTTTTAGTATCGCCAATGTGCAATGGTTTATTATAAATCCACGACAAACAGGTAAACGTCACCTTCAAAAATTTATCCTGATATCTATAAATATCCACTGTTCTTTGTTAGAAAGTTTAACAACTTTCTCTGCATTTACGATAGGTTACTACCGTGTTAACTATAATCGGGCTTCTATTCGTCCAATCATCGAACAACTCCATACAAACCATGAGGCGTTTGATCCTCAAACAAGAAGTGCACTTATTGATGACAACTTAAATCTTGCCTATGCAGGTACACTTCTTAAATTTTTACAAAAGTATGGCTTAAAATTCAGTTAATGTAACATCGGGTACTGGATTTTTCTTAGGCTATTCCGACCTGACAGACGCCCTAAATCTTACCATGTACTTGAAAAATGAACGACATCTTGTACCTTGGACTACTTTTGTAACGAATATGGCAAAACCATACAGATTTTTATCTCGTACTGCTGGTCTTTCTGCATTCAAGGTCTGCATAGCGGGTTTTTGATGATTTGTAAACATATTATTTAGTCATAAGTAGAGCTACAACTTATAATGGTCTTAATTTTATTAGAAATACATAGTTGGTCTCATAAAGGACACCCTGACAGAAATCAACATTGATCCTCAACCTAATGAACCTATCGGAAACGCAACAATCTTGCGAAACAAGCTTTTTGAATGGGCTTGTAATCTTGATGATTCCGAATGTATTCAATATTCCAAAAATAAGTTTGCACAGTGGATGACGGATCCTTCCAACAACACAATGTAACATCACATCACAATTTCCTCATAAATTAGTGACGATAGTAAAAGTACGAAGAGAAGTAACGTTGCTTGTTTTAAATAGTATTTTCCCAGATCTTCGACCCTTTGTGTACTGTGCTGCAGTAGCAAATGGAGGGGATGCAGAATGGGATTTTGCTTTGGCTCAGTACAGTGCAGCAAACAGGGAAGTGACCAAAACGAATTTGATTCGATCATTGGCATGCTCCAAATCCGTATTCCGTTTAGCCAGGTAATATAAACATTAGTAGAATTTTCGAAAAATGGAATCATTTATAATTTCATATAATACAAATGAAATAGACTTTTGGATCTGTCCATTGACCAAACATCAGGAATTGAAACTAGCCATCGCGTAATAGCTATGCAAGCTGCTGCTGGGAACTCTCGTGGGATCTTTTTGCTTAGAATTACATGGCATTATTAGGTATTCTGTTTACAAATAAGCATTGTTTTAAATCCAGGTTTGGAGTGAGTATGATTTCAAGTGTAATTACGACCCTGAGCAATACCTTGAACAAGGCTTATGACATAACCGATATACAGAGATTTATCCGAGATAATGAACCAGCTTTGCAGCCCGTTAATGGAACATTGCAGACTGCCATTGGAAATATTGAAAATAATATCAAATGGTCCGTAAGGAACGAAGCTGTTTTCCGGAATTTTTTAAATACTTTGTGATAAAACAAAAAAAACTGTAGTTTATGATGCATGTAAATACAATATACAGACGGTGTATTAGATAAGAATGAATCACATTATGATATGAATGAATTTATTAAGTGAAACAACAAGCGAAGCAATAAATCATATCATGATGCTCGTTTCCGTCAAGCTTGTAACTTGATTATAGATACAACTGTTTTGATTTAAAGTGTCTCAGAATCAACAGATTTAATGAACAAATGCTAATCCTCTAAGCATAAAATATATCGCATTCAGTATCTACTGCAATCATCACTGGTCTCGAGCTGGGATCAAAATTAAAGTGGAATTACAAGGACTTTACCAACTGATTTTACATACAACGTGTGAAAGCAGATTCATTTCATTATGATTTTTAGGCCGACCATGAAGTCAGCAAGTGTAAACAAATCCTAAAGAATGAGGATAATCGGTGGCTCGCCGTTACTAATACTAGTGACTGACATAACAATGCATAAATTCTCCGTTACGGCTCGGCTTATCTCCTATTTAACTCAAACTATTGTGGTCACGTAGCCGCCTATTTATGTATTATACAAACTCTTCAATTATGTAAAACCAGAAATTCGATCGATTGGAAAGCATGATTATGAAACCAATGATATGAACAATTAGTAATCCCTCATCTTCTGCTTAAACTATAAATATTCGGGTTAAACAAAACTACTTTTCCAGTTAGCTTTATGGGTAATTAAAGTTTGGAGCTCAAGATTCTTCTACCCGGATCAAGATTAAAATGAAGGAATCAGTTCGACTTTTAGCAGTTGCACTTTTAATTAGTGTTTGCTTTGCCCAGCTACCCTTCCAGGTCAAACCTCGACCCAGAGGTTTCCCCGGAAAGAGAGATGGCATCAAACCACACGCTAACATTGAGCCATTGTACAGACTAAACAACACATTTATTCCATCACATTATGAAGTTGAAGTTAGGGTTATATTGGACAATGATGGAACTCCTGGGCCACAGTTTACAGCACCTGGCAAAGTTGCAATTGTTGGGGTGAATCAAGAAACTAGCACCCGGATCGTTTTACACACAAATGCATTGACAGTTGACACCAATTCCATTAGAGTAAGTAAATTCATACGTTATTTAAAACAATTGAAATCTCTGAAAAATTGAATTCACGTTACAATCTGCAATATAGATTACATTGACAGCGACTCCTGATCAGCCCCTCACCGTAACCGGCGTCACTGAAGATGACGAACGTGACTTTTACATTATACAGTTAGAAAGTGAGATCGCTGCCGGAGCAGAGGTTTCAATACAAATGGAATATGTTGCGCAAATTCCGACATCAGGAGCTGGTTTATTTTATAGGGAGTATCAGACTGAAACTGGCGAAGTAAGGTGAGAATGGTTTGAATCAATACCTCCAACCTATTTGTTCTTGAGATGAGCCTACTAAATTAAAAATTTTCGAATAGGCGGCTGGCTGCAACCCAGTTTGAAAGTGTGGAAGCCCGCAGAATGTTCCCCTGTTTTGATGAGGTACTTATATGCTTTACTGCAGAATTACTATACTGGCTTTGAGAGCACAAACAAACTCACGCTTGTCCTAATTTTGTGGTATGAAATTTGCAGCCAGATCTCAAGGCCGTTTTTGAGCTAACAGTTATTCGTAAGGATAATTATACATCACTGGCAAACACTGAGCTCGTTTCCTCCACTCCAGAGTATGTAGAAGGGCAATTTTACTGAACATTGCTAATTACACTAAAGTTTCATGAACTGACTGATCTGTATAATTATTATTACATATGTAACTATACGCTTATAGCACCCAATTTCCGGGATGGACGGTTGACAAGTATGCTCCAACCGTTGTGATGTCCTCATATTTGGTTGCGATATCAGTTCACGATTTTTCATACGCTGAAGCCTTGTTTGGGAATAAACCTGCGCGTGTAAGTAATAGAGCCAAGCTTCTGGCTAACTTTAGTATTATATTAATAGCGATATTGCGTTAGTCTAATAGAATGAATTATGGGTATCTAGACGTATGCACCAAAGCACTTGATCGACGGAGGAGGTGGAAATTACACTGCCGACATTCAAGCAAAGTCTCTCAGTTTCTACGAAACATATTATGACGAAGATTACAAACTTTCAAAGATGGATTCCGTTGCAGTTCCTGGATTTGGAGGAGCTATGGAAAATTGGGGAATGAATGTGTATGGAACACCATACATACTGTTTTTCCCCGGAGTGGACTCAGAAAGTCACAGGAACCTTGTAACGTTAATTATTACGCATGAGTTGGCTCATCAATGGTTCGGCAATCTTGTAACACTGAAATGGTGGAAAGAAGTGTATTTAAACGAAGGGCTCACCACTTACTCACAATATCTGGGAATGGAAGCTGTTAGTCCAGATTTGATGGGAGTGGAATTCGCAATTCTAGACGCTTTCCAATACTCCATGCTTTATGACGCTAGTGAATATTCACATCCTTTGTCGAATGATGTCACAACTCCAGATGAAATTGACGGCATGTTTTCAACCATTTCTTACGAAAAGGGAGCTTCCGTCATTAGAATGGTAGATGGTTTTCTGACCAGGGAAACCTTGCGCAAGGGGCTACAGGCTTATTTGAAAAAGATGTCGTTTCAAGGTGCTCAACAGGAAGATTTATTCGAATCACTTGAAGAGGCAGCAGTAGCGGATAACCGTCTCCCTGCAGGGTTAAACATGGCTGATATCATGAGCTCATGGACGCTCCAAAGTGGATTTCCACTCGTGAGGGTACAAATTGCCAATGAAACAGCCATTACCGTATCACAGGAGCGATTCCTAAATGACGGTGCTGAAGATCCAGAAGGCTCATCTTGGTTCGTACCAATCACGATTGTCACAGCAGATAATCCTACTCTGGAAAATAACATTCCACAAGTTTGGTTGGAGAAAGACGTCAGCTCAAAGGCAGTTGCGCATGATGTTTCAAAATGGATAATGATTAATCAAAATGCAACAGGTGGGTAAATACCACTTTAAAACATACTGAATGCTAATTAAAAAGTTGTGTTGATTCGGCTCATAATGCGTAAATTGATATTGATACAGGATTTTACCGAGTTTTGTATGACGACACACTCCGTCAACTCATTCAAAATCAATTGGAATCGGATGCTAGTGTGATAAGCCCCTTGAGCAGAAGTCAATTGATTGATGATTATTTTGTTCTTGCTGGTGAAAGTAAGTATTTTATAGTACAACAGTTTTTAGTCTGCTGTCACCATTTGTTTTGGGGATTTACGGTTTCATTTATCCCATTTGTATATCTCTAACAGAATATGTAAGCATTGAAGCAGCCCTTAATCTTACACGCTACATGGAACAAGAAACACATTTTGCTGTTTGGAGTACATTTTTTGAACATTTCAATAACATCTATGTTAAGATGGCATCCCACCCTGGCTACTCTCTTCTTCGGGTATTTAAAAAACAATACAGAAATGCACTTATCTTCGTTTTGATTTAACACCACTTTTTCACATGCTGTTTTTATACAATGTTTTTGCTATTTGTAGGACTACCTTGTACCAAAACTTGACGCTGCTTTAACTGCAGTTGGGGTTGAAGAGTCCCCATCACACACTGGAGCGTTGGCAATCCTTCGTGCAGATTTACTCGACTGGGCATGCTCACTTCAAAGTCCATTGTGTTTCACATATGCTAATCAACTGCTCGCTCAGTGGGTAGATAACCCAAATACAAGCCCGTAAGTTTTTGGATGTTTAAAATTCAAACTTTAGGTTTTGAATGCTAAAATATGGCTAATCATTTAATTGTTCATTTTTGTATTTGCTGAAGTATTTTATCGGTCGACGCTCGTGCGACTTTAGAATGCGCAATTGTAGCAGCCGGAGGAAAACCTGCGTTTGACTTTGTCTTTGCGAAATATCAAGACTCTGGAAGTAACACTGAACTTAAAAATGAATTTCTAAATGCTTTAGCCTGCACAACAGAAATCTCAGTGATGAATGAGTAAGTGAATTTATTCAGAAGAAAGGTAAACAGATAGAAAACGGAAAATTCTAATCTATTTCTTCTACCGTTTACAGATTGCTGAATAAAACACTGAACACTACATCCGGGATAGCCCCTGGTGATGCTAGCTCAGTGCTTAATTCAGTTAGCTCCGGTGCGTTAGGCAGGACAATCATTTTGGACTTCCTTTCTGAAAACCTGGAGGACGTTATTACTGTAATTGGTAATGGAGGTCTCCAACCGATTACTGGAGTTCTCGGAACGCTGCAGAATTATTTTACCACCAAAGCTCAATTAGATAAGGTATATAGTTTTAATGCTAAATGCGACTATATCAATGCAATATGATATAATTAGGTTTGATCATTCTTGATTTACACTTCTATTCAATAGCTCGAAGCGTTTGTTGCTGCTCATCAAGAAAGACTCACTCCCATTAACATGGCGATAAGACTAGTCATCCAACGAATCCAAGACAATATTAGCTGGATGGATACAACTGGATTCGATATCTGGATGTGGTTGTGGTTTAGTTCATAAATTTTAGGTAAAGTTATTCTGTACCTTAAACTATTTAAACTTGTATTTGATAATAAATTGGGATAAAATTTCATTGTCAAAATCATAGCAGTTTTCAATTTTTCATTCTGAAACAAATATTAAAAATTAATACTTTGTGTACGATTCGTAATTTATACTCGTCACTACTTACATCTAAACTGTATGCAATGACAATCCTATCTTCACGGAGCCAATTCAGCTTGAAAACATCACTTCAATGCACCTATTATAAATACTTTTTTTACGGTAGGGCTTAGACAAATAATGGATTCTTAGGTACTTTTTGCGTCCCAAAATGCTGGGTAGAGACCTGAAAAGGGATTAAGAAATGACTAAAAACATTTTACATGCACTGCTTCCAATAAGGTATATTTTCAAGAGAGAAAGAGACAACCCAAATATTTATTGATATATATAGTAGGCCTAAGACATTTCGAATGTAAAACTGTTATTCATCATTCTTCAGAGACAGGGCCCAAATCGACTTCGTTGCCAGTTTTCACATTATTACAGATTACCAAGTATTCATTTCAAAACCATATATCATTCCTGAAATGTACTATTTTACTGTGCCAAAATGATTCGAATATATATCTTCGGTTCAATTATTTTGTGCTCCACATTCTGGCTGTGTTTGGCAGAATTCAACCCTCCGGTGGAAAATGAGTGGGATAATGATTTATATCCAAATGTAGATTTTCTGAAAGAGAGATTTGACACAAGAAAATATAAAGTGAAATCAGAACCTGAACGCATACATAAATATCTTCCACCGACAACAAAACCCATTAGCTATGATTTAACCCTTCGAATAATATTGGAATCAAAATTAGGAGGAAGAATTAACAGCTCTGGATCTGTAAATATACGAATAAAATGTTTGGAAGCTACAGATCAAATTGTGATGCATGCAGACGTGAATTTGTCACTATCAATCCGGATACTGTGAAAGTAATCTGTTTCCAACAAAACTTAAAGACATGTTTGGATTTTATATGGCGTAGCCTCAAGTAAAAGTGTGGAATTCTGAATATAGTATTGAACATTGCTTTCAGGTAGAGGAGGCGATATTTGGAAAACCAACCACAGGACTATTCCAGTAAAATCAGACCTTTGAAGATTAATAGATTTTTACATAATTCACTTGGCCACGCCGTGCAAAGTGAATTGGGAATATTTTGTGAAGATTCCTTTTATAGCTCAAATAAACACAGTAAATTTACTGGATTATATCTGAGCACTTACAGAGATCCTGTGACAAATATCACGAGGTACTTTAAACGAAAAAAATTAAAAATTAGAGATAAAAAAAACTCGATTATAATAGTTCATGTTTGTGATTAGGAAGCTGGCCTACACAGTTGAAGCTGAACATGCGAGGGAAAAATTTCCAAAACTACGAATGAACCCGATAAGAAGCAAACATTTAAAGTTGACTATTGGAAAGACCAGAGAATCTAAACTCTTTAAGCAACATGATCATAACCAAAACTGAAAAATGTAAATTTCACAAAATAATAAATTTAATAGCCAAAATTACATAAAAATTGATAATAATAAGAAAATTGTGTGCATATCATTTCAGTAAAGAACCTTCCAGGATGGTACTGGGATCACTATTCCCCAACGCCAGTGATGTCATCATACTTGCTTGCTCTGGTGGTTTCAGACTTCACTTGTGTATCAGAACACCCCATTAAATACGATAAACGCATTGAAGTAATTGTTACGGATTTTCTTATTTTTCAACGACCACATTATAACAATTAGCTAAGCCTGCAGCAGTATGTTTTATCATAAAGGCATAAATCCTAATCTTATCATAGGTATGCGGTCCTCCTCACATGATTGCAAAAGGTGGAGGCAAACATTCAACTGAAGTTGTAGCCACTGTATTGAAGTACTATGATGGTTTCATGAAACAAAAGTATCCTCTACCAAAAATGACCAGTGTTGCTATTCCCGATTTCCTGGCTGGTGCAATGGAGAACTGGTACGACAGATTATTACTTTTACAATTCAGATAGTTTAGTTTTAATTTTACTTCTTTGCTTTTTCACACAGGGGTATAAATACATACATGGTAGAAGGATTGATTTACTATCCAGGCATAACGTCTGAATCAGACAGGTTATGGATTGACTTAGTAATTGCTCATGAGCTAGCACACCAAAACTTTGGGAATTTGGTGACAACCAAGCTCTGGAACCAAATTTATTTGAACGAAGGACTTGCAACATACATTTCTTACTTTGGACTGCAAAGCGTTAGTCCAGAGTTTGAGCCTGAAAAGGAGTGGATAGCAAGCTACAGAAGGGAAGCACTTTCGACTGACGGAATTATTGACACACATCCTATTGTCAATATTTCAAATCCAAAACCTTTCTTTGATGAAATCTCTTACTCTAAGGTATATTTTTGATACATCTCCATTATTTTGCATGCATCTTTAGCAAATAACAAACGTATCGTGTTGCTGATCTCATTGTTATTGTAGGGTGCTTCCCTGATAAAAATGATGGAAAATTTCCTTACCCGAGAAGTCTTACATGAATCATTGCAGTTTTATTTAGCAGAGCAGTAGGTTTCGAGCATCAGTTTCATAAAATTGTCAACAGGTAAATTGCCAATATGATAATTGTGTTTTGTATTTGCTCTAGTGCATATAATACAGTAACGCAGTGGGATTTATTTGAAGTCATTGAGCGACACGCATTTACTCACGGGGTTAACCCACCTGTCGCATCAATAACTGAAATTATGGAATCATGGACTCTTCAACCGGTACGTTGTTGTATACGCATGTAAATTTTCTGTAGATTAAAGTACTGCCAAGTAGTTTATTTTATCTTAAACTACATTTTGCGGGTACACAGGTTTTATTAGTTAATATAAATTAGTGTTTTTATTTACTGTTTCTTTACAGGGATATCCGGTTATACGCGTGGACTTCATTTCCAACCAAATGATAGCCTTATCCCAGGTTTGTTGAAAGATTAAAAAATGAATGTGTATTAAACAAAACTCACAATTTATGTTTATTGCATAAGCTTAGGAGCGGTTTTTTGATCAACCCCCACAAAATAAACTGCATCCTCAGTTCTGGTATGTTCCAATAATAACGCTAACAGACAAGACAAAGTTTTCACTTTTGGAGAAGAGGTTACCTACTACCTGGCTTTCCAGCACAGAACCAACAAAAGTATTATTTATCGATGAGGAATTTGAATGGATTGTGATAAATAACGACGGGTCGGGTAAAAGAAATTACAAGTGAAAAGAAAGCTGATTTACATCCCTTTATTAAATGGCACTATATTTGCGTAAATTGAATCCTCAGGTTTTGCAAGGGTTCTCTACGACGATGCTTTGATAAGGCGAATCCAAAAGTATTTGAGCATTTCACCCCAGATATTTAGTGCTCTAACACGAGCTCAGATAATTGAAGACTCATTTGAGCTGGCATGGGCAGGTAAAGACCAACCTAACTTCATACTTTTCTGCGCTAATAGAGAAATTAAATTGATAGAAATATTTTGATGTTTAGGCTACAGCCGCTTAGAAACTGCACTGGACTTGACAAAGTACCTGGGTAATGAACACGAGCCAATTGTGTGGTCTGCTGCGTTAAATGGATTTGGTAAAATTTATGCAATGTTGGTCGACGATGAAGCAGCATTTGCATCGTTCAAGGTGATATTTCATATTCAATGGTTTTCAGGTTATTTAAGCTCATTTCAAGCTCATTTTCCCTTACCATTAATGTTTTATGATGAATTTAGGAATATGTGTACAAGAAGATTTCTGCCTCCCTTTCCATCACGGGAGTTGAGCAACTTGTCGAAGATCGAGGAGTGTCAGTTTTGCATAGGGCTTCTATGTTAACTTGGGGCGGAATGTTACAAGTATCAGAAGCTATGAATTATGCGAACAAATTAGTGATGGAATTGATTAGCACTGCATCAACGAGCGGGTACGATGGCTAAAAGAACAATTTATGCTTAGTTTTAATTGTCAGTGCTAACGAATAATGAAATTTTTAATGCTAAAAATTAATAGAGTACCACCGGATCTTCATGCTCAAACGTATTGTAATGCAATTATTGGTGGTGACAGAGACGTTTACCACAGTTTGCTTAGTGTATTTCATATCGAATCGAACAACGATATAAAGGATATGCTGGCGAGAAGTCTTGGATGTTCTAATGACGCAAACATTTTAGAGGAGTATTAACCAAAATTTACATAAATGTCATTCAGTTTCAGTCATTGGAATTTATCAGTCATTTTACACTTAATTCTTGTCCGCAGGCTTCAAAGAAATGTTACAAGTAGCAACACTGGGTTCTCAGTTTATCAACGATCGCAAATTTTGTTAAAACTCGCTAAGAATCCTCTTAGCAGAAAAACAATATTAAGTTATTTGGATGAAAATTTCGAAGATCTGAGAAATCTTTTTGATGGTCCTAAAACAATCGTGAGGACTTTGGAAAATGCGGCTCAGTACTGGAATACTGACAAGCAACTTCAACAGGTATGTCAAATTGCTGTTCTCAAAATGCCCTGGAGTGGTCACAAAACTCCAGATTTGATGATTAAACGCCTAAAATGCCTCAATTATACAATTCCAGCTATTGAAATTCCTTGCCAAGTACAAAGACGAATTTTCAAAGCAGCCTAAGCTTGAGAAATCAATAAAGAAAATCATGAATCAAGTGGAAAAGAATATTATATGGTTGCAGAAATTCGCAGGGCTTGTAAAAATATGGCTGAGTAATAATAACTAGTAAAATTAAAAAAATAATTGTATGGATTAACTGGAAAAACACATTCATTTATCATAAATATAGTTCATTCACCATTGAGTTAGAGTTAAAATAAATCAGGGTGTAAATCGTTGTGTTTAGTTTTCATTTTGTTCATTCAATTGACTAAGGGCACATGCAATTAAACGACGAGCCGACGCGAGTAGGGGTTTAGGTATTTTTGGCAAAAAATGTGTTTTAATTGAAATCTTATTAACCAGCTTTCGAATGACATATACACAAAAGTGTGTCATTTGAAAGTGCATGACCTTGACCTCTGTCGAAAGTTCAAATATCAACTTGTAATGAATATTTATAAACAGCACTGCAGTAGCTTTCAAAATGGTGTATCATAAGCTATGGTGGTCATTTGAACATTAATCGTGGACCTTGAACCCTGTTCGAAACCTATGATTTGAATTTGCCATGCATATTCATCATCAGTAGAGCAAATTTCGAATGATGCATCATAAGCTGTATGTGACGCTTATCAATTTAGTTGCGCTTATCATTTGACCCTGTTCCCGTGACCCCAGATAACCCATCTACGAAGTTATAAGATATCCTCCGCTTTGACCTTATCTATCGATTGGTGAAAACAGAATTTCAAAAAGTCAAACGGTTCGAAAGTTATCGTGTTGACAGACAGACGACGACGACACACAAAGTCTTCTTAATATCTACCTAAAGGTACATAATAAAATCATGAATAACAGGAAGGATGGTATAGTTTGTCGAATTCAATAAAAAAAATTCAATCAAATCTCAAACGAAATTTACAGCCTACCATTCTATGATAGGAATATAATAAACCAATAAACCATGTAGAGCGATTTTCTGACAATCATACATGTAGGGAACTACTCTTTGCTTAAACCTTGTAGGATTCCATGTATATGTTTCAACGACAAGTTGGAATTAAAATAAATCAGGGTGGAAGTCGTTGGGTTTGGTTTTAAGTTTGTTATTTCAAACAATTGACTAAGGGCCCATACAAGCAAATGAAGAGCCGACGCGACGAGAGGTTCAGGTACTTTTTATGCACAGAAAGAAATGCTATTTTGAGACTGAGAAAAGGATTATGGAATTACTAAAACTTGATTTTATTTTTAAGTGCATAAAAGACAACCCATATACTTAATGCCTAAACCGTCACGTATGTATGCGAGCATGAAAAATGTTATTCACCTTTCTTCAGGGCCCGAATCGAACTCATTGTCAGTTTTGACATCAGTCGCTTACCATCAAAATCCAAAGTATACGCTTCGAAACCATTTATTAGTCTCCTGAGATGTACCAATTTGTAATACAAAAATGATTAAAGTATTTCTCTTCAGTTCAATTATTTTGTGCTCCACGTTATGGCTGTGCTTGGCAGAATTTATTCCTCCGGTGGAGAAAGAATGGGATAATGATTTATATCCTAATGTATTTTCCGATTTCCCGAAAGAAAGAATTGACGAAACAAAATATAAAGTGAAATCAGGACCAGACCCTGATCCCACGCACAAATATCTTCCACCGACAACAAAACCCATTAGCTATGATTTAACCCTTCGAATAATTTTGGATTCAGAATTAGACGAGGAAGAATTAACAGCTCCTGGATCAGTAAATATACGAATAAAATGTTTGGAAGCTACAGATCAAATTGTGATGCACGCAGATGTGGAATTTGTCACTATCATTCCAGATTCGGTGAAAGTAAGTTTACGTCTGTTCCCCTTTAAATTTTGGTAACTTACCTGTATTTTTGAGGTAACCCAAAATAAATGGAATTCTGAATACAATATTGAAAATTGCTTTCAGGTAGAGGAGGCGATATTTGGAAAACCAACCAACAGGACTATTCCAGTGAAAAATCAGACCTTTGAGATTAATAATGATTTTTACATAATTCACTTGGCCACGCCATGCAAAGTGAATTGGGAGTATTTTGTGAATATCGGATTTATAGCTCAAATAGCTACCGAAGAATTTACTGGATTATATCTGAGCACTTACAGAGATCCTGTGACAAATATCACGAGGTACTTTAAACGAAACCCTAAATAGTGTGTATTTTATACGGGTACAAGCGAAGAGTAAATAGCTATTATTGTTTAATTTGATTTTTTTTTCAATTAGACGGCTGGCCACTACACAGTTTGAGGCTGAACATGCTAGGAAAATGTTTCCAAACTACGATGAACCAGATAAGAAAGCAACATTTAAGTTGACTATTGGAAGACCAGAAAATCTAAACTCTTTAAGCAACATGATCATTACCAAAACTGAAAAAATGTAAATTCACAATGATGATTTACTAAGCAGGATAACCTGAGAGCAATAATGATAATTATGAAATATTTGCTTACCATATTTTTCAGTAAGAACCTTCCTGGATGGTACTGGGATCATTATTCCCCAACACCTGTCATGTCATCCTATTTGGTTGCTCTAGTGGTTTCGGATTTCACTTGTGTATCAGAACACCCCATTAAGTACGATAAATATATTGAGGTAATTGTTAAAGATTTTCTTACATTAACTACCAAGTTCTGAAAACAATTGGTCAGACCTATGGTATCAAAAATGCTTAAATCCGAATCTTATCATAGGTATGCGGTCCTCCTCACATGATTGCAAAAGGAGGAGGTAAACATTCCACCGAAGTAGTAGCCACAGTTTTGAAATATTACGATGGCTTCATGAAGCAAAAGTATCCTCTACCGAAAATGACCAGTGTTGCTATTCCTGACTTTCAAGCAGGCGCAATGGAAAACTGGTATGTCATATTACAAATGATATTTAGTATAGTTAATTAAGCGTAAGTTTTTAAGAATTCGGCTTATTTTTTTAACCTTCACCGTTGTATGTTTTCACAGGGGTCTGAATACATACAGGATAAGAGGTTTAATTTATTATCCCGGCATAACCTCTGAATCAGACAGGTTGCGGATTGATTTAACGATAGCCCACGAGCTTGCTCATCAAAATTTCGGAAATTTGGTGACAAATAAACTCTGGAATCAAATTTATCTGAACGAGGGATTCGCAACATACATTTCTTACTTTGGACTGCAAAGCATTAGTCCAGAGTATGAACCTGAGAAACAGTGGATGGCAAGTTACAGAAGGAAAGCTTTATTAATTGATGGAAGTATTGACACACATCCAATGGTCAATGTTTCCAATCCAAAGTCATTTTTTGATGGAGTCTCTTACTCCAAGGTATTAATTTAGACTTGCTTCATTATTTGCACTATATTAAACTCATTTCTAATTGAATATTGAATATGGCTTTCCTCTCGTGTGCATTTTAGGGAGCTTCCTTGATAACGATGATGGAAAATTTCCTTACTCGAGAAGTTTTGCATGAAGCGTTGCAGTTTTATTTAGCAGCACAGTATGTTTATAATTCTATTGCACTATCATGATATGTAAACGATTAGCAGGAATCTCATTAAGAAGTTTGTTATCGGTATATTTTAGCGCGTATGATACAGCAACACAATGGGACCTTTTTGAAGTAATTGAACGGCACGCATTCACTCATGGCGTTTACCCACCTGTCGCATCAATAACTGAAATTATGGAATCCTGGACACTTCAACCGGTACGTTGAATTCATATAGATTTAATGCTAGTAGATTTTTTGTAGAATTTAGTCCAAGAAACTATCTATACATTTTAAACAGGATAAATTTAATGACTGTGTGGTAATTAGTTGCTCTATATTTAATTTCAGGGATATCCAGTTATACGTGTAGACTTCATTTCCAACCAAATGATTGCTTTATCTCAGGTTTGTAAAATAAAAATGAAACGAAGATGCGAAATACACAAGATTATCATTCATGGTTTTTTTCCTAAATTAAGGAGCGCTTCTTTGATAAACCACCGGAAGATAGACTTATCCCTCAGTTCTGGTACGTACCAATAATCACGCTAACCGACAAGACAAAGTTTTCATTTTTGGAAAAGAGGCTGCCTAATACCTGGCTTTCAAATACGGAACCAACAAAGGTTTTGTTTATCGATGAAGAATTTGAATGGATTGTGATAAATAAAGATGCATCAGGTAAGGCAAATTACAAAATCAGAATCTGCTTTACATAATCTACTTACCAAATGGTGAAACTTAAGATTATGCTTAAATTGAATTCTCAGTTTTTGCAAGGGTTCTCTACGACGATGCTTTGATAAGGCGGATCCAAAAGTATTTGAGCATTTCACCCAAGATATTTAGTGCTCTAACACGAGCTCAGATAATTGAAGACTCCTTTGAGCTGGCATGGGCAGGTAAAGGCCAAACTAACTAAACATTTTTCAGCGCTAAGCTAATAAAGAAATTAAATTTGATAGAAATATTTTGATGTTTAGGCTACAGCCGTTTAGAAACTGCACTGGACTTGACAAAGTACCTGGGTAATGAACACGAGCCAATTGTCTGGTCTGCTGCGTTGAATGGATTAGGTAAAATTTATGCCATGTTGGTCGACGATGAAGCAGTTTTCGCATCGTTCAAGGTGATATTTCATATTCAATCTTCTTCCAGTTTTTCAACCTCAGCTCAAGCAAATTTTTACTAAAAATTTGTGTTTTATGATGAATTTAGGAATATGTGTACAAGAAGATTTCTGCCTCCCTCTCCATCACGGGAGTTGAGCAACTTGTAGAAGATCGGGGAGTGTCAGTTTTGCATAGGGCTTCCATGTTAACCTGGGGTGGAGTGTTACAAGTATCAGAAGCTATAAATTATGCTAACAAATTAGTGCAAGAATTGATTAACTCTGCATCAACGAGCAGGTAAGATAAATTAAGGAACCAATTGTGATTCGTGTTATGCATAATGCATGTCAATGATGAACTTTATGACTTAAAAATTAATAGAGTACCACCGGATCTTCATTCTCAAACGTATTGCAACGCAATTATTGGGGGCAACAAAGACGTTTACCACAGATTGCTCAGTGTATTCCATGCCGAATCGGATAATGACATAAAGGATATACTGGCAAGAAGCCTTGGATGTTCTAATGACATAAACATTTTAGAAGAGTACAAAATCAAAGTTTACATAAATTTCATTCCATTCCAGTTTATGGGTTAACTATTCATTCACGATTTAAATTTTGTCCTCAGGCTACAAAAGAATATTACGGATAGCAGTTCAGGAGTCTCACCGTATCATAATTCACAAATATTGCTTAAACTCGCGAGGAATCCGCTTACCAGAAAAACCATATTAAACTACTTGGATGAGAATTTCGAAGACCTAAGGGACCTCTTTGATGGTCCAAAAGTTATCGTGAGGACTTTGGAGCATGCAGCTCAATACTGGAATACTGACAAACAACTTCAACGGGTATGTCAAATTACTGTTCTCACAATGCCGTAGAGTTGTTACAAAACTCCAGGTTTGATGATTAAGCACCTAAAATGCGTCAATTATACAATTGCAGCTATTGAAATTCCTTGCAAAGTACAAAGACGAATTTCCAAAACTTGAGAAATCGCTAAAAAGAATCATCACTCAAGTGGAGAAGAATTTAGTATGGATGGAGAAATTCGCAGAGCCTGTTAAAATATGGTTGACCACCAACAAATAATAGTAATACTAATAACGGCAGTAACGAGATGAGATAAAAATTACACAAGACACTTCATTTACTAAAAATTTCGTTTTACTTCAAACATGTCAATATTTGCGGAAGTATATAATAAATTTTCCATTGCCTTATAAAATCTAACAATAATCATAAAATTCATAAACAACAATAAAGGCAACGACTCAACCCCAGTTCAAAATATAAACACGATAAATTACACTTACAAACAATAACTAGATAAACAAAAACATGATAAACGTTTTACATTCAATTTCCAAACATTAATAAAAAATCTTTCAAACTCATTTTCAATGTTCCCTATTCTCATGCCACCATGCGATAACCTTGCGTAAAGCAAATGAATTTTTAAGGTCCACCACACTTTTTTGTTGCAATGTTATACCATTATGCTTAAGCATATCTTCTTCTCGGTATTTCGGTGGCGTAAGAACATTTCTGATTTCCGGAGTACTAGTTAATTCGAATGGAAGTTTTCCATCTTCGTTAGGTATTAACAAAGCATCCTGAAGAACGCCACAGCTGAGAGCAAGATGCTTGAAGATTTTCACATTTTCTAAAGTGCAGTATGTAGCAGCGAGGTGTAGTGGTGTTTCTAAGCTGCTGTTCTGGGCCAACACGTTTAACATTTCGCATCTTTGATCTATATTATGAATTATATTGATTAGACCGAACACGTATTTGACAAAAGTTACAGAATTTAACTTTCATTCAGGTATCTAAGAAATCTTACCATTTCCATAAAACTCTCTGAATATTAAAACTGGAGTTGGATGGTTGTAGCGGGCACAATCATGCAGGGGTGTATTTCCGAAATTATCAGGGATATTGACGTCTTCAGGCTTTGTGGCAAGTAGTTTTCTAAGGTCCCCGACAGGATCATCCAAAGTGTTATTCTTCGAACAGACTATATGAAACCGTGTTTCACCCTTCACGTTTTGTCGTTTACATTGGTCGCTTTTGAGATTTTCAGTGTGATATTCTGCCAATGTTCGAACGAATGACATTGAGATTTCTTCTATATACTTGACCTGACTATCCAAAATAACGTTCTTTGCAGGTTTAATGATCAAGGTGCGAGCTAATTCTTGCTGTAAAGAAAAACCATTATTACGGGATTATGCCATCTTGGACTTTACTGCAAAGTATATTGTATTGTAGTCTACATTGTACATGTAAACCCCAACATTGAACTTAAAATCTTCTTACTTACCAAATAATCTAAGGCTTCAGTTTTCGTTGCAGTTTTACCGGTTTTATCATGAACAAAATCCAGCTTCCTTTTGAATATCTCTTCACATACCTCGACGGCAAGCTTCTTGTAATCCAGATTCATAAAAATGCGCAAGCCTAAATCACCACGATCTATTAAATTCAAAGAAAATTATTATTTAATTTCGTTTGACGTATAGCATAATTTATTTAATATCCTACTTCATTCATAGTTGATCTCACTTACCAAGACATCTTTTAGACATGTCCAGGACCATTTTCCGATATTCCTTATGGTTTGAACTGAATTCTCCAAACTGCTTTGCAATTAATTCCGTCCATTTCTGAAACACATTTAACAATTAATTATTACTTATGCTACTTGGAAAAGCCAAATACTTTGCATACAATAATTAAATTTACCACGATAATGCAGAACATCTCTTCAAACTCGTATGCTTTGAATAACTCATTGATAATGCGCTGGCTATATTCGTTGTAACTAAACTTATGGTTGTGCTCTAGAAAGTGTTGAAGCAACGGTGGTCGAACTTTTAGGCTTTCCTTTGCATATTCCGTGTATTGCTGTATCACCAACTGAGTTAGTAAGACTAGAAGACGCAACGCCTTTGTTTCTACTTTCGAGACGGCAGCAGTTTCAGCGTTTTCTTTTACTCTAATCAGAAAATTGAATAAAGATGCTTCGCTGTCATCCTCGTTTCCAATAACCTGTAATGTATAAATATTGGTTATAGACACTGATAATCGTTAACTCTGTTGTGACCACTATATCAATTCACCTTTTGGAAGATCTCTTTATAGTAATTCACTGATAAGTCAGTTCCAGCGCCACTTAGGGCAGGATATTCTTTGAAAAGTCTTTCCAAGAATTCAATGCCATCTTGCTGCACAACTTTAGACACCCTTGGTCCATCACATAAAATTGCTGTACTGATGAGTTGACTAACGTAAATTTTCTTTGGTAGCACGCATTCGTCCAAGTCTTTTTTCATTGCGTCCAGAGCTGCTTTCCAATTATTCTTCCCGACTTTCTGACTGACAACGGGATTGTCTGCTTCCTATGCAATTATACCAAAAACATCATATCAACTATCAACCCATGTAACTACTAACATGCATACATTATAATATGTATTCATGGATTACCCTATAGCTATTAACTTTCTTCTTCACTCGTTCACTTGAACTCGAGGAGGACACGCTTGTTGAGCACTTGACCGTTGCTGCTGATGATGTACCAGGATTATTATTCAAAGTATAAACATTTAGAATCCTTAATGGAGGAGTAGAGTCAAAGGGTGAACTGGCCCTTGACGAAGAAGTTTCTGTGGATGCAAGGACACCTCCATTATTGTCTTCAGTTGATCTTGATGAGCTATCTAGTCTAGCTGATTTGGGAGGCGACGCCTCATAACTAACAGGATCCGATGCTGTAGCATTTCCTTCTCCAGATAATGATCGCTTTGAGCGACAAAGCCATTTTCCTACTTTGTCATCAACATTTAAGTATTCCTCATCATTTGAGGAATCTGAAATATTCATTTGGTTCGATTTCGGATCGTCTTGTTGTAACTGTTGCTCTAAATCCAAATCATGGACTGACTCTTCGTCATCTTCCTGATTGTCTTGGTCGCTAACGGATGGGGTGGGGGATAGCACTATTTCTTCTACGTTTGCAGAACACATGTTACGCGGGTTTTCTCCAATGAAGATAACATCTGAATCTTGCGACGAGTTTTGCACTAACTCATCATCATCGTCCTCCTCTTCATTATCATTACTTGAAGTTGTGGCTGTGTGATTGGCAGCTGTGCGTCCGTTATGATTTACCACGTTGTTGTTAGAGGTTGAACTTTTGTTAACAGCTTGGGTGATCGCTCCAGTGTCATCATCTGCCTTAATGACGTACTTAAGCAAGCTACCTTGCTTCATTCCAGAATTTTCAAACATCCGCTTATGCTTTTTGTCAAAAGAAGAAAGTCTATTCTTTCTGTTAGAAGACGCTAACGCCTTGTCACTGCTTGGATCAGGTTCTGTTTTTATGTCCCCTAATTTGATTTCGGATGAAACTGTTTCCAATACCAATCGCGGATTTCTGTTCTCATCCGATCTTCGTTTTGAAGACATTTTCGTCACAGCCTCCTGCACATAAAAGCATTTTCACGGTTAACAATAACTGCAGCTACCTGCCTAACTGATGTTAAGTTACAAAGAAGCTAAGATCATGAAATAGAGACTACACCACTAATCAGATTATTAAAATATCCAGTGAGACCACTTAGTTCTCTCTATATACGCTGAACTAAATTGGCAGTATTCATCAGTATTGGCACACTTGTATTCAATTATTAAATACTTGAAACAAAAAGCAGTTCTCAACCGTTGAACACATCCAACAAATTACTGGTTACTACCATTCAAATCAAGATTTCATCTATACTATACTAAAAATACAATATACTTCAAACAATTTGTAGTACAACGAGTTCAGCATATAGGGTAGGGCCAAGTCAGAATTAATGGCACGGCAGACAAACAAATAGTACACTAACAGATTTTTAAAAAATTAAAGACTTTCCCCAATGACACTAAAGGAAGGGTAAAGTTAGTATTTTAAAGGGGTACTAGTATTTCCATAAAAACACCATACGTTATTCAAACATACAACATTGTAATGCAACAGATAATGACAAACAGCACTAAAACAGACACGATGACAGACAACACAAAGGAAAGTAATGTAATTGCTCTGCTGTAATTTGTTAGTACGTATTCCAGAATCAAAGAAAACAGCTATGAGGACAACGTTTAACTGATAACACAGCCGTCAACTTAAAGTACTTAAACAGCAAAGTCACAAATTGCTGGGTTAATGTTAATACTCAAAGGTCAGAGTAGGTAGGGTTCAGTCATGGCTAGTGTCTACCATCTACAACGAAATCAAGAATTTTAAAATGTAACTAACTGCATTCAACTCGTGTCTGAATGCGTCACCCATTTTTACATTCATTAAAAATGCTAAATACGCCGGCCGGAAGGCTTAACTTGCACATTTAAATACTCATATAATATAATACAACAAAGATCTTGCACTTTGTTAATATTACTGCTACATCTTCAGAGTTTGGTTTCCAACCTGCTATTTTTTAGAGTCTACTTTTGAGCGTTTTAGCTTTTTAATAATTATTATTCCTATCCATTACTTCATACTTCACGTAGTGGGTAAAATTAAAACCCACCTGACTAGCTTATTCCTGACTATAGCTGGGCTCTCAAACAACTAGTAGACGGACTAGACGGAGTTCCATCAAGAAGACATCAAATGAGAACATTCTAAATACACTAGAAGAAGTGAGAGCAACTGCTGCTGATTTCCTTTCCAGTCCTAAGATGTCTTGTCTCGTTAACTCGTGTCTGTGAACACAAAAAAACATTTGCAAATCCTTCCGAAAATTAAGATACATTTACATACAGCAATGAACAACAAAACGAAGAAACTAATAACAATAGAATGAAGATAGTTGTCAAATATACGATGGTATCTTCCTATCTTATCTTATCTAAACAAAAATACTTAACTTTAACTTACGTCTTCATAGGGAACGTGCTAATCCAATAACAGATAAAGAACGAAATTACAAAATGATTCAATTTCAAAAAGCAATGATGAATCGAGTCCCAGAGTTGAAATTGATTGAAGTTCACTTTCCTAGCCCACTAAACTATCCACATTCCATATCAGCTTTTATCAACGGCTAACTTAAATATTGAAAGACTGGAGAAAAATATTTCGCTGAATTAGTTTGCGAGTGATCAACCTATTACGACCAATCATCGACTTTCCATCAGATTCAACATTATCCCGCAGATGTTGGATACCACAAATCAAACCAAGATTGATTCATATTCGGTCAAGTTTTGGTAAAACCAAATCAACTTCCACATTCCCTAACTAATTTTGATTGAACATTTGGATAAAGAAGGTGATTGTCAAAAGTGAATTAATTACGCACACATAAAGTTAACTTGAATTTCACTCAATGCCTTCCTTCCACAACAATCACTTAGTTGAAAGCGTAGTTAGTTAGTGTTAATTAAATACAATCTCGACTAGATAACACATTCTTTGGTTGATGACAATTCTCTGCCCTTTGACCCATTTAAATATTTACAACTTTAGGCAAGATAAACCGACATGATCTGAGGAGGATCTTGAAAAAGGCTAGCAAGTGCAATCTAATAATAGTACATAATAATCAAAAGCGACTGATAAGAGAGCTAAGTATGTTTACAGTTATAAAATCAAAAAACCAAAATACACTTGACTTACAGCCAGCCTTACAACACACAACAACACATGTAATCCTTGAAACACCCTTGGTTTGAGCAAAGATCCACCACATCCACAACCGAACAGCACAGACCACACACAAATACAAAATCCTATACCAAACAGCAGCCACTACAATTTCATCCTGATCAGAAAAAGTTCCTTATAAACACACACACCATCTCCTCTGAATGAATCCTTGCAAAACTTATTTGAAAATTCAGAAAAATGAAGTTGTAGTGAGTTGGATTGGAATGCACTGCAAGAACAGCAGCGGAGTCCAAAGAAAAACAATAATATTGATGAAAGTGGGGAAACGTGCACTAGAGCGGCTCGTTCATTTCTTCCTTTTCCATTAAAACGTTTTCATTCCTTCGGTCGAGCAGAGCAGGCAATTAATTTCCGATGGGAATGTTCTGAGCTTGTTTTGGAAGACAAGCAAGCTTACATAATATTCCGGATACAAATGAAGGAGATGTTGATGTTATGCTGTTCTGGAGTGAACGTGGCTGATACGGATAACAGTTTTAACAATAGGTCATGGATATGAATGACGTTTTTTAGTACGTATTAATGATAAGGATACACTTGCAGACTGCATACTCTCTTATATCGTGTACACTACCGGGTTCATTATGAGCAGCTGCATAGGAGTTATTCTTCTGATAAGATAACATACGCGATAAGATAAAACCAACAGATATGGTAGGGATGCTTATCTATATAACTAACTTGTACATATGATAATGATTCTCACATGGTAAATTTTTATGGACTTCTTCGATAATCCATTTCATTACCAAGCGTGTGTTAATCACATAATATTCTCAATATTTTGACAAAGGGTGAGGTTAAGCTAACTTATATATTTTGATTTGTGGATATGGAAGAAAGGGGGTATTGAGAAACAAGTGTCAGTAGTCTATCATTTACAATAGACTAAGTCCGCATTTAAGTTACATTCTTTTATTCATTTCAAAGTAGGATACAATCATGGATCAAATTTTAAGCTTATGTGACCACTACGTCTTATCGCCACTCGTTTACCCAGAAGACTGGCCAGAAACTTCTGTAAAGAGGCAGTTTTGTAGTTTAATGATAATTGTCACTTTGAGTGGATACCTGCTGTATTTCTTTGCTGCGGGCTTGTCATACGTGTTCATTTTTGACAAGAGGTTGATGAAACATCCTTTGTTTCTTAAGGTATGAGATTTTTGCAGTTAAATTGCCATTATTTAAAATTTCATGAGTTTGTGTATATGATGAGACACCTGCTTTCACTTTGTGCTAAGAAAGCTTCCTTTAATATACTATGGTTAACAGAATCAGATTTGGAAGGAAATGAAAGTAGCATGTTCTTCTGTTCCTCTAATGAGTTTCTTGTCTGTTCTCTGCTTTCTCCTTGAAGTTCGGGGCTACTCGAAACTGTATGATTCTATTGAGGAATCAAGACTTGGTAAACTATTTTATTACATTACATACTTTGCTTAAATTATTGCCGTTATATTATCAATATATATGAATGTAAGTTTCAATTTTCAGGATGGCTTTCACTTCCGATCAGCATGGTCACGTTTATACTCTTCACTGACTGCTTGATCTATTTTATTCATCGAGGACTACATGCGCGTTGGTTATACAAACATTTCCATAAAACTCATCATCTCTGGAAAATACCATCCCCTTGGGCATCTCATGCCTTTAATCCGGTTCGATAACTATTTATAAACTACAGATCAGATAATTTACTAAAACACGCACATACGTTATGTGCGTGTCATCCAATTCATGTCATTTCATCAAAATTCATATTACCCCAATCTTCATTCAACTTTTGCCTGCAGATAGATGGTTTTGTTCAGAGCTTCCCATATCATCTTTATGTATTTCTGTTTCCCATGCACAAATATTTGTACCTGGCAATGTTCCTCTTTGTCAACTTTTGGACAGTAAGTAATTTTCATTATTAAGAAAGGAATCATGCTTTCTACAATTTATGAATCGTATAAATAGGATGGACAAATACTTTGCATTATAATTCTAGGTATCAATCCATGACGGAGACTTCAGGTTTAAATTTTGAATTTTAAAATACAATTTTTAAAAGTAAAGTTTTTATTTAATCTTTTTTTTTAATTTTCTACATTAAAAAGAGTTCCAAAGGTCTTGAAACAAATAATCAATGGGTCAGCACACCACACAGATCACCATTTGTTCTACAATTACAACTATGGACAATTCTTCACGCTATGGGATAGAATTGGAGGGTCATTTAGAAATCCTTCGGCATTTGAGAAAGACTCACCTTTAGACCAAATTTTGAAGGGTGTAGAACAAGGTGTCGTTGGCTGTCAACGGGCTGAAGTTGGATCTATTACCAAGAGAAAGTCCCAGTAGTAGCAGTACACGAGGAGAAAGCTAAGATCGAAGTTGATAGGGGAAAGTTGTGATAATGGCATGTATGGTGGACAATCTCTATGGGAGTTTCATTGCTTGTAATTGGGTATTGATTGTATGTGTGAACGCTTAAATAAATAAAAAATACTTGAATTCAAAGTCATGTAATGTCAAACGGTCCTGTTATAAACATGTTGGCCTTGGGGCCTACTGCAGTAGCTTTATTTTGCTGTGTGGTATTTGATAAGCCAGTGTGATCAATGCTTCGGAAAGCAACCTTGAAAGGGAAGCGTCATGAGAGTCATTCTCACTTAGTATGCCATCTAAAGCTAAAGCCAAGAGCACAGCCAGCAGCGTTAAAAAGAAAAGCATATTCGAACGTCTCTTCTCTGGACCAACGCAAATAGAAGAGGATCCTTTCCCAGTTCTCAACCTACCCCAATCGGTTCATAACGATAACTTTACAAAGACATGTGCAAAAGCATGTGCATTTTGTTTTTTCATTTAGTCATAAATGTCCTTATCCAAGTTGAATTTCAAACACTTTCACAGGTTCGAGTAAGAATTTGGAACATTCTTGGTTATTCTTACACAAGATCACTGAGACTTACGTGCCAAGCTATTAAGGACGACATTGACACTGTTGTGGGTATCAGCTCCGCGATAGACTCCACCTACGACGACTTTCCTTTTCACTGTGACATTGCGGTTCGAAAAGTAGCCATACATGAGTTGATTGATCCAGTATACGTCCAATTTTTGAAGTACCCCTTGGTTCTGAATGAACTAGAGATCAGAGGGGAAATATCTCTTCAGAACTTTAACTACATCATAAAATCCTGTCCGAACATTGCAAAACTAACCATCATATTCAACAAGTTTGTTATTGAACAAGGTACACCAATGTTTCCACTGTCCTCTGAGGTCGCTACCGGTCTTCCCCTACAAAATTTAAATTCAATCAGGATAATTGCATCAACCAAGAAATTCCAGGAGTTGTTTTATGTATACCGGAACGTTATCAGCATTCTAAGAGACTGTGCAGAAGCTGCCAAAATAACAAACTTGCAACTTCATTTAACACACAAGGGTTCAACCATATATCTTAAAGAGATTGCTTATACAACGCTTGTATTTATTCACAAGCGAGCAGCAACACTAAGATTCCTCAACTTGATGTTTCGGGATAAAGATCCTGCAGGCGAAGATGCCGCACCAGCCCCAGAAGAACCTCCAAAAACACAAGCGAAACCAGCTTCACCTCGAAAATCTAGTAGTGGCCCTATTACAGGACCTCCAGCTCGTCGAAGATCTCGTAAATCTGTTGATTTATCAGGGCAGAAAAAGCCAGATGTTGTAAAACGTTCGAAAACAGGGGCCCCCACAGATGCTCCTCCAAAACCTCAGTCTTCCCACGGAAGTGGCAGAAGAGATACTGGCGTAGCTATGATTGCATCATCCCACTCGGTGGTCCTGCCAGGAGTCCATATTACGCATCACACAAAAGAATTGCACACAGAAAGTCCCCTTGTGCCAAAAGTAGAAGGTGCAGAAAATGAAGCCATCACAGAATCAGACGGGGAAAGCACTTCAGAAGAGACAAACGACAAGATCACAGACGCAATCAAGTTCTTAGATAAAAATCCATGGAACAAAGCAGTTTGGTTGGAGCAACTTTTTCTCATCCTCCCATTCAAGGTCATGCAATATGTTCCAAATATACTTTCTCCGAAAACAAAACTTCGTGCAATAAGTCTGGAGGCTCTAGGAGCTAATAAGAAAACTTGGGAATTTTATGTGAATGTTATGAAAGCCTTCAACGGTAAGAAGTTGAGGAATGCCACGTTTTGTGGAGTCAACCATGTGGATGACAAAGGCCTCACTCGTCGCATGGATTTGGGAATATTTAAGCAATGTGTGGAACTCAAACGGTTAACTATACAGTGTCGGAAGAAGGACAATTTTACCTTATTTTCGAGAGCCAGTAACGTATCCCGTCTACCAAAATCATTACAAGAAATTGTGTTTGAACGATTGCTGCTAACTCCCACGCAAATACTTCGTTTGCTATTTTGCTTCACAAAGATGACCACCGTTTCCGTTTCATATTGGAGCATCAATGACTGTCAGTTTTCCGTTTTCATGTCGATACTCAAATGGATAGTTCAACTAGATCTCACTGATGTGACCACGATTAACTTGGTGGATTTCAAAATCCGATTTAAAAACAAGAGAAGAGCTGTTCGACAACTTCAAGAGGCTGTAACTATCAGTGTGAAGTACCAAGATTTTGATGAAACCAGGTTGCTTATTGATTCTCGTAGTCAAAAGGACTCTACCCAACTTGCTCCACGGATATCGGTTATCAAAATTACTGCCCCCTTAAAAAAACCGAAGAGAATCAAAAGAAATAAAGTGGACACCAGCTTATCAGAAACCGCATTTAATATTGATGCTCGTAATTCAATACATTAAATAACAAAAGACGCTGTAGCAATAATGTTGAATATAATTCAGATTTGTCTTGAAACACCGTTGCTTTGTTGCAAAGTGTATGCCTCATCCTTTCAATTTCATACTCAAGATTTTCCATTCTTATCCGGGTGTCCATTATTTTTATTTGTCGCACGGTGGTTAGATCAAATTTTATGAGAAAAGTAAGGACCGTTAGGAAGGCGCCCAAGGTGTCTTCACTTTCATTCCAACATTCCAAAATCAGTTTATTCAGAAGCGGTAGCTTCATTAGTAGAAAAAGGGCTTGGTGAGGTTTCAAAAGGAAGTTGGAAAGTTTCAGAGTTCTTATGGTTGTGGGAAGGAGCGTTGTTCTTATGACAGAAGGAATGTTTATGCCGTGGGATACACCGTACTGATGCTGCATTTCCAAGATTTTAAGGCATTTAAGGTTGCCCAACAAGCCAATGTCCAACGGAGTGGTATTTACGCCATCATTACTTAACGGAAAGCCAAGCCTCGTGATCACAACTTCCTGCAGCGTCTCTGCACTTTTGTCCAAGACAAGAATTAGTCGACTCCAAGACTGATTCCGAACAGCAAGGTTTAAAATGCGTAGATTTGCTTGAGTATCCAATATTGGGTACCACAAATTCATGTGACTGTTAATGTCAACTTGGAACGTCTCTAGTCGAAGGTTGTTTGTCCATTCATTGATAATTTGAAAGTTTTCCAGATCTTCACCGATGAAAGGGTGCATGAGCTGTTTTAGATGTATCGTCACATTTCTCAATGAATTTGACGTCTTGGACATTAGAATTTGAGCCCATACGTGGTACTCTTGTATTCTTGCTGGAATGAAACTAACAATGTTCAATATAAAATTGATAAGGTTGGGGCAATTAATTTCACAAAGAGTGGTTTTAATACTGTCCCCGACAATATTAGATTCCGTCGTCCCAAATGTATTTGAATACAGTTCAAGAGTTTCGAGATTATATAAGTGTATGGATTTCCAATTAGAGATGCAAAATCGTTGATCTGAATGGTGGAATGAGATAACAAGCCTTGTTAGATTTGGAAATTTGTTGAGCAGAAACTCCGAATTTTCATCACTGACGCGCCCCTTTATTTCCAAAACTTGAAGAAGATGTGGCAAAGGAAAATAGGTGTCCTTCTTCGAGTCGTCACTTTCAACAAAATGTTCAACTATTAGTTTTTCAATTCCACTTGTTCGCAACAACGGTTCGAGTTTATCCAAAACTCCATCATGTAATTTAACACATAACCCTCTGCATGATTCTACGTCTTCTTTTAACTGACCGGAAGTAAGGCGAAGTGCCAGGACGTCCTTGGCGTCAATTAAGTTGTAAATGAGTTCACGGACCTGCATCAATAAAGTCAGCTTAAAAACACTTTGTACATAATTTTCAACATACATTATTATAGCAGTTATTCCATGATAGTTGAGTAATTTTTTTTACTTGAACCGGCAAATCCATGAATTGGGAGTTTTCAGGTACTGGTAATACTACTGCTGCCACAGACTCGGCAGACTCGTTGTTAATTTCATCAGAATAATTATTCTTTGTTGGAATAGAACTCTTTGGTATGACATTTGAAAATTTTGAATAGATAAATTGCATCGTTTTGTTAGTATTTTCATTGTCTGCGTCGGCTGCTCTGGATCGGCCTAATACAAAATCGTTCATCCATCTGTACAGCAAGCTAAAAGGTTTTCGGAAGCTATTTTTGCAAAAGGATGGGTGGTGATTTGCATCTTTATCTTTGACCATGATCAGAGTTTCAATACAACATTTAAACAGAAGCAAACAATTATTATTTCACAAGTAAATGCTCTTCTATAGTAGCTTAAGATTTTCCACTGAAGATTTATTCAGATGCGAAAACAAGCGCATTCTCTTGCGGATCATTACATAATCATAATAATACAAATTGTAAACAGTACGGTTGGATAAATCGTTATACTTATTGAATTCAATCGCATTTAACAATCTATCGAAGAAGGTAACAAAAGTTTTTTTTATAGCGCAAACGTTGGATTACATCATCTGAATAAAGACCAACAGAAAAATCTCGACGTATGTAGGTTATAGTAACAGCGACTTTCGTGACTTTAGCAGTGTAATATTACAACCTAATTCCGCAAGCCATACATACTCTTAACTACTGAACCGATTAGTTAAATGAATAATATAACGTTCGACCGAACTGGTTCTGGCATTTCACATTTTTTATGTACTTTGTTCTCTCATGAATTCTTGCCCAAAAAAAGGCTAAGGCTAATTCCACATCCAAGCACTTCCTTCGGTGTAGCTTTACAAATACCAACCCCTATCAATCTATCTACTGGAGATGTGTGTAACTCTCAAAAAAAAGCAACAATAACAACTAAAAACTACTCCAAAACAACGTTTGACAGCATAATACACAACAGAAGGATATTCATAATAACTACTTTTTTAATTAAACATTATATATAACTATTGTTTAGTCTTACATACATTTCATCACACATGATTCCTGTAGAGATGCAGTCGCGCATGCATTCTACTTTATACGATTATTATAATAATAATTAGGTCCTAATGAATTAAAACTATCATTATTATTATTATGTATATAGTTACACCTTTTGTGATCCTTCGCAACTTTCATCGACCACACCACCATTGCAGCCTTATCGAATGACCATTTGTTCTGGTCACAACTTACTACTAAATCACTACAACCTAACTCCTTAATAATGAGTTTATATTTCTTATAGTTTTACAAGTTAATCTGAAAAAAATATCCAAAGTTTTTGACACTTTAAGAAATGGAGCAAGTCTATCATTCATTGCTTGACTTGAAAAGACATCACGTATTATTGGATGTCGTCTCTAGAAGACAATCACTCTTCCATTCAATGGAAGAGGCTATTGAAAGATTCAAAAAACAAATATTTATTGCAAATTCTTCACGTCAAAAAGTTTGGATTTTAAAAATTGATCGCTGTCATCTGCTATGTATGACGTATTAGTTCATTAGTTGTAAATACTATTATAACTTACTTTAGTTACTATTATTATGTCCACATTTAAGCCTCAGCAGATTATATGCGTCAAATTTTTTAAATTACTTCTCTTTGACTCTAAATGGCACGCGTACGAAGATCATTCAAACACTCCTTAAAGGAGCTATGTCATGCATACTAATCCAGATAAACTGTCTTAAAAGTCTTGACTAATGTCTGAGAAATTTTTTGGAGGCATACGAGGAGGAAGATCTAACATAAGAGTTGTTAATGAAACAACAGTCAACCAACAATCAACAGCAACTACAAGCAAAGTAAATAATAACAATGTATGCTATTGTTAACGTCAGATTCTGAATCTTTTTGAAGTTTTCGACATTTTCGTAAAGCTGGTTTGCATTAGATACTGCATGAATCATTCAAAAACTGTTTGCGGCCCTGCTGCGAGACAGGTTGTTACGCAGGAGTACTGCCCGTACAAATATTTTTAAATTGAACAAAACATACTTGGGGATATCCTTTCAAGCATACTGAAAAGGTGAGAAACAACATAACAAATACAACTAAAACAATTAAGCAAGCGTTGAACTCTCATTCGTTTCATTGATGTATGTATACTATCGATTTGAGTCTACATTACATGATTTGATGATAAAGCGATGAGTTATAATCGATAAACACTGTACTAATGTTTTTATAAGCACAAGGGTAATGCTATGCGTTAAAAGCGGACAAAGAGTTTGGATTAACAGAAATGAATCATTCGAAATAATAATAATTACATTACACAACGGTTATTACATAAACTAAAATGGGAGTCATTGCTACTTAATTAAACGTTTTAGAGGGGTACAATTGACTTCCCATGAAAACTAACAATTTGGACTTGATTATTATAACGTGAGATACTTATGTATTTAAAAATTGAAACCACCACCACCAGGCATGCCCGCGTTGCCGGCGTCAAACTGGAAGGTGTTATCGGTAGTATCTGGAACTACGTCAGGATCTTCATCAATCTAAATTGCAAGTAAATTCAAATAATATAGTTTGTATAACTGCATTCTATTCTCAATGTTAAATGTTTTAATAACAGGTTTTGGGATTCTTACCTCATCCGAGAAGTAGTTTTCAATTATTTCAAATGCTATTCTGTAGATATCTAAGTTTTCGTGGTTTTGAAGTGATTCGATTTTATCAAGACCACCACACTCTTCGATAATATTGCATGCCTTCTCGGTTTCATCTCCCGATGACATTTTAAGAATGTTATATATTCCATCCAACACAATCTGGATAACCTGTTTTACAAAAATATCAAAAGTGAATATTAAGTTAATGCACTTGGCGACTAACAGTACATTATATATAGTCTAATAATAAAAGTTGGAGTTCATACCTGTGCGTCTTTGCAGTTGAGTAAATTACAGAAAGGTGGAATCACGCCGACATTTACCAAATAAGCTACTTGTTCTTTATTTCCGCTGATCATCATGTTGCTTACTGCCCATGCAGCTTCTTTTTGAGTTTGGAATTCACCCTAAGATGAAAACATTATAATAGTTATTAAACAAAACTACTTTAAGCGAAACATGTTTAATTATAAAATGTGTAGGATTAAGACTGCTCTAATCACCTTATCCAAATGGTGGATTATTAGCGGTATCAAGTTAGCATCAATAACAGCTTGCACTTGAGCATGATTACCCGCTGTAACATTCGATAAGAACCACACTGCTTCCTGTGAAATTAATAATTAATCGAATAATAATTAGTTACTGCGACCAGAAAAAATACCTAGGATAGAATATATTATAATTTATTAAACTTTTCAAAATTTTACCTTGCAGATTTTTGCCTTCGGATGTGACAGAAGGGTAGGGAAATGCTTCAGAGCATCACAATTCAAAACTGTTTGCGTTTGCTCATCAGTTCCAGTCACAATATTACCTACTGCACGCACAGCAGCACTTTGCACCTTTTCATCTCGATGCGACAAAAGAGAAACGAGCTTAGGAACAACTCCACTTTCGACTACCATTTGTATGATATCATTGCCGGCATCCGTTACGTAGCTTATAGCCCAAACAGTGTCCACAAGAACCTAAAATAATTATTGTAAAACAAATGTTATTCTACATAGCTGCTGACAGCAAAGGAACAATAATCTTTAATAATGATATATTTTTGGCTTACGCTAGTATCAGTATGATGAACTAAGACATTCAACGCTGGAAGGATGCCTTTTAGTGTGGCTGCTGCAGGGGGTGGATCTTTACACCGACACAAATTGACAATAACCCATGTTACGTTTCTTAGAAATGATATGGGTATATTGGGCTCGATGAAATTCAGTAAAGGACCAACGACACCCAGACTTATTACATAATCTCTGAGTTGTGGACCGTCTCCGATTATGTTTCCTTTAAATTTTAAAAATAAAAAATTTTAAACTCAGCTATACTGTAAATACTCAATTTCAATATTTGCAAATGCAAATATAAAATACCTAAAGCCCACACCGCCTGTTCACAAACATTTTGATGTGGTGAACTAAGGAGCTCGAGGAACAACGGAACAGCACCGGCAGCGACAACTGCTTGAGTTTGTTGAGATGTACCCGATGCGATATTGGTTAACGCCCACGCCGCTTCGAATTGGAGAGATGGACTGTAAAATTAACAATTGCAAAAGTTGATTGTAATATCCAAACAATCAATGTGTGTTGATAATAATAATAATAATTATTTCATAGTAATTTACTTTGAAGTTGTTCTTAAGCAATTGACAAGGATAGGAAGAATGCCACAATTGATCAGTGGGTTAATTGGTGGGTTCCTGTCAGAAGAAAGGAGCTTTCGCACTGCCGTAACAGCCTGATACTGAACTTCCGGGTCTTCTGATGTAGCTTGAGTCACTAATTGCTGCAAATTTGCTGGTGCTGGCTGTAAACACAAATTATTCACATTTAGTTTGTATAAAACTAATAAGTATTCAGAGAAAATCAAATCCACGCTGATAAACTGTCAACCGTGTTAATAGCATTCAAAAATTCTGGGTTATAGTGATACATTTACGTACACTTACTTTATCCGCTTCATCATCGGTAGCATCAGACTGAGGCACGTTTCTTCGTTTCTGTAAGGTTTCATTTCTTTTATTCTTCCGGAGCTCAACAGTAACTTCCGTACGACGACGACGCAACTCCTAAAAGTTAAATGAGAATAATTAGAAACATCTCTAAAAGTAAAAGTTTAATATTTTCAACTTTCACCCATGTATCAGGAAACATTAAATCTGTTTCACTTACATCTGTATCTTTTCCTTTGTTTTTAAAGTAGAGTTGTCTAGAGTCAGACATTTTAACGGAATTATAACCTCCAAGTAGGAAGGAATCACTCAATCACTTCAGTAATTTAATTTAGTTATCTGAAAAAGAATTAGAAAATTTTTATTATCCGTAATAATGCACTAACAATAAAATTGTGACCCGGCTGTAACGCTTATATCCAAAATAATATAAATCGAACGGGTGGTTAATGAAACTTCAAACTACGGAATTTGGAAACGCTACTAGTCACAAGGGAAAGTTCTTATTAGACCAAACCCAAATATTTAATCTTGACTTTGAAGAACAGCTGACATTATGAATGAAGGTCAGTGGAAGGGGAGTAAGAGTAAAGCGCATGTTTGAATGTTTATAAATCTAATATATTAGCATTGTTAGACAGAGCCCCTAATTTACTATGAATTACCACTACCAAGAATTATTCGGCATTTGTCATTCATTCAAACATGTGCTAAGAATGCTTTCAATTCAAATTTTCAGACTCACCTCTCGCCCCACCTAAATAATACAAACAGTGCGCATTTACCGTTCAGCGTTGATCCACCACAATTTTTGAAAACAAACAATAATTTACCAAACCATTGTAACTGTCTCATCCGTCTCATCATCTCATTCATAATCTGAACTGAAGCAACCACCCAAAATGACTTGAAATGAAGCGTTACCCCCCAGCCAAGCCCAGACACACATTTAAAACCAGATGAAATGAATACAAAATGGTGAAACTAACCACGACAACAATATACTCTGCAAATTAGGAATGGAGATCCAAAGCTCCGTATCCAGTATCCCGCACTATTGTCCACTACCTTTGTGTCATTGACAAGGGTCCCAAAACCCAAGAGATTCTCGTGTCCAACTTCCTTAGTCGGTGTAAAAGGAATCAAAAGTTTGTTTTCAATAACAACCTCCCCACCAAACTTAACAGCTCCTTGAAAAAACGCACTGACACGCTCACTTGTTTTTCAACACCGAAAATATTGTCCCCTCAATAATAATTTATTTTTGATTCAGTTTAAATAGCTAAAAGTCGATAATAAGTTTAGTAAAAAGAATAAAATAGCAGCGCCAACAACAGCACAGTCAACGTATAATTATTTGGAGCTTTCGTCTATCATCATCCATCTAGATTCTTTGCGAAGTTGCATTGCATTTTATGAGTAGGTACATATTAACCATGTAAAAGGTAGGTATATATAGGAATTCACTCAGTCTCTTTATCATTCAAAGATTCATATTCCAACTATATGAATGTAGTATATACTTTTTAATGCATGGTACTACTACTACTACTGCACTGCACCTTAAACTCATGGCAAGTACGGAAGAGATGTCTTATAAACTCTCTCGAATATGAACATACTTATTATATGCCCATTACAGATAGAAACGTTGTTGGTTGGATGTATAATATGTACGTTAAAGTAACTTTGTATCATAAAAGCAGTTTTCTCTTCCAACTTATATGCATGCAGTGAGGTCTTTAGTCTTCAATAACGCATCTTATGTACATCCATATTGACGTGATACATCACATAGATTCAATGCGATCTGTTTGATCTTTACGTATGGAAACAATATACTTTGTAAAAAGTAACTTCTGTGAGAACTACTAGAAGTATTAGCCATTTATGTACCGAGCGAGCATACAATGTGCATAAGGAACTTTTATCGGTTTCTTCTTTTGCAGCTTGCTACATGCACACGGATCCCACACATCAGATCAGTCAGATCCACAAGGAAAGCAGTTGGTGTCACGCGAGATGTCGTTGAGTTTTGAATGCATGGAAGCATGGGCTTCTCCCTTGCCTGTAAAATAGCATGAGGTTAGGATGAAAAATATCTGAAAACGTGTTCCGTTCATGTCTTTAGTTGCTTACTGCACAAAGGGAAAAGGCATGCTATGTATCGTGTGTGGTATATAAGAATTATATGCATGTATATAGATTTATATGTCTTTATGCAAAAAGTGGAGTAGAGACCTATAAGATGATGTTGGTGTTGGTAGTTTTGCTATTGGATTTTTTGTTGATGTGTAGGTATTATATGCATTGCATACCATAGTTAGGTATATGTACCTTACCTGCATGATTGTGTTGTAGGCTAATACACACAAAGACCAAAAGAATTTAGCCATTTGCTCGTTGAAGAGTAGTTTTTTAGCTGACAGTAACACAAGTCGGCAAGTCAGCAAACATTGCTAGAAAAATTCCCACAAGAGAATACAGCTCAGGTGCACAATTTATTCTGTAAGGGAGTTGAAACGGATGGAGAAGAAATTTGTTGAGGGAGTTCAAATGCAAGAGCTCAATATCATATATATTATCAACTTTGCAAATATACATTTTCTATGCTAATGGTCGAATTGTTAGTAATGTATGTTAATGTAAGGACAATTTACGAATTAATTGACAAAAACAACTGCGTGTTGACTTTTGAGGTTTGTATCCATGTGGGGTTTAGTTTGCAGACCTGTGTATTGGCTGTGGATGCTGGATTGATAAATCAAAAGTCAAAAACCAAAACGCATTTGACAGCTTTTATTTCAAAACACCGGGAGAGTGACGGTGATGTGATATGGCTTGCAGAACTATCGCTTCTGCATGCTGCAAACTTTGCTCTGCTTTCATATACATTAATAAAATTGTCTCATTCCGAAAATTGTTTGATGTGTTGCTTATTATTCGTATCAAACAAACGTCATTTCACACACAACAAGCCTGAACGAGCCATGCAAAAATGGTGTAGTATGAAATTTTCTGTTTTCCGGTTTAACTAAAATATGCAAATTGTAAATGACAATCAAATGATAGTGTAATAAATATTTTTAATGATTGGAATGTTTTAATACATGCGTTTCCTATTTATATTTATCTAGCAGTTTTTCATGCATACTTATTGAATTCAATTTTTAGGTGTTCCATCACCGTCTAAAACGGAAATGCAAGCTACAAATGTACATTGTATATGAATTTCATTTTGCACTTGTGTAGTATGTATACTACTATCTAATGTGTATGGCTGTGACTGAGGTCATTTACATACTGCATTTGTTACACAAACATTAATACTAATTAGTATGGAATTTTGGTAGCTACCGGAAGAATCGTCCAATTTTATGACATAAGGATGACTGGAGAATGAATATTTTGGACTGCCTCAGGTAGATGACATGTAATGATGTGCCATGAGCATAACTTTCCGCAGTATTGTACAAAGGTAAAATTTTAAATTTTACATTGACAAATACATTCCCATTATTTTTGTAACTGCCAATGCGAGCTGTAATTAGTCTTGAAGAGAAGCTCTATCTATCTATCGCTTCGATAAAGATTGAAGATTTTGTTCAGGTAAAATCGTAGTTGAATTCTTTGGGCTTACACACAGAGATGATACATGTTGATTGCTTACAATTATTATGCTGAGTTGACCTTGAAATTGAAAAAGATTTTGATTTCATATATTGGCAGGTGACTCTATTGGCTATCAGGGATTATCTTCTAAAAACCTGAATATTATATAGCCATCGCTATTCATCGCTCCTTCATCTCTGTTCACTAGTGATATTACAAAATTACGAATCTGCATAATATTTTTGATTACTGCTTTGCATGCAATTGCAATCTAATTTGAGCAACGCATCATCTCTGATAATCTAGTATCTAGGTCTAATAACCATATCATTTGTTGAAGCTATATTGCATTTCGCTAGTTCATGAGCTGACGATTCCCTTTCCCTTCCTACATAGTGAGAGTTGTTTCTAAGTTGAGTTGCTCGTGTTGTAGGTGGGGGTCAGATGAGAATGATGTGAATGTGCCTCCCACATCCACACATGTTACATGAATCATGCAAGTTACATACGTACATATGTACAGGTATATATATACACATTGCATTTAATTTCATAACTTTCTACTACCACTACGATGAGCTCCAGGTTTGTGTAGTGTGAAAGGAAGATGAAATCCTGTATTTGATGTGATGCCTCGAGCAATTCACATGTTGGCAAGAAGTTGTTATAAACACAAATGAAACCAGACCAAATTGCTGCTTTTATGTTATTTTTTTATCGACGACTGTTTTGCATTTTGAATACATGTATAAAACTACAATCCGTCAACTGTCAGGGAGTTACGTATACGAGCCAAAGACCAGTTGCAGTTACTACAGGACAACAGGTATTTTATCGTCCCTAAATCTCCGAGCATTCGATATCTCCAGCACAGAAATACACATAGATCAAGTAGCGTTGTTTTGGACAGTTCTTTTATCCAGTAGTTTCGTCCCCTACTCTCTCTACCGTTTAATTGTCTGTCTGTAGATGTGCTGTAATTGTATTGTAGTTCAAAGTTCAACAGTATTTAAAAAATGTCATCATTGGACTCTTGGTTGTAATAGTGCATTCTCATATTGAAGTTCATTAAGCAAACTCAACACATTCAGTAAAGAAAGTATCCTTGCCTCTGTTTACTTACTTACTAAACACTCGTAACATCCACAAGGTTGAGTTTTTTACTCCTCTCGAGGATGATGGATTTGGAATAAGAAATTATTAGAACTGCCAAAAGTCTTTGCTACAAACTCTACAGCTACAACAACTGAACTCTATTGAATGCATACATACTATGTCTTTAGTTTTTGTTTACTTACAAAATCCATAGCCTCTGATATAATGCCAAAGATGTGACGTGCAGAACATTTTGTTATAAATATTGCTATGCATGCTTTATGACTTGCGACTTCTACGCATCAAACAGATCTTTTGTTTGCCGAGCTGACGCTTCCTACTACTCTAATATTTTTGTACAGCGCAGTGCTGTGATACTGCAAGAACTTAATTATGGAAAAAATATATTTTTGGCAATGGTAATAGTTCATCAACTTTTCTACAGCAGTTGAGTTTGCTATGATGCCATCACATCATCATCACACTGGCTTCAAGTTTTAGATCATTCATGTGTGTGATCCGATGAGTTTATTTTGTACATATATTCTTTTTACTCGTTTTCTGCATGAAATAGTGTCGTACCACATGCACTGCTTAGATTGTTTGAGGTTTTGTTAGTCATTAGTCATATGCATGCACAGTTAAGCAGCTCGTTTGACTCATCACATCCCACTCAATTAGAAAATCATGTAGGAAACTACTAGTCAATCTTCAAAGCTTTCAAGTTTGGTTATGGCTAGCAAAAATCACTTGTCTTTGCTCTGAATCACATCATCTAGCCTCAGATAATGGATACTATTTTGTGTCTTTGTGTGTGCATCTATTTTCAACCTCTGAATCTGCAATGCATAAAATGAAGTTCGTTCCCATTTGGCAGGAGTAAAGTTTGTTTTGTTTTTTCAGTAAATCTTCCAATTCAACGAACCCATCAAACTATTTTGAATAAGTATAGATAGTGCTGGAATGCGGAATGAAGTTCGATCTGTATAGACACATTATGTAGATACACAAGGTGATGCTTGTACTGTGTTCTGGGGCAGACCTGGAAAGTGTATTCCAAAGTACAACAGCAAATGAATCGTGACATCTCTTATGTTTTAAAACTATAGCAGTTTTGTCTTTTGTCAAGTTGGCAAGAAACTTTGTCTCCTGCTAAAGGTTTTGATTTTTGAACCCTGTATGGTTGAAAAACAAAAAGTGTAAAGTGTAACCCACTTTATCAACATTGAAAACACATGCATCAGTAAATGGTTGTTTATGTTGTACATGGCTGTGCATAAATCTTAAAGATAGACATGCGATATAAAAGCTTCAGTCAAATGCAATGCTAAGTCAGTTTGCTGAATTAGTTCCTTTGCATGTGAGTGTTCGTTGCGGTTAATGGTGCAGACAAAAGGGGAAAGAGATTACTTTTTGTGAAAAAGGCTGAAGTGATAATAAAAACATGCACAAGTAATAAGTAATAACTGTTCGCGATAAGAAAGTCAAACATTTTTATGTTCACTGTGCGCGTGGTTTACTGTGAGTTTCATGCATACCAATAATACGCTGCTTTTCTTGACGCGACTTTGTCTTAATCGAACTTATTTCTATCTGAGAATAATTGTTTTGATGCTCGGCCCAAAATGCATACCTCACTCAAGAAACATACATACATTGCATTTTGTTGTATCCAAATGGAGTTTGATTGAGTGGTAAACGTTTGATTGTTTCTTTCCTGAACGTGTTGAGTTTATCGCAATCGCAAGCAAACAGTATTATAATATTTATGTTAAAATTCCACTGTGACGGCGATCAAAGAGGCAATTGATATTTAAGTGATTGTTTACTAATATTGAATGACAATTTTCATGAGACAAGTTCGTGATATGAATTCGGAACATTATGTGTAATCACTTACGACCCAAAATGCTAACTTAAATGCACAGAATACAAGTACCATGCATCATGCATAATATTAAAACTTGAACACTGCATATTATCGACATTTACTCTTATATCTATCTCTACGCTCCATCAAAAGCTGTTCTGATTGGCAGCAGGCAATAAGCCAACATCAATATATTTGTGAACATTCTGTTAATATTAAAGTCATTTTAATGTTTGAAGTCAAGGAGCCCAGTAGTAGTAGTCCTTATGACGAGGTATTTTACTTCTGTAACTGTAACCGATTATTAAGTTTACACCATCATCCTGCAGGGATACGGCAGCCTCATGACATGAAAACCCGTCAAAGATGGATCTTACTAGTGTTCATGGCTATGACGGCCATACTTCTCCTCGTCATGTGGACTGGAGGGATAACAAAAAGTCCTGCATTTATGACGGCATCTCCAATTAGTCTTACCGTAGATTTGGATCAGCTATCAGATCGGGACAAATGTCCGGCTTGCTTTGGTGTGAAAATGTGCCCTCAAATAGTCAACGGGCAAATTAAGCTGAAACACTGGACAAAGTACAAAGTTACAAGATATGTTAATCAGAAAAATATATTTTATGGACAATGGGACGACGGTTTCGGACAGCGAGAGGTAAACTATTTTGCATTTATATATTACTTATGCTATAGTAGCAGTTCTGTCTTAGTTTTAAAATTTTTGTAATGTTCATGCAGGTAATATTGAAAAAACTTGCTCACGACCACGAATTAGACGCCTTGGATAGAACGATTTGCGAAAGACATGGAAGGGACCAAAACTGTGACGTTGCAGACACTGTGCGGTTTTTAATAGAAGAATACTCGCATCATTCAACTCTGCGACCTGGAGAGCAAATTCTTCATGGTGAAAAAATTGGCAACGGATCTGACATACTACTTTGTCCATCCCATGCAAAAATGGATTTCCTCATTGATGCTGCGACAAAATTCAACAAAGGACAACATAAGAAAACAATCTTGGCAAATGTACTGACTAATATACTTGTGAATCCAGAACCAATACTTCTTGAGGTACGGAGCCTTTTTAAAACACTATAATACATGAATGAAACGGATAACATGGTTTCTTATTGCTCGTATAAGTTGTAACTGAATATTTTGTTTCATTCAAAACTTTAAATTAGGCGTTTCCAGCATCGAAAGGATGGCCATTTCCAATATTTTATGGAGCATGTGGAAGACTGGTTGTGGAAGAGTATGTAGGCCAACCTCTGTCTTCATTTGTAGACAAGCCATTTAAAGTCCGAGCGTACCTGGCGTTGCAACTTTTGAAAATGGCAAACCTCTTTTATGAAAATCCAACCCAGTACATTATTTATCTGACTGATCCACAAGCAGATAACTTTGCAGTGGTTGAAAATACAAACATTGTGAAATTAGTAGACTTGGAGAACCTAATGGTAGTAGATAAAGAACTTCTTATACAAAGTACGTCCAAGTATAAGCAATAAAGTAGCAGTATCAATAATTATTATCATGCTCAAATATAGCTGGCTATATAGATTAATGTATAATATTTTGTCCAGGTAAAGCAAAAGACGCTGATAAACTGGCAGTATCTGAGTCTGTGACATGCGAGGATCAAGGTCGTTACACGAAAGAATGTTTCAGCTACTCGGTTGATGATCTTTGTGATAGACCTCGTATTGATCATAACTACTACGCAGTTTGTGCGGTAAGTCGATTAAAGATGCAACCTTGTAACGTAAAAGCGATTGGCTACAAAGGAGTAGGAGTATGAGTGACGCAGTAATTTTTTCATGATTCATCAGGGGTTGCTAGCACCTGGGCTTTCATATGACTTCCCACAAGGGCTTCTTCATTCACTCCCTGACGAGGACTCGGACAAATTGCAATCCCTACCTGGAATGTTGCTGCAGTGTAAAAACCCCAAGCTTGGTAAATTAGGTCTGAATAGAATAGAGGCAGCTCAGAGATTGATAGAAATTTTGGATAGCTACTTGGAGCACAAAAAGTAGCCAATGCAACTGAACCATTTTGTGTTGTCAGCAACTTCAAAAACCCTGTGCGGAATAGTCGATTGTAGTTTGTAATATTTTGGTAAACATCCTGAAGCTTCATGCCAAAAACTGAGAGAGATTATGCTTTGCCAAATGTAGTTGAGAGAATGCAATAATTTTTTTTGTATAAGACAAAGTTTTACAAGTCAACGATTTAAAATTGAAGCTCTCAGCTTTCACCGAGTGTATGTTGTTCGTAATGATGTCTAGTCTAGTCGTGTATGGTTGTGTAGTATGAAGTATGGAGTTTGGGATTGGTATTGGAATCTTGTGATGCCAATTGATGATTAGATTCTATATGGATGGATAAATCAGTATTTTTACATATTGTAAATCATTTATAAGGCGCAGCTTCTTCACCTTGAAAAGGAAAGGTCTAAACGTTACAAAAAGTAAAGGTCGAATTAATTTTATTTACCTTTATGAGTATTAATATTTTAGCTAGCTTAAATTATCTTACCGTTTGGTACAGTTACGTTTGTAGTACTTTTATTTTTCAGTGATTTGCAATTTGCAACACAAACAGAGATGTCTCACGGGAAATCTTCTTTACAATGCAACTAAAAGTCTGCACCTTATTTAGACTTTCGGGAACGATACTATAGCTGTATTAGAGATAGTGTGTATTAATTTTTACCGTTTTAACTCGTTGTATAATTTTACTCTTATTGTTACGCGTTTACGAAATAAAATGAGACTTTCGACAATCTCAGTCGTAAATAAAAAGTAATGAGCACGGCAGTTTCCGCGTTTTTACACATTACGCTTCTTTACACATATGAAAATCTATCCGTGAAGAAAACTGAACAGCTTCTGTCACCTGTAATGATTAAAGTAACAAGATTTTGCATACAATGTGGCCCTGCAATAAGTCATAATAACGTTTCCCCAACGTAAAAATAAAGTAATAACCGCACTCGCCGTCATACTTCTGATTAAAACAACACTACTTCCTCCAAACGTGACTTTGGGCGTGAAGCCCTAGAAAATACGAACGACATTTTTGCAAAGAGTCCATGAAATATATATTAGGAAGGAACCTTTCTTTACGTAAATGGGAATAAGCTCGTGCTTGAACTGAACCATTTTACTTTGGAAAACAAATTCTATTTGTCATACAGCTAGGTGATTCACTTGCAGATGTTACGTATAAATACCATTGCGTTAATTGGATTTATGTTTCACTTTGAAAGAAAGCGCATGCAGCTTTGGAGTACAGAACTAGGACAAGCTTTGGAGAGGTAGTGAATCATACTTAAACATATATGGTGTAAAGTAGTATAAAACTGGATGGAATTGGCAGTTTTGACTCAATTTGCTTCTTGGTTTTCACCTTAGCACTTGTCCTTATTTAGAAATTCTCGGAACTTGTGATATAAGTACTTTGTGTGTTTCTCGAGAAAGTATTCGTCAGAAAATTTCAGTTCTCTTTTCTCTCTCTCTCTCAAAAGCCAATACATCAAAGCAAAATGGTTGTTTCATTTAAAGTTTTCAAGAAAACTTCCCCAAACGGAAAAATCACCATATATCTGGGGAAGCGAGATTTTGTTGATCATGTTACTTGTGTGGAGCCAGTGGGTTAGCATTTAATCATTGTTCTCATTATATTCATGCTGCTGAATCTTCTATTATTTGTTATCTGGCCAAAATTTCATTCCAAATTCCTTTGAATGTAGATGGAGTGGTCGTGATAGACCATGACTATTTGCAGGACCGGAAAATTTTCTGTCAAATGGTGTGCTCCTTCCGTTACGGTCGCGAGGAAGACGAGGTTATGGGCTTGAAGTTTCAAAAAGACATGTATTTGGCATCAGAGCAAATCTATCCTCCGCTGTCAAAGGAAAAGTCACATACCAAACTTCAGGAAAGGTTGTTGAAAAAACTTGGTCCAAATGCATTCCCATTCACCTTCAAAATGCCTGCAAACGCTCCGTCATCAGTGACCATACAACCCGGACCAGAGGATCAAGGTCGACCTTGTGGTGTGGATTATTTCCTCAAGTCATTTGTTGGAGAAAATGAGAATGATAGAAGTCACAAGAGGTAAAGTGTTGATGGGAGTGTTTAAATACATGTAAATGCTTCTTAACATTATTTAAATTCATACATTATTATGCGATTCAATATTGTAGGAGCACTGTAAGCCTTGGAATACGCAAAATTCAGTATGCCCCACAAAAGGAGGGTAGACAGCCTTGCACGATTGTCCGTAAGGATTTCCTTATGAGTCCAGGGGAACTGGAGTTGGAAGCTACTTTGGATAAACAGGTAAAGGAAATTCATGCTACATAAATATAATTAAAGCGTAACGGCTTGCAACGCTTTTAATTCAATATGCTTTCACAACCCTCATGTAGCTGTATCATCATGGAGAACGGATTGCTGTCAACATTTCCATTCGGAATAACAGCAATAAAACTGTAAAGAAAATCAAAGCCATGAGCCAACAATGCATTGACGTCTGCATTTTTGCTAATGGGCAATATAAAGCAACGGTAGCTTCATTAGAAACACAGTACGTAATTAATTGCAGGAAAACACAAAAAATCTTATATCTTTTCTTGTTTACGCTATAACTGGGCAAGACATAGTATAAGACAAAATTTAATTATTGTGTTGGACGGATTCTTGATCCTATTAGGGAAGGATGCCCGATTAACCCAGGCAGCAGCTTGCAAAAGGTGATGTACCTTCAGCCTACCTTGAGCAGCAACATGGACAGACGTGGAGTCGCCTTAGACGGGATTCTTAAACGTGAGGGGGACGACGTTAACCTGGCTTCTACAACATTGTAGGTTATAATTCTAATTCAATTTGTTATCTCATATCTTGTTAATATTGTGGGAACTCTTCCATTTTTTCATTTGACTTTCATCATCAAGGCTTGCAAATCCAGATCAGCGTGACGCATTCGGAATTATTGTGTCATACACTGTCAAAGTCAAATTGTACCTGGGAGCGTTGGGTGGTGAACTGAGTGCGGAGCTACCATTCATTTTGATGCATCCCAAACCTGATGGCAATAAATTAATTCGCGAAGATTCTCAGGCAGCTGTGGAAACTTTCCGTCAAGATACCATTGATATGGATGGCCCAAACTGCAAGAACTCGGAGGACCCTGTTTTCGAGGATTTTTCCCGCATGAAATTGCAGCATTGATTGTGGAAGCCATTTGCTCAACCGTTGAGGATGCCTTGGATTTATGTTCCGTTTAAAGCATACAGATCAATGTTACTGCGGAGAAAGTCTTGAAATTGGAAGCGTATTATGAATATTGGAAAATTCTTCATATTTTAACCTGCATTCGGTTTAAACATAATCCTAGATTCGGAAAAGATTGGAAAGTTTAGAATAAAGAACTCTAAATTATCACTGTGCTCTGCAATTTGTCTTTGTTTGCAGGTACGATTTATGTAAAACAATCGGAAATATTGCACTTTCACTATCATCTATTAATTGAAACTGAGCATAATAAATAAATGATGGAGCATTAGAAAAACTAAATCTGGAAATGACATGCACATGCACCTGTGTAGTGATTATATGATTTTTTCAGTTGACAGGAAATATTTGCATGTAATATTACGAAGAGAACTATTTTCTATTGATGATTTCGTCCCTTCGTAATTCATACACAAACCCTGGCTGACACACGGGTATCCACCATTTCGATTTTTCTGTGTAGGTGCCATAGCCACATGTAACATTATGCAACAAATACATATCCTCGCGTTGTTGTAAGCAATATGAGAACAAAAAAGGTCATAATAACCTCAGCGTTTTCAGAATGCATTGACCGATGCTCAAGCAAACTGAGACGCTATTGTTATTTTTTGTGATCTGCTGCCCGTAGCCCTAAATACCAGATTCTCCATTACTTGGTATCAAACCGTTTGCGAAATAAGTCTAACCGAGTAAATGAGCTCCAATATTGGCCTTTGTCAAGATGGTTTTTGGTCTCGGGAAAAAGAAGCCTGAAGAAGAGGGTAAAAATGCTGAGCCAAAAGCCCCAGCCAAACTGCCATCAACCTTTAAATATTATACAGTTCTAAATGCTTACACAAAATAAAAATTATAACTTCTTCATTCTTACCATATCATAATAATTTGAAGATAAAAAAGAGGGGGACACCTCTACTGGTGCTGAAGGCACTGAAACTACTGCTGACGAAGACCACGGCCCATCTAAGCAATTCAACGCTGGCGACGGCGTCTACAATGCCGAAAATGATGAAAACATTGATTCTGACCACAGGAAGCAATGCTCTACGAATCTATTCAAAGCATTTTTTCCAATGCGACTCTTTTTGATGTCCGTTGCTAGATTTCCGTTGAAAATTGAAACGCATGAGGACGGAACGCACACATATACAGTGAATTTTAAAACCCCTGGAGGCATCTATTTCTCCGTTTTCGGAGGAATACTCATCTACGTGCTAATTTTTGGTAGTTGGAATCTTTTCTCCATTATTTTGGAATTTAAGATTAGCCCATGGGAGAAGACAAAGGAGTTTACGTTGCAGCTCGAATATGAGGTGGCCATTGTCAAGCGGCACACAGCAACGATTGTAGTGTTGTGGGTTGCAATGTTTCACTCCTTGGGTATAATAATCATAACTATTATAGCCAATCATTCAAATTATGTGGGTACAACGGAATATGTATTTTTTCTAATCGAAACAGTGGAAACTCTGAACGTCTACAAGAAGCGTCACTACTTTGGCCATTTTTTGACGTTCTGGAGCAAGTAAATGTTTGCACTCTAATATATGGGATAGATTTGATAGTAATTAAAAAAATTGTATTTATTTCAATATGTTGTAGAGCTGTGCATACATTGCATATGGATATAGCTGAGTCAGCCTTGAAGTATGCAAAGAAAATTACGATAACTCTAATCGTTTTCATTGCAATCTTGCTTATAATCGCGTTTACGAGAATCGCCCCGGTAGGATTTCGTAAATGTAAAATTACTTTAATATTCCTAACCAGCGATTGAAAAGTGATGAATTCAACCTTTTAATCTCAGATTACTTCTGGAGCACCAGGTTGTTTTGGAATGCTCCTCCTCCGACAATTCACAGGAGGAAACGTTTGGATGTTGCGCTCTCCATTTACAGTTTTACTGTTTCAAATAGTGGGAGGGATCTTGATGGCTTTGATATTTTTTGCTTCAAAGTCCCACATCATTCTTTTCACTTACCAATGTAAACTGCTTAGATCTGCATTTGGGATTTGGAATGCGAGAGCTTATGCAGCAATTCTTCGCGGAGGGATTGACATGTCCAAAGATAACGGAGCAGCAACCTACACACTTCTTTTCAAGGACCATTGTGTACTGCTGGACTTGTTGGAAGGCTCTGATAGATACTTTAGTGGTATTTTGGAGTCTTATTTTGCCCTTGGAATATTTGATCTGGTTGTGGAGTTCTATTTCTTTCTCCGCGCTGCGAAGTATGGCCATAACAGGAAATTAGCTGCAACTCCGTTATTGTGTATGTGAAATAAAATGAATTAGACCAAAATCTCCCAAAAATTGATTAATTTAGGATAGTAATATAATCTTTCCCTGTTTTGCTTAAGCTGATCAATATTTCATTCGTCCTTTTGACTGGCTCCCGGCCCTGTTAATATTCTGCATGAGCGTCTATCTGATTTTCGTTGCATCAAAAGCTGCAGCAGAGGTTTTATAAGAGTATTCAAAGTTTAAACTCATGATGCAAAATTTGGACCTTATTTAAATCAATGTGTTTCAATTTAAGGTGGCCGAAGAGGCACTTGGTGGATTGGAAATAATTCGACGTAAAACTTTGCTTGGAAGGCAGACTGATGAAGAGCTCTATTTTATGCTGAGCATGTTCAATAGTTTTACTTCTTACAGGAGAATTGAATTGTCGGGTGGTGGTTATTTCTTCATGAATAAAGAGTAAGTACGCCCTCGTGTATCACCAAATACCATATTCGTTTTATGAGATATAATTTTTTATCCTAACAATTTAATGAATTTTCCTTTAGATTCATTGTTGGCCTGTTCTCTACAATTCTCAGTTATTTCATTATCCTTGCTCAATTCCGACCAGTTATGGACTACCATCCCACAGAATATGATGAGAATCCGGCATTGTTGAGAGAGCGAATGGGAAGAATGCTTACCATATTCGAAGGCGTGCCAGAACACCATTATCTTACAACTAAGCAAAAATCAACTTTTGCACCTCCACTTGGCCCCGGATTAGAGGAATATGATGCTTAGTTATAGTATGAACATAACAAATGATATATTATATGAAGTGTTTAGTTCTAAACTTATTTAAGTATTTATTTTATGCCTTATATTTAATCTCAATCATGCGTGTTTAGTGTTTCAATAAATGTGATTTAGCTTTGAATTATAAAACTGCAGGAAGTGTCGGTCGTTTGCACATATATTTTATTTCACAGTTAGTAGACGAGCCGTGTTTAATATCTGGTTAACAAGTCATAGCGATTCCTTAAAGCATAAATAAGTAAAGACGCTGGTATTCCTTAAACTATATGATGCATTTACCACAGACAATAATGGGGAGATCATTTAAGTTACAACATTTATATTAACATTTATGAATTTACAATAATAGTTTCATGTGAGTACGAGTACACAGTTGGAGCAGTTGACAGTTAGCATTACCATCCTTGAGTCTGAAAGTTCTTACCACCCTTTCGAATTTCACCTCCACCACCAGCTCGAGTGGTGTCATCACCTGCTCCTTCCGTTTCAGAGTTGACATTTCGTAAATCTAGTCTAAATGATTTGGTGTGCCGCTGGAGATCGGAGCCGCTGCTACCAGTGGTACGTGTTGAGAGAGCAGATCTTCTTGGCATCCAACCTGGGTCGTGGTCCACAAGAAATCCGTTGGTTCCGACATAGGATTTTGGATAAAATAGCATTGGATACCGGTTGATAAACGCGTTCCAGAAATACTGACGACCCCTCTCGAAGTCAACTGGGTTTCCTCTTTTTACAGCAGCCAGCAGTTCTTCCTTTTCAACTGAGGCGACAGCAGGAGGTGGTGCTTGTTTCATCATTTCTATCAGTTCGTCCAAGTTGGATATGTCTTTCACCTCTTCATCCTCCTGTCCAAAGATTGTACGCCTTTCTGCAGAGCTTCCACTACTAGCGGAACGCAGTAATCCATTTATTTCTTCAGCCAGTTTGTTGTTTCGACCTTTAAAAAACATTTAAAAATTCATTGTTTTTACAAGGCACATTGGGAATTTGCACATTAACTTAGAAGTATTGTCTATTTTGTAATACGGATACTTGCTTTTGTACTTACTCAATGCATTTGCAGGCAATTGGTTGTAGTTGGGGTAGCCATGTTTTCTTAAAAATTCTCTAAACGCTTCTTCATCCTTCAAGATAAATTGTGTTCTGTTGGGTCTTCCATCGTCAAAATACATTTTGAATTTGTGGACTTGCGTTATAAAGTTGGTTCGGTTAAAATTCGGATCATAGAATATGAAGGGAACAATGCCATATTTTAGAAAGTAAAGTACTTCCCATTGGGGAATTTTATATCGCAAAAGATTTCCACGGGGCATTTTGAACCTTGGAATTAGGTTATGAAATGGGAGGGGTTTAGAAGGACTCGGCTCTTGGCTAACAGTCTCAGAGATTTCGAAGGAACTAATAAAAAACAAAACCAAAAGGTTTTGGATTGCAAAGAGTGCAACGGCCATGATAGCCTGGCAAATTTGAAATGGGGGCAAAGTAAGAATGGATTATAATTTCTCCTCGGGTGCTTTCATTTTCGAGTTCCAGTGCAGACTACGCTTCTTTCCTTATTGCTCAAAATAAAATGAACAGTTGAGCGCCCGAAATTCGACTGTTCCCTAATGACCTCCACAAATGGGTTTTATATACCCTGATGTAGTGGTAAGTGACATAGCCAGAATCGAAGATGTGTAGGCAGAAACAACGAATGTCGCAATGTTTTTCTCCAGATTTCCAGTGGCTTGCTTTTCCTGGGACTAATCTATATAGACATTTTCTTCGGAATTCTGTTTGTTAGCACATGTTGTCACTTAATGGATAAATGAACACGGAATTGAAAAGCACATTCCACAGGTAGATATAGAAATAGTCGTGCACGGGTTTATATATGTGTTTTGTAAGTGCTGGAATACGGATAGAATTTCATAATCCCTAATGAGAATACTTTCATTATTAAGAAAACCCAATATATGAGTAGATGTTCAATAAAGCATTGCGTCTTACAATCACAATATCACCTAGAAATGCCACTTTCCTTCGTGCAAACATTTTCCCACTACGTCAGCGTGTCTACTATCTACTTAAAATGAAAGGAAATACACACTATGTCATAATTCATCACACGACGCCTATGATAGGGGGTTAGACGAAAACATGTAACCCGGAATGGTAGCTGAATCGTCCATGCATGGTTTTAATAAAGGTTATTGGTTCACGTTTGATAATAATCCTCTGTTCTTCGGAGAAGCTAACAAATGTTGCTGGTTGAAACAAAATCCGTTAATCCCAGTTGCTTTATTCTGCGGTGATCCGCACCCACGTCATTAAACCAGCTACAGTACACTGAATCGAGACAATTCTTCAAACTGATGGATATGGAAACAGATCTTTCGTGTGCGGTCATGACGGTGACCATTGAGTTGTCACAAAATATTTTGGCTTGTTTCAAGGAAATTATTTTGCTAGTAATACCAGTAAATGAAAAGGGCAAGATGCTTTATGAGTTACTTTATTAGAAAATGAAATATCTACTCAATTAATGGCAAAGTCGTCATTTCAAATCACTGCGTCCATTATTATATCTTCAGTTATGTCACCGCAACGGGATGTTCATTCTGTATGTTCAGATTCTATACATAGGTGTACAGTGTCTACACTGTAGACACAAGTATAATATGGACGTTATCCTATGTAAAAGCTGCTATGTGGTTTACGGTTTGCATTTCAGGGATTAAATTTTGTAACTCCTATAATATTTTCAAATGAGATTTTCAAAATCATTTTCCAATTCCTCACGATTTTAGTCATACATTGGTTATATATGGCTGTGTTTTATGACAATTTCACGATCTAGTCGTACAATTAGCTATGCAGTGTAAATCATTTCAATATATTTCATCCGAAAGGATTGACGGCGATTCATAGGTTGTACGTATATCACAGAATAATAAATTATTTAACAACGTATATCGTATATATTACGTCGCGTTTTTCAAGGATGACGGGCATACAAATTTTTAAGTACAAATAACTTTTCAAACGTCCTGCTTGAGCTGTAAAGATAGTCTATATTTCACAACGTGAAAAATGGTCGAATCTGCATAACATTCTAGTATCTACTGATACAAGCTATTAAAATACACTGTTCACTAAAATATTCGCCGAAAATTTGATCCATTATTCAATATTAAACATGCATGAAAATGGAAATCCAGCACCAACCACTGCAATTTTGCTCCCAACCCTTCCGCCTCAATGTGTCATCAATTAGCATATTATCCACGAGTTGATACGCTTCAATCCATAACCAGTAGACTTCTGTATATACTGAAAAAATTTTTTTTTTTGGCTATTGCAAAATAATTTCCGATTTGGTTTTCGCGACGTAATGTGCTGCGGATGCATTCATTGTAGAATTTTTAAAGTATATCACAAATCTATCTATACATGTCGTTCTTGAGTTGTTATCTAAAAATTAACAGTCGATAATCGTATCACTGCTCGTACAAAATGCAAAACAAAGAACAAGACAGTTCTTCTCAAGTAGGTAGCTGGGGAAGGTTTGCTAGAAGAATGTACGTCACAAATGGCCACGCGAGAATACAGAGATACTCTCAAACTCCAAGTGATCCAAAGGACACGGTTTGGCTGTATGGTAAGTTTTAGTACTATTTTCCGTGCCATTTATACCGTCCGTATTTATTATTAAGTTATAAGAATAATCGAATTGTTTAGTTGCCATTTCCATCGTGTACTTTTCCTTAATTGGACTAGTATTACTTATTCTTCTGTTTGCCCCAAAATTTCGTCCTCCTTCCCTTCATGAGTATCCAGATGCTGTCACAGCTGAAACACAAGATCAACCTCAAATTCCAGAAACTCCGGATGAGTCAAAGGATTTCATTGCTACAGAAAGTAAGATTTAAATGAATACTTATTCATTCAGGCAGCATACCAAAGTGGAATAATTGCTATTACAATCAAATTCGTACAACGTCATGACAGGTAATTTTGAGGCGTCCCCAAAAGACCCTATATATCATATTGACCCTCGTTCATCAATTTTTCGTGGGGACGTTTATGACGACTACAGACGCAAAACCGAGAGCAGAATGCGTTTGAATAGCAAGTTTCTGCAAGTCTAAACCTCATTAAATAGTGGTTCTTGGCTAGAGTGAGAGAGAGAAATGGGATATGGAAGAAGCACAATGCCACTGAAGTTACTTTTTCTTGCTGTCATCTAAATCTGAATAAAGTAAAATGATATCTGATTCTGTTTGCAACATTATTTTGTAAATACATAATTTCGGAAAACGTACATTGCATACCAAATCATGATATTTTGGAAACGTCAAAATATAAACGTGTATTTACATAAGATCGTCTATTCGGGGTAGATTCGGTGTTTCAGTATTAAAAATTGTTATCTTCGAATGAGTTGCAAGTTAAATTTTGAATCCAAACGCAAAGTAAAAGAACAATATCTATCTGGATTGATTCTGGATTTTCAAATTTTAAGATCATAGGCGTATAGTGATGACGTACTTTGTCATTTGCGTTCAATTTCGACATGACGTGGCTGAAAATGGCATCATTATCGCCAATTTATTAATAGAGGGAGAGAAAGCAAACACGTGAAGTTACAACCGTACTTATCATAATTGAAAATGATTCTCAATTCAAGTATTCAAATTCAATTAATCTATTTTCAATGACTTTTTGCAATGCAATCAATTAGTTTTTGGAAGATCTTGATATATTTCATATTGAAAGTTTTAAATCCACATCACTAATTCCTTTCTATTAAAAATCCGAGTGCTTATAATTATTCATGTCTTCCTGCAAAGTCCCATTTTAGCGAGTTTACATGATTGCCAAATGTGTATCCATTCCTTAACCAAACTCCTCGATGACTATTACTGAAAAGCATATGAATAAAAGGTTCGCAGACTATATTACCCAACAACCCACTCAAGTTAAAAGGTTGCACCACAAGCCCGAATATGAAAGCAAAAGAAACGTTGCCTGCAGCCCTAATCAAGCTTTTTGTATCCAACGACATGGATAATATTGAAAAACAAATGGTTGATCCTAATTCAGCTTCAATTCTATCAATATTTTTAAAAATTTCTTACTACGTCGGATTTAGTCCCATCAAAATCAGGAAACTTCATGATGGTGCAGCAACTATTATAAGCAGTTCAATTCAGAAGGTAAAAGTAAATCTCGAAGCAAGCGAAGCTCGTTGCACCAAAAATGAAAAGAAAGGTTTAAATACAATCCTTGATATTTCTAATTGAATGTTGATATTGTCCATTTATAGGGTTTATGCATACTGCTTATCACTGTCACGAATTTAGTTCGTTTGGCCGAGGTCCGTAAACGACTACCAAAATCTCAAGACGATTGGAATCCTCTTTTTTACGTCAAATGTTTAAGTGGGATTATAAATCTTATATTCAACCTGTCCTCGTCACTGGCTCTATTTAGCAAGTCTGAGCAAATTCAAAAACTTTCAAATTTTCTCAATACTTCAAATCGACTGCAACAACCAGATCGTAAGATTAAGGTACATATATTTTCGATATATTATATTATTCTATCCCATTCGTAAACTTGTAATAATTATATTACATGTAATAAATGAGTACAAATTGTAAGATTATTTAAATTGATAATTGGATTATAAAATATTTGTTTGCTAGAAAGTGACAATATGGACTCGTACTAATCATTTATTACTGGAACTTGTTATCTTTGGCAGAAATGGGAATTATCTCCACGGATGGGTTTCAACTTACTTTCACTGATTGGGTTTGGTGCATGAAGGAAGAGGCAAATCATATTTTTCTTTTCGGTGAATCTGTGCCACGTAAAAATATAACGTTTGAAGTAGATCATCATGAGCTATCTAGCTCAGACTATGGAATAGCGACGGTACTTTGTGTCTCAAAGATATTTAGGCATATTCATGGATATATCGGAGAGCTTTTTCTTCTCATTGGTGTTGCAAGCTTGTGGTTACCAGCTTTTGGTTTCTACAAGATGATAAAGCGTCAGCATGAATCCCCAACTCTTTCTTTTCTGAATCAGTTTGAAATTTTGCAGGAGAATCATTCTACACTCAAACAGTTATCTAAATTAGTTAATGATGTATTTGGTTCAATGATGTTTTGGTTTATTGCTGCATCAATCATGTATTTTTCTTGTAATCTTGATGCTTTCGTCATTACAAATAACGTCTTCGTAAAAGTTCGATTGCTGACTTTCTATATGACTGGTGCATTTACTTTAAACCTGGCTGCTGATATTTCTCAAAAGGTATGAATACTTTATTTGGTGAAAGAATCCTGATTGAAGTTTCTAATCCAAAATTTGCTTCTAGGTGAAAGCGTTTGATGATTGGTTGTCAGATATTCCAGCAGAAAGTGTGGGAACGCTACCTCAAAACAACCTGGTGTTAACTATTCACGAATTATCTTCATGTAAAGTTGGGATGACAGGAAGCAACCTTTTTGTGGTCACTTATTCTGTGATTGCAACCTTATGCTCAGTTCTTATGACATACTTTATTGTATGCGTCCAATTTCGCTCCCCTTGGATGAATGCGTACATTAGTTAATCACAATCATTATGAAAAAACAATTGAAATCCTCCCAATTCAATTATAAACCCCGAACCGCGTTTCTTGATTACAATGCAAATAAAGCCTTGTGTCTGAGAATAAAAGCACTGCAATGGTTTATCCTGGCATTATACGAGTACCGTTTTGTACCGGCTTAATGTGCTTTTAATAAATACATTTGGAAGATGACGCTGGCATCGTATTTATTTTCTCCCAAAACAAACAATAATAATATCTGTACAGTACATGAATAATATTTTTTACAATTTTCAGTTACAAAGATTTACTACTATTTTATTTATTTATGTAACGCAACAACTATTTATTTAAGACCTCACCGTTTTCAATCCAATCGAGGATTCCTGGATAAACTCTGTTAAGTATAGGGAAGAGAAGGTCAATATTTGATATATAAAGTAATTTTTACACCCACGCCCTTTCCAATCAAACAAAATATGTTATGAAGACTTACTGAATATTTGCATATCCAGAGTCTATGAAGACTTTAGCCGCATTCACAGCACGCACTCCGGCTTTACAATGAATTACAATGTCTGAAGTTGGTTTCGGTTTTGCAAACTCGTACTTTTCTGAAAAATCGTCATCACTCATTTTCAATGCGGTAACGACTTCTCCAACTGCAAAAATTATAAATTCGGAAATTCAGATATATTCGTATTTTTATGACTGTCAATTTGTAAACCTTAAAGTTACCTGGTATGTTTTTAGATGAATCAATTTTTCCATCAGTTTGAAGCTCAGATTTCTCGCGTACGTCCAACAGAAGTACAGCTGGACTTTTTAGTTTTTGATTTATTTCCAAATATGTAAGTTGTTTGACCATTGCTGAATATATTAAAAATCAAAGGAAATAGCTTTAGGAAATTGTAATCCACAACTGAAAATTTATGGGAGAATGGAAAGCACAAAAGTTTACACACGCTGGAAGTATGGAATGGGCAAAGATATGGCTGTCTAAAACTAAAGTAAATCAATATTTTATGTGAAATATGAAAGCATACGAAATTCGCAAGCCTTTACTCTCCAACAATAATAGTATTGTGGTTTTTGACAGCATAGAATATGTAACGCAAACATTTTATTTCCTTAGGTGATACCAGATACCATCCACAACATATATAGCTCGCTCTAAAAACTTCTAGTCGAATAGTGGACAGGAGCAATGTAATCCTAGCTACTGCTATTTTCATGCATTTATACGACTACCGCAAGCTAGTTACTCATCTTGGTATCATCATAACCAACTGATTGGAGTAATAAATAATTGAAACAAACCTTGAGAAGTGCTGCTCCAGTTGCGGTTGCGTATCAGCGTTGGCAAAAGTCTACTAGCTCGTGAAAACATGACGGAACGGTTTTTACTTGAATGTATGCAGAATGCGAAATTTGTTTGTTTACATGCAAGTTTTGGAAGTCCAGACCAAACTCTGGTTTTTCAAATCTACTTACGCTTCTCAGTTAACAGTGTAAACAAATTAGTAACAGAAAACATTGAATACCTAAAATCTGTAGTTGCACAATTTCCAATGAGCACAAGCAATTTATATGGATGGATGATAACAACTAGGAATTTTCTTTTGAAGTCGTTTTTGCTTGTGGTTGGAGATTTACGTCTAGTCCAGGTGGAACACAACTGGTCTCGCGGTGCTTTGCATGAAAATATACTTCAGAGTGTGGGGATAGCTGCACAGAGTGTCTTCTTGATGATATTTACAAACAAAGCAAAAGACATAAGCGGTCCCATAACAATTTTCATGAAGTAGGAATCTCTGAAAAACTGATGCGGTAAATGTATTTTATATCTGACAGATTTATCATTACGTCCTCTGATTGTAGCTCTTTAGATATTTTTAATTCTATACTCGATTCTATTCGATTTTTGCACCATCCTATATGCTTATCTTCAAACATTCACTCACGCAACAAATACCAAATTTTTAATGTATTCATACAACACATACTTGTTCTTATCTCCAAAATCTGACGTATAAATATAAATGCCTCCTGCTAAACACGGTAGGGAAAGTTATGAATCGAATACATATCAGGGTTAGTTCGTGTAGAATTTTAATAGTTCATAATATTATAACTTTTTGATTACAGGCGAAAAGAAATTTGCTCCAACAAGGCCCCTACTAAACCAACCGCCTTTAACTATTGATAATCTACCAAGTAGGATTCAGAGAGGCGACTGTAACGTTCTACCTCCAAAGTTTTGTCCCCCTCAATGCATGCCTTGCCAACAACCACCCCCACCATGCACACCAATATGTCTGCCACCATGTACGCCTTATGGCCAACCGTGTCAACCCCAATGCATGCCGCAACCATGTATGCAAAACTGCTACTACCCTTGTTGCCCTCCTCCTCCCCCAATGTGCCCACCCCCCTGTCCACCAGTCTTAGTATGCCCTCCAAACTACTGCACTCCTTATCCATCAATGCCTCCACCACAGTGCTGCCCCCCACCGCCCTGTCCCCCACCACCTTGTCAGCCATGTGTTCCTAGGTGCTGCACCGCAAGATCGACATGTTGTGGTAATTCTGGAGGGTGCTGCCCAAAGCCAAGTTGCTGTCCTAAGCCAAGTTGCTGTCCAAAAAAATGTTGCGGAGGCCCGAAACAAATCGTTTGTCTGCCAAAAGGTACCAAACCAATTGTTGGTTGTGGTGTAGCTCCTGCAAATACTGCAATGAAGAAAACCTGTCAATCGCTTGGCGCAGCCAAACCCACAATTGGAGATCAGCCAGCCTCTTATAACAACTGCAACTTTTATTTATCAGAAATACCAAAAGCACTTAAGGATCGTTTCGGAATATCAATGGGCGGCATGGGTTCTTCATGTGAAGACACTGAAGAAACTGAAGACAACACGGAGGAAAGTTCCTGTGCCGACGAAGACGTAGATGAGTGCATTCAGACAGCTGGACCTGGAATCAATAGGGCAGCAGGAGATGATCAAGTCATTATACCTATAATTATAGATATATTTATATATATTTAAATTATAGAATACTTCTCGTAATAATAAAATATGCACTGCAGGTTATGCATCCTCCAATGGGATATCCGGGAAGTGATAGGGGACCGTGGGGAGCAGGCTATCCAGGAATGGCAGACGGTGGTGCTGGTGGTGCTAACGGTAATCCGTGCCTTCCTTACGGAGCCTTTGGAAATGGGATGGGAGGTCCAAATGGCTTTGGAAATAATGGATGGGGTACTGCTGGAGGGCCTGGCGGTCCTTACAGTAGAGGAATGACGGGAGGTGGAGGACCTGGTGGTCAAAATGGTAGGGGAAGAGGCAGAGGTGGACCTGGCGGCCGAGGAATGGGAAGAGGTGGACCTGGTGGTCGAGGAATGGGAAGAGGTGGACCTGGAGGTCGAGGGAGGGGTAGAGGTGGTAATGGAGACCCCTACGGCAGAAACGGAACTGGAAACGATCCATATGGCAGAAATGGAACTGGGAACGATCCATACGGTAGAAATGGAACTGGAAACGATCCATATGGCAGAAACGGGGCTGGAAACGATCCATACGGCAGAAATGGAAGACATGGAGAAGGAAAAGACAGTAGGGGTGCTTTGAATAGAGATGGTACCGGTACCGGTAGATCTAGAACTAGCGGCAAGGGAGGTCTTAATGATGATATGAGACGAGCGTCGGGGAGAAGTGCAACATCTGCAGCATTCTCCCACTTGTCCGGATACCGTGATCATCATTATTCAGATGCAGAGTTGACTGCTAGGGCTGACTCGTATATTCCGGAAAAATATGTTGTTCCACCACCAAGCACAATAAACTCTAAGGTTCACCCCATGAAGGCTCCAGTGTCTCCTTACCGTAACATGCACGAGCAAGGAATTTCTGATGTGAATGAAGATGATGACAGACTTTATGATCAGCCATTTGGAAGTAGTGTGTATAACCAACAATACGGGAAAGGAACTCCTTATGGGCACGGAACAACTCAGACATCACGGCAAACTACCCCTGTTAGTGGACACCCTTCGGATGTTTATGGTGAAAAACTGACTCAGACCGCGAATTATCAAGGTGGTGCACGCACTGGCACACCAACTGGGAGACCAGGAACTGGAAAAAACGCCAGAAATAGACGTGGGCAAGGGTCAGAAGGAGATTGGAATGGGGAAGATAGTGGTTATCGAACTGGTGGCAATAGATCAATCAATACGTATCGAGGAAGCTCTGAGCCGTATGCCTTTGCACAATGCCCCAATTTGTGAATAATTTCCCGATAAAATTTTTCTCTCAATTCATTCCTACCTTGTCATTTTAGAGCACTTGGCCGTCTAAGCCAAATCCCTGGAGATGGTGATGTACCAGTTTACAGAACTTCAACACAAACTCAGCTTAAAATTATTGAGAGACATGATGAAGACCCAGAGATCCACGTTGTACAGAGACCAGTACAAGAAGTTATTGGCTACAAACAAGATCCGTAAGCTAAAGACGATAAGTAGAGGCTTATATTGATATTATTATGCCGCCATGCTAATTTTAATTGTCACTGATTTGGCGAAATTAGGAACCGGCAACACTCGCAAATTAACTTGGACATTTATGATGGAAACGGACAGGGTTTTGGTAGGAGCAAAAAGGTTGATCCTTGTGATAACAAGGCATGTCTTATTCCACACACCCGAAGATTACATCGGCTTTGCAGTTTTAGCCACAGGTTTCTCATTATTTCCGAATACATAAAAACATTCATTTCTAAAAATAAAGTATGTGCCGTGTGTGATCATTTAAATGCATTGTAAACTCTTTTAAAGACGTGCAAGGAGGTTAAGCCAAATGCATAAACCCTTCCCTAAGCCAAAAGCTCCACCGTGTCCGATTCGTGAAACAATGGCTTCAATAATGCGGAAAAAACCTCCTGCAAATTGCAAATGGCATGACAATCGCCTGCCAGCTTTCCATGAGTATTGCATGACAGGTGAGGTTGCATGACAAATGAACTATTGATTCAGGACTTTGTGACATTTTTTAAATAATTGTTTTGTGAATTATAATTATTGATATTATTTAGATCGCCACAAAGATTTGACTAACAGATATCCTCTATTAACTCTGGAGAATGAAAAATGGGATACTTTGGTATGTCGTCATTGTATTTATGATTTAAAAGTTCATTAAAAGACATGGCGAGCACGCAATTTACATGTTTGCATATCTCAGGCTAAAAGACATACAATTCAAAGGAAAGGAGTGAAAAGGAAATTGCAACATCGCTAACCGTTTATTAACCCTGTTCGTGAGAAGGTCCGGGATCTAATAGAATGAAAACTAAACTGTTTTCTAAACATATAAACTAAGCAGATTAAATGCTAAAAGGATTTGCTAGGTGCAAAACCAAAACAGTTTTGCTTATTACCTTTCTACAATTCTTTGCTACTTTTGACGAATCTCATGAAGTTTTATGACATTTATAAGACATTTATGATAGCTCTCTACCATTTATCGATTGCCACAATATTTTTGAAATGATTTGGTCATCTTCATCCGTCTGTTTATAGAAATAAAGTGGAATCATGTCACTATTCTTTCTATTTGTGCCTATCATCAAAGATCTGTTTCCTTATTCCTGCTAATCTCGTAGGTTTTAGGTCAAATTGTTTGCAAAAACATACATACATACATTATAATAAGATTGATGCACAGAAAATTACAATTCCATGATTATGTAACGTCACAACTTCCAATTAAAGTATGCACTGTCTTTGAAAATCAATTTAAAAATTAATGTCTGAGTTCATTTAATAGGCAGCACAATCCCCGGCCTATAATTTATGTGGTGCTAGTGATCACGGCGAAGCAACCATTTAAAGAATTTTCAGCACCAATTAAATATTCCCAACTGGGAAGTAGAAATAACATACTTATAGCTTAACAAGAGGAAGAAGACTTCTTAAGTAGACTCCACTCTAAACTTTCTCATCTATTTAATCATCCGCTGAAAAATTGTTTTTTTTACAAAAAAAAAATATCCAAATTGCTTATTATGCTCATATTTTCTTATTAGTTTTGATCAAGTCGATTACTGTCATTAAAATGCCAAAGTGCATTATGTACATACACTTTGACTTGACGCTTAGTGGACATGCAAAGAACTGATAATCTGTCCCATCACCTCATTATTCATTTAAAGTAGAAAAGTCCTTACCGGATATTATGTCCCTGCCTGAGGAACTCACGCAACAGATCATATAAGGAAATCCAAGTAGAAACATCAACAAGCCAATAATGAGAATGCCACGATGCGATGATTGCATTATTATGAAATTCTTTGCATTCAATTCTGTTTTTGTATTGCATAATAAGTTAAGAAAACTTGTCTAGGACATGATAAGTTAGTAAATCCTCACGAAAACTTAATACATGGGTCGGAGGTTGAATACACGGTGCAGCCAAAGATTCATTTGCAATTGCACACCGACCTTTAATTATAGCTTCAAACGCCTACGTTGGTGGCTTTGTCGGGCATGATTCGAACAGAAAAAAGTTGTCCTGAGGAATGACATCATTTTTTTAGTCAATTCGACTTGAGTACATTGTTTCCGGCATTGTACGTCTAAAATTGAAAATACTTCCGATAGAATTTGTTTTTATAGGAATGTCTGTGTTTACGATTCACAAAATTAGTGCATACGTAAATTCATCGATTAAAAGCAGCAATCAATTTTGAATTTTCCATTTGGACTTTTATGCCAAAGGTTTAGTACACGGACATGACATGGTGGATGAAAGCGTGAATGATGTATATACATGCACGTTGTGGTGCCAGAGATATTACGCATTGTCTTAACTTTCCCAAAAAATCAGTGCCAAATGCATTTTCTTAGTAAAGTTGCTACCATGCACGCTACTGCTTAAGCAGCGGTGTAACATGACGCTGGCGACTTACCTGACTACACACTTAACAGCCACGACTTTATAAGAGGACATGCGAGCAATTAAACTCTAAAGGTAAATTATTATTATTATGTGTGGTCATCAGTCAGTCGAATCGAATTTGAGGGGAAAAGTTACACAGCCACTTTCAGTATTTTTGTACAGTAGTGCTGCATTTTGCATCCCAAATGAGCAAGAAATGTTTGCTTGTGACTCAACCGTTATTTATACATTTCAAACAAACTTTTCCATCCTTCAATTATAATTTTCTCTAATAAAAAGTTTGTTTTATAAGTAAATTAATTCAATTCCTAAAAATAATAATAACAAATCGCATTTAAAATTAACCCATTTGATGAAATATCGTTCCAGATTCTGGATCATAGTAATTTATATTTTGTGCTTGCTTTCAATTTCAACACATCAGTTTCCTGTATTTGGTGATGCGATGCACGTATACGATTTTGAAAATGATGAGTGAATTTTGTGTTTATTATCATTTGTTGAAAAACTCAAAGACATGTTTAGTACTTGAACTGCAACACAAATACAAATACTGCTAGAAGCAAACCCATCTATCAGAAATTGTCGATCCCATAGTCCCATTTCGTTTTATGAGAAAATTATGTAAAAATGTAATGAAGTAATATTTTAAATTGCTTATTCATGCATGATAATGGATTAAGCGGTGCTTCTCCCTGTTACACTATATTGACAAGCAGAGGTTAAAGTATTTTATTTGAAAACCATCCCCCGAATGAGTTCCTTGATTACAGAGTCCACGTGCTCATTATTATTCAAACTTCCATGTTTGTGGATAATGTTGTGTATGTCGTCCATTATTTTACCCAAATAATGAAATTAATTTAGAGCTCGAGCATATAAACAAAATCCACTCGAAATTGTCTGACATAACATAAAATAAATCAGTGTAATCAAGCTTACAACCTGATATACCACATGATGATGGTGAGATAAATTGCTTTTTTTGGGAAGTGATACAATTTATGTAAATTATGTAATCCTCATAAAATGACATTGTAAATTGTAACTGCAAATTATTTACCACATAAATGTTCGTTATTATAATACACGTGCGTACGCATATGCTGTGGGCGGAGGTTGCATGTTGGATAGATGTCATTGATTATAACTACAATAACTTGATAAGATGTGATCAGGAAGTTGGTTGAGTAATGAATGAATTTTACATTTCTTATATTGCAACAAAAACAAACTCCATATTTGCAATTTGGGGTTGAGCTGAGGTGCATAACATGCTGCTTTGTGAGCGTGCAAGAATACAATCAAAAATCACTTCAAATTTAACGCACAAACGGATATATAATACAATGCGTGCAAAAAAAAACTTTGAAAAAAGTCAAATGTCAAAGTCATTTCGATTCAATAGTTTTTTCGCACTTATATTTTTCATTCAATTTCTATACCTGACAAAAACAGAAAAGGGTAAACAGCAAGGGTTCTTCCCTTCCTTTTACACGTATTTGTAATAGAAAACAACTCAGTTCGACAAGAGAAATCTTGATAGAATATAAATTGGAAGGAGAAGTATAGCAGGTAAAAATATTGCTGACATTAATGTTTTAAATACTGCTTGTTAGCTGTAATGAAAACAAAATTATTCATTATGGGACGGATGATCATGCAGCCTCTACAAGAGACATTTGGTCAATACAGTCATGTCAACTTTTTGTGCTGCACACAGAAGCCGGAATGCATGCAAAGAAGAGTTTGTTTTGCAAATTTGTGCATGGTGCATTCGCTTGTTGGATTAGTGGATTCCCTCAAATACCAGATCTTGTCCCTTTTCATGCAAATAAGATGAAATAAAGTAGTAATGCAATCTATACATTACCATTGCGCGAATCACACGAAGAATCTTCACCGATTATATTACTTTACGTGAAGAAAGTCATGCTTATTGTGTTCCTCATAAAAGTGCATCGTATACCACACACTTGAAAATTTTATAGCTTTATTACATCCAATTGCCAATCACGCGAGCCTCATCATATTGAAAGATTTTCATCAGGTTTTGTTATTTGAATAGCCAGCCGCAATGCAAAGCCTCATCCTTTTTTGAAATTGCATCATGTAAGATGTTTTTAACGTGTATACCCTTTGACACGACACTCTATAATATAAAGATGAGTTTTCTAACATGAACCTTGCTAATGGGATATATATGGAGCTGAGATGTTTTTCACATTTCATCGTCTTGGTATGAAAACTAGCATAAAACTTTCTTCAGAGCATTATTTCAAATGCATGCCATGCCGTATTCAATCATTTAGCCTGTTATGTGTGACGATAGAAGTGCATCATTACATGAGACTATCAAAATCTTATCCGCCTTTGTTTTTCTCTCTTTCTGCACATCTCCGTATAAAGTATCAAATTGTCTCTCTTATCATCAGGTGGTGGGAGGATGAGTTTAATATCCTTTGTATGTGTCCTCACACTTTTTTCTTCTGTTACACTGCACTAGTCAGATGCACAAAGCAAAGTTATATGGCAGATTCATCATCATTTATTATTGCTGAAAATAATTTTTGAAAGATGATGTGGTTGGTGTGAGAGGGAGATGCTCATCATTGTTCACTGGCAATGCCTTAAAGGCTACCCTTTCGCCACTTTGTTGCCTTTTCACTTGTGGTCACATACTCTGTATAATATATTCATTTATTATTTGGGGAGCATCTTCCGCTGATTACTGTGTCATCTTCTTGGGCTATCCTTTTTGCTTGTCCTGAAAACTGAGGACTGTTTACGTAAACGAGCACGTGTAGTGATTATAAAAGAGATTGTCGCAATATTTCAGAGGATTAGTGAGCAGTTAACTTTGTTTGGTGTCAAGCGAAATTCATGAGTGGGCACTCGTAATATTTATGGATTATGGAATGGATGTGTTGTGCAAAATGTTGCTTGTAGTAAAGTGAGCAACAAAAACAAAAGTTTACCGAAATTGTGGTGTAGTGAACCATAACATTAATAAAGTTCCTCCCGGCAGTTAGCCACAAGGAGAGTTTTGAAGTTTTGCATGAAAGCAAACACAGTGAATTATTGGATTTTTTAGAGTGCGTGGAAAGTTTTAAGGTGTCGGAAAAGGATTATTTGAATCTCAAAGTTTTGTGGATTAAATCAACCAACAAATTATGGGAAAGTTATTGGTATGTAGAACAATTGCAAGTTTAGTAAATCTATAGAGTAGTAATATATTTTCTATTTCCTGTAAATTATATTTGGCATCCACCTTTTTCTTTCGTTCTTTGTTTAAAAATGAATATTAGCGTGCTCTGCTTCCCTGCTGAATGCTAAACCATATTTTCTCACGATCTTTTTCTAGGTCCTGACATCATGCTGCTTCCTCTTAGCAGCATCTCAGTCTTCTTACCCAGAACATCTTGAAACTAACCTGCTTTCATTTAGAGAGGAACCAAAAGCAGGTCATATTGAAGCGTTCCAGGATCACTATGTTAAACAGATATTTGCAAAACTGTTGAGAAGGAGATTGCCAAATATGCCAGAGACTGTTGAGCCTATTAAAGTAGAAAATCCAGAGTCTGATGACATTGAAGAGCCAACAAGTTCTGGATCTGTGCCGGAAGTTATGCTACTGCACAGCCAACTTCAAAATAAATTAGGATGGGGAAGTGATGATAGTGGAGGGAACAGAAATCGAATTGTGGTTTTAAATAATCCGCCCAATGGATTTAACCAAAATCAACCCAGTCAATCATATGGTGGACCACCGCCACCTCCTCCACAAAATGGTCAATCATATGGACCTCCACCACCTTTGCGAAACAATCAAAACAACCAATATGGACCACCTCCTAATCAAAATAACCAATATGGACCACCTCCTAATCAAAAAAACCAATATGGACCACCTCCTAATCAAAATAACCAATATGGACCACCCCCTAATCAAAAAAATCAATATGGACCACCTCCAAATCAAAACAACCAATATGGGCCACCTCCAAATCAAAACAACCAATACGGACCACCTCCAAATCAAAACAATCAAGAATTCGGACCACCAACTCCCGTAAGACAAATAAACCAAGAATATGGTGGTCCACCACCTCCACCACCACCACAAGACTCTTTCCAGAATAATAATGGCCAGCAAGGGTATCAACCAAATCAAGAGTACGGGGCTCCCCAAGGAAATGGAGGTGGCAACCAAAATGACCTCCGGGTTAACCAGGGAAACTTTGGTGGATACATACAAAACTCGGATAACAAGGGCTCACTCAATCAACAATCAGCAGCCCTTGGTCAATTTTCAGACAATGGTGATTCGGATGGAGCCAAAATTTTTAAACATGTGTACATACACACCCTACGCCAGATGTTGAACAGCCTCAACAACCACGAGTGATTAACCTAAATAAGAAACAAGACACTCATTACCAAATAATTTTTGTAAAAGCTCCTGCGCCACCGCAACTGCCTCCAACAGAAATCGAGCTTCCCTCACCTCCAGAACGTAAAACATTAGTGTATGTATTGGTAAAGAAGCCACAGAAACAACCTGAAATCCGCATTAGGAAGCCAGCTCCAACGCAAGTTTCCAAACCGGAAGTGTATTTCGTGAAATACAAAACTCCAAATCAAGGTGGAAATAATTCACCTATTGAAAACGAAGCCCAAGAACTATTATCTCAAGTTGGGGGTGGTGATATTGGCGTTGGAAGATTTAATGGGGGATACTCCGATGCAGTAAGTATGGAGCCACAATCCCTCCAGGAAGCTGGACGTATAGCTGAACCTGCCGGCAAAACTAGGGAAAGCGTTGGCTACCCAAACACTGAATATCGGGCACCTCCCAGCATGTTAAATCCTAACCAAGAACCCATGAGCATTTCTGTTTACGATCGAGTAAGAAATGGCGTTCCAGCTTCCTCTGGTGGTACAGCTTCCGCTTCTACGAGAGCTCAGCAACCGCAACAAGGAAGCCATTATAGAGCGCCAGGATCCCAGCCATTCGATTTTCCATCAGGGAAAATGGTCAGTGGTCGCTATATTGGGATGACATCATTGACCTCGAATTCGCTTAGCAATCAGTATTACGCATAATAGCACAAATACCAAAATAGGAGTACCATAAAATAATTTAAGCATAGTTATTTGTAACGTATTACCGAGATTTATTTATGCTTTTCCCCGGAAATAAAGACTTATCAAAATACCAATGAATCCCACGTGTATTTGTTTCTGTGAATGAACCATTACCCACAATTAGGCAGTTCATATGCCATTGACACTGACAGTGTCATTTTTTACCTTAAAAAAGTTCACTTTCAACAAGTTTAGGCTAATGAAGACACTTTCAAAATATAATGTAGTAATTATGATAAGTTGGTGTGTTATAATATTATGTGAAATGAAGACCTGAAATAACCATCATATTATACTTTTACACTTGCCAAGCTTTCACGTGCTCGCACATTGAACTGCGTTACTGTTTTTTTTCAAAAATAAAAGCAGGTACTCGATAGTAAGCTTGATGGATGATAATTATTTCATAAGTAGTAATACTAATGAACGATAGAAGGGAAGGAAACAGGAAATTCGTTGAAATAACTTGGTAAAAGCAGGAATAGATCTTTACTCATTTGTGTGATTTTCCCTTAAATCCATATTTGTTCATACAATATTATGTGCCTAGTACAGCAATATGTAATTATATATAGATATAATGCGAATATACACCTTCCGAACATCCACAACAAACAAAAAATAGTATTATATGATCATTACAACGTATCAAAAGAACAGATCTTTTCATTTATTCATCCATAAACCATATCTTTAAAATATCATATGTCAACCAAATCCCAAATTCAAAGAAAAAAGCTGATAAGAAGAAAGAAACCTTTTTTGTTTACAAAACTCAAAGTTATTCAAGCAAAAAAAACGATAAAATGAATATGAAAAAGTTATCCTCTTTCGTCGTATCGTAACCCCCTCGATTTTAAATTTGCTCTAAACATAAAGATAATGCTAAAGTGTAGGTAATGTAGGTAAGTAAATGACGTTGTAAAACGAGTTTTTCTACACAAGCTCACACAATCCCAAATCTTCTCCTACAATCTAGTAGTAAGATGCACAATGTGCATGCGCAAGAAGCATCACGTACGGGGAGTGCATACATGCCGTTAAATGTCAGAGTTTCTTGTCAGGAAAACTCAAAAGGAACAAATAAAGTTGTATGCTAAGACTCGTGAAAATCGAAAGTGAAATTTTCTTATTTTTTTGAACTTTTAATGCAAATTTGTCGAGTATGTGTAATTTATAATATTAGAATTACCAACTTTGCATTTGAAGTGACCAGCAAGCAAGCTGTATAACTACTGATGTTAAAGACGGTAACGAATTGCCACTCTCCGGGTATCGGGTCATGAACATTTAACATCACTTTTACTATTTTTCATGTCAGTTAGCCGATTTGTTTCGCCACGATGGCATGAAATTATCTTAAATTGATAACAGACCAAAAACAAACACGGGATATAAACATTTTAACAGTCCAAAATCCCAACCTTCTCCATCCAAGACCAACTGAAATGCGCAGGAGCCTTCTTCATATTCTCCAATGGCCCATGTCATTGTGGTATGTATGAAATATTTTAAGCTACACGTGTACTAATTAGTAACTCAACCGTAAAAAATCAGAGTCATGAAGAGATTTGGTATTGTACATTGTACTTGTATTAATCATTACATGCCGATTACATTCCGACCGCAAGCGAATTAATAAAACTACAATGCCATTGTACATGACAGGATGAAGATTTTGGGAAAACACTTTTTGACAGGCAAGACAAGAGTAAAAGTATAACCTATGAATAGCACCTTATATGTAATTTTGTGTATAAGTTTTAAAATAGCGATGACCTTTTGTGTTTAGCGCATGATCCTATTGTTTACACACGATGCATCATATTAATATATCATCCTTGTTTAGAGGATATGTGACGTGTCAACAAAAAGAAACTCACGGTCGGTAATTGCTTTAAGACCTACGAAATGCAGCTCATTTAATATGATATATGGTCTTATTCTATTTTGGGCAAACTACATATTTTTAAAAATTGCAATTGTTTTTTCCGCAAAACATATACTAAACATCATGTACACAAATAACCTTATAATTTTCTTACCATTTATTACTATTTGTACCTGTCTGTCAGGTAGATACTTTAAGTACTTGCAGTGAGACAGTTATTAATGGCCAAATATCCGTATTTTTATCCTATCACTGACATCAAGACTGTTTTGTATGTATTTGTCTATCGGCTCTGTATGGATGCCAAATGAAACCGGCTTTGGATTTCGGCATTTGAAGTTCAATGTTTTGTTATTGGTTTCCTCAATGAAAATTTTTGAAATGTGTTATGTTTAGTCGTGAGAAGTAAATTAATGCACTTTCTGTTCCTCTATCAGATATAGTAAGCTGCACACACAGAGCTTCACCGTGGCTCTTATCATGTACGTACTATTAAATGTATATATGGTTATTGGCTTGAGTGCATACAAGGTATGTCGTATGAATAATATATGTCATATTTTATCAAAGTGCATGAAAGTCACGATTTTTATGCCTGGGAACCGGAATATTTTACGTTGTATATGTAATTATGGATTCCCTATAATATAATTTGTGCTTATCACATTGAATCTCCTGTTCCTTTATGAAAGAAAAAGTTTATAATTAAATCACGTTCACACCTAGACAGAATTGAAATGAGTAAATGGAAAGCAAAAAACGGCATGACCTTTGAAGGTTTCTGTGGCACAAACGCAACATCAAAAATTAATTGCGCATTCAGACTCCATTTTTTTCTATTGCAAACTTGAAACATTGAGCGTACTTGCTACATTATATTTTTACAGTTTTCCATAATGTGTCTCATGTAGTAAAAAACTGGTGCAAGTTTCGCAAATGTAAACAAATATGACAATGATTTTATCCGCTTCCATTTATAATTAATCAGACTCATGACAAATATGTTTATTACGCATGAAACCTTACTACCCCAGAAACCTTAAAGTGGAAGGTCATATATGGTTTGTATATATGCTTCTGTTTTTGTTTTAATAGGATTAACTTGAAGGGGCTAATTTAATTAGACGAACCTTGTCAAAATATTTTTTGGATGCATTTGGTTGCATCAGCGATTTGGCTAAAACCTTGCTAATCCTTTAAATTTCAATAGTCTCATTAGTGAATTTCATTCATGTTATCTTTAATTTAATATCACTTTTTGTTTATTAACTAAATTAACCCTTTGTTGTCGTCTGATTAACCAAGGTTAGCTTCAAAGGTTTCAAAGTGGTAATCAAATGCAATTTTTCATTAACAAAGAGTAACTAGAGTATTAGAAACAGGAGGGTTTAAGTAATTTACTATCATTACCTTACACCACTTTATTATGTTATTATTTATTAGTTTTGTTACCATTGTTCTGTTTGAACAAGTAGCAAAAACTAGCAATATTTCACCCTGAAGTAAAAATTTTCTTTTGTCTACGATTTTAGCAATATCTACTTTGATGTTGATTGTGACGCCCAGCCGACTAGTAACTAATTAGCTGTTGCTTTAAGTAAACGAGAAGTTTGCTCACTCAGGTCATCAGACAGACATACCGACAGGACATTAGTGCTCATAATTCATTTTCAAACTTCCGGTCATAAATCGGAATTACAAGACCAAAAAATGAACCAGATAACTCACCCTCTGGTGGTCATTATGTTTATATTGAAAGAGAAATCGACCGAGGATATATTTTCTTCCCAAATTATTTAATGCGTTAATAAAAACCAACAGGAACATGAGGTAAGGCTAAATAGACAAGCTATTGATAGCATGAACTACATAAACATGTAAAATCGATCAAAATTTGATTGGCCAGGTGGGTGTGCTGCATTTTAAAAACTAGTAGATGTCAAACCACTAGAAGAATTCAATTTTGTTCCTATAAATTATTATATAACAACCGCAATGAATGACTTTTATAAACTCGCTGTCCTTTTGTTCGATAACAGATTAAAAAACATGTTGAAATATTGATTTAAAGTGGTTATATAATTTTTGACGTCTTCCGAAACAACAAGGAATGCTTCAGCAATAATGCATCAACATCCAATATAAAAAGTGGTTACAAACTGATTAAAATGAGGAAATGAGACGAAAAAATTTAAAATCTTCCTAATGGTACCCTTTTAAGGGAATTACATATGCATAAACATAAAAGCAAGTTACAAAGCCAAGAAAACAAAATCTATCTTGCCACCTCTGCCACTTTTAACACCATCCTTCAACATGGGATAGGTACTATTGTATTATTTCTGATTTACATAACAAGAAACTGTACCTACTTATTGTTACGACTGATGTAACACTGCAAAATGATGATAATTACAACTTTCCTAAAAAAAGCGATACATAAATGCTCACATTTTCATTATGTCAGTTTACGATGATGACCCCTTGTCATTCAATCGGATCTCTACCATTTACGACAAAAAGTGCATAAACTGTCATTGCAAAGACGTTGAAATGATGGAGGAACGGAACAAGATTCATCAAGGATTTGAAAGAAGATACGAATAAGTGTGCATCATTTCATAACCATTTTTTACAGTCATCATAAATGCAATTGGAGTGGAATGTACCTAAGGAACCTTACCGCTTTTTATAACGAGCACTTTAATAGTACAAAAAAACTCTTGTTGGCAGCCACGCCATGTCACATTTATTGCGAGGGAGAAAAAATAGCTTTCGTTATATCATCAGTCTAAAAGATATATAAAAAATTAATGCACTTTCTTTACTTTATGTCGATTTATGGTGGTGCAGTGATGATGAATGCTGCACTTTATACCGTAGCACGATTAAAATTCATAATGCCACATTCTATACAACCATCCACATAAACAACTGTAATATGAAGCAAAGTGCTTTAAGAAGGCAAGTGAAAACCCCACAGTTTTTACGTTTATCATCATCATGTCGCTTCGTCAACTGTGGTGCACACACACATCCTCGCTCGCTCACACTAATGCTCACGTTACCACTGCGCTGCTACTGATTACAGATAATGGCTTAACAACATTTTCCTCTTTGAAACTACAATCATGTACGCATACGTAATCCAAAGGTGTTTGGCCTCGGCCTTTGTTATGTTATTCGCCGTTTAATTCATAAAACATGCATGTTACGCAAGTTGATTTTCTTTTCATTTGTTTGACACACGAAAAGCTAGATCAATCACTATACTGCACTGCCACACATTAAAAGTCGTCAAACATTTGAAATTATTACGTTTATAAATAAACAGGATCTCCGCCCATTCTGCATTTTCACCATGCAATGCACATACCAAACCCCTTTGCTTCCTTCCTTCCTTCGTTTGAAAATATGATATAATTTAAAATTCAGTAGGCATCACACTACCTTCAATGCTCTTGATGATGTACTTCAAGTCATGATGTTGAACTGCATAATATATAATATGAGCACATGTCAAATTACAGGTGTTTTGGGCCAAACGCAGCGTTTGACCTGAGTATGTACTACTGCATACGGATTTGAAATTTGATATACTGATGCGAAATCCATATGAATTACAGCTTATGCATACTTATCGGAAGAAAGCCAACAGAAGCCCCACCTGCGCATGCCTTGTGTCACTGCCTTAGATTTGAACATTGCGTCTTTGTCCCTTTACTGATGTGATGTGCATTAATTTCATTGTTGATTGTAAGGGCAAAACCTTACATGATCAGAGTACTTATTTGTAACATTGGAGTAGCATGACACAAAGACGTTTTTGAAATATTATGCACCGACGACGCATTGATCAGACTTGTTACAAAATTTACAATTTCTATAACTGCTTTTTATCAGTCTGTCTTGATATCAGAGCGAATTTGAAGGTGGAAGGATACACTGGCGCAGAAAAGGACATGTCTCCTTTTTTCTGTCATTGAAACTTAAATTCTCATGAAAAAGAAGGTATAGCCTTTTTTAAGGACAAAAGTTGGATTTATTTTGAATATAAAAAGGAATCCTGTTTTGATAAAAATTAGTTCCATTCTGGAGAGCAGGGAGTGATTTGGACTTGCTTGGTTGTTGTTGTGAAAAAAGTTGTTGGTACAAGAAGTGTGTTTGGAACTGCATGGGATTGAATTGAATTGATTGAAAGGATGAAATTGTTTCTGGTAATAAACATATTTATCTACTCTGTTGTGTAAAACAGTTATGTGGTTAGCTGTCAAATATTATTATAATAATGATTGGGAATTTTGTTTAGATTCTTGCAACAGCAGTCACGCTGTCTGCTGCTGGAAGCAGAAGTTTTCGCAACGAGCCCCACAGATTTAGGGAATCGGATCGTCGTGCTAATCTAGACTATGAGGATATTCAGACTGCAGACCAGAATGAGGTAGATCGTTTCGAAGATCATGCCGAAAGGTCTGACTCTAGAAAGTCCAATCGCATCGGCATCTACTCAACTGCCCACTCCATTCAAGTTTCGAAATCCAAAGCAGCACAAAGGAGACACTCTAAAGTTCCCGGTGCAAAAGACTCTGAAGCAAGTGGAACTCATTTTGAAGGGGCTCACTACGGGGCTCCACAAGTACAACAAATTCACACTCACGAGCTTTTAACTAGCCAAGGATTAGTGCCAATATATCAAAATCCGCAAGGCCACCCAGGAGGTCACGTTCATCAAAATTTGGTATATACTGGACTGGGAGGTGGAGGACTACAAGGACTTAATCTGCAAGGGTTACACGAACACAATCCTCATGCTCATCCTCATCGCACCACTTTTAGTTGCAGGACCTGGACCTGGTATTGCCAACCATCCTGGAGGTCTCATTGAGAATCCCGGAGGTCTTATTGGCAATCCTGGAGGTCCTGTTGGTCCAGTAGACGATTTGGGAACGGATATCACCAAGTCAGTTTATGTGTTTAGCGCTCCTCCCGATCCATTTGATTACGCACCCCGACAAACCGTTTCCAAAGTTCCACAGAGACCACAAAAGCATTATCAAGTTCTGTTTATCAACGCTCCTTCACCCGCACCTCCACATCAGCACCATGTTGAACTTCCACCACCACCAGAACTTAAAACTTTGGTTTACGTTCTTGTTAAGAAACCAGAGCGTCCACCACCAATCAACTTTATCAGAGGACCAGCTGGGGTTCCCGGAAAGCCAGAAATATATTTTATTAGATACCGTGGCAAAGGGTACGGGCTTAGTCCTTCACCAGTTGGACCACACGGAGAAGAACAAATTCCATTAGGACATCCTGGAGGACCTGGAATCCCATATTCCCACATTGCCCCTCATCATCCACAAGAGGAATTACGTGGAAATGTGGACTATGGTCCATCCGGACCTTCCCAATATGATGGCCCAGCTCCATACGAATTAGATGAGTATCAAGATGACTCTCATCTTGCAGCATCTCAACATTCTCAACACCAACACATATCTCAACGGAACCCAGGAAGAGAGATTGATGCTGGGGTCAGCGGCATTTGAGCAAGGTTATCCAATTCAATTATTAAACTACATGACATTGTCATTCCTACAAATTTTTCTGTACCTCTCTCCAAATTATTGCAAATTCGCACGTTTCCATTCGTTTGCATTCAATCTGATTGACACTCAACATGTACTAAAATTACCATTCTCGAGCGATAACTTATTAGATCCAGTTCGTGTGAGATTTCTCTATCTAAATAAGTGCATGTAACACTTCATTAACAATCAACAGCCTGAAACAGTAGGTATGTCGCGGCTAAACTGATTCCTACCAATCAACTAACCAAACAGTAGTAAGTAGGTGCCTATTTTAATCAAGAAAAAAATTCATAGGTAAACCAGATTGCCATTGGTTTACCAAACATACCCTGTCAAACTAGTCCACATGATGAAGATGAAAGTGACCAAAGGTTTTTAAGTATTAGAATTGCTACGTTTAATTTTGATATACTTTATAGCAATAATGGGGAACCAGTGAGTGCATTAGACTATTTCTTTGAGACGTGTGGTGATGTCTTGATTACATTATTATGGCAATGTGCTTTATGCTTTAGGCATAAACTTCATTATAATTTATTTGCCATTCATTGTCAATAATGTTAGCAGATTTGCAGAATAGAACCCAAAGTGCATCTACATAATATTTTGTTTTTCCTTCCTTCCTTCCTTTCGTGTTTATGTAATAATGCATTTTAAAAAACAATCATTTCTATTATGTGAATCTACCAGTTTTTGTGCAATTTTGTGAAGGCTGCTCCTTAACAATTTTTATTTACTTCCGATTTTTAACAGTTTGTATCTTTGAGATGATGGTACGAAATATTGTTAGATTAGATTATTTTTAGGTAAAAATGGAGAAGGGTTGAGGTACTTTGTCACAATTACTTTGATTACTCCGCATGATTGATCGGCTTTTTCACGTAAAGAATGGAAAGTTGTTTTGTGTCATTTGCTTTTTGTGATTTTCCACAGCGATATTACGATCGTGTCATCATCACAAACTGTCACGTAGCCTTGTATGTGCTACGATCTGTCTACAATTTCACAGAATTGGAAACAATGATGTTTGAAAGTAGGTATGACTCGAAAATCTACTGGTAATGAACTGCCAAGTATGCAGCAAGGTACGAGTTAGTACGTGATACATGGCAATTTTTCCTCTTCTTTTGCGATAGCGATTGATATACTAGAAACAATGATTGTTGATATTGAAATCTGCTATGTTTTCCGCTATGGCAAAAGGTAGGTAGACAGACAGGAAGTAATTATCAATTATTGTAGTTCGATGCGCGTTCCTAATCCTAATGAACTTTTTTTGTACTCATTATTCTATTATACAATGTTTCTTATGTGCCTGTTGCCACTAAAGGGTTGTGGTTGAAAATATTATTTATGTTATTATTATGGTTAAGATTATGATTTAAGGTACTAGTGAGCTGATTACATGTTATTCAATCTCTAATAAGTGAAAAATGCTTTAATTTTCGTTTTTAATAAATCTCTTATTTAAAGTGGATAAATTGATGTTCTACTATAATGGATTGGTCATTTCATCATTACAACAAGTGTTGTGCAGCATTTACAAGCAAATATCATAGAATTTGCTTGGTTGGCTTTGTTCATACTTCCGGTTACTCCAGTGCATCATTTTTAGAGCATTTTTATTATACCTAAAGAAACATAGGTGTGTGTTGTGGCTATTCCCTGTTCATAACTTGTCAACACTTTTCGAACTAACAGAAATGTCATTTAATTTGAAAACAAAGCTCGCAGATCGTAATAAATATTACAGAAAAGATTGCTCTATAACAATTTAATTTTAAGTCACATATATGCTATCATGTTTTGAAGTCTTTGATGATTTACATCATAGATAAAGTTATGGCTTGTATGGAGATTGATATTCTTGAGAATTTCCATCGATACTTTTATAAATTACATACGTTTTGTTTCTGTTGGGGTATTTTCAGATTCAAATTTATTTTTAAGCACAGATAGGCCAAGGTTAGACATTTCGTATTATTCTACCCATAGTTAATTTTACATAGGATATGATTAGCATTATTTAAGTTACTGGTTTTTTTGTAATATGCAGATGAAGTGACCGGAACTATTTTGATAAACGTTGTAAATATGACCCAAGTCTCTCTCCAATCCCAAGCCCCGGCTAATTTGTTTGTTATTGAAGATGAAAAGACAATCCCAGTCAACTGCACAGACTCTCAGCGGCAATCAGACTACCCTAACCAAATTCGAAGTACAACTTACCTTGTTGACCAAACCTCGGACAATGAGGATAACCACTCATATGAACCTATAGGTTCCTTATATGAAGGTAGGAAACTCTTAATCATCAATCTATGTACACAATGCTCATTTTCTTTTAAATCGCACCAATTTTCTTTGCATTGAAGATCGGCCCAAAACTGCCAGAAGTTCGTATATACCAAATGAAGGCAAGAGAAATGTGGGTCCTGAAACCACTCGAAAACGCACACTTTCTGAGAAATATGACAAGAAATACAATCCAAAACCGAATAGATGTATTTCCTCGTCATCAAAAAGGAATGTTAAAGGCTATCGAAACTCCCCCTTACCCTATCTTACTGAAATGAATATAGCCATGTTGAAGAAGGCCAAGTTACTGAACTCGCCGTACCTGCAAGGCATCAAAGAGCTTGAGTCTAATATTGGTGACGGAATTAGGCCAAGTAAAACCGCGGATCCTTATACAAAAAGCACATTTTTGGAAAACACTGGATACAACTTGGACAGAAAAATATCACGAACAAGATCAGCAGGTGCTCTGGATAAATGCATGAACTTGGTGACTGAGAAATGGGGCAGGGTTTTATCAGCTATTAGCGGATCCGTAAACACGAGAGAAAATGGTTACAATGGAAGTCGTATCTGCAATGGTATGGCAAGCGAGAATCCATTTACCTTGTCAGAAGTAGACCGTGTCAAAGCTCAATATAAAAATTTCTTATGTCAAACTAACATCACCGAACCGAAGGCTCCGTCTTCGGCGAGACAACAAATGCCACGACCAATTGAAGTAGAAAATCGTTCTAAAGCTTCTGAAAAGAAGCAAGCTGGCGTTATTAAAGAACGAAACAGTTGTAACAACAATGTAAAGCCAAATATAAGCTTGGAAACTTCAAAGAAACCTAATTGTCCCGGTGGAACTACGCAAACTGAACCTAATAATAAAAACATTAAAAATACATCCTTTCACAAGAAGCAAAGTAAAGCTCAACAGAAAATGCAGAGAAAAGTCAGGGACCTTTGCTATAACTGTGACCGATCCAAATACTGGTCAAACGAAATTCGTAATTATTATGAGTGGAACGCTTTTTGCTTGCTGAGGAAATATAGAAAGAACACCCAAAAGGTATACGAAGCAGTTTTGTTTATTGTAGCCAAAGTAGTAACATTAGGCTTACAAATAGCTTAATTGGCAATTTTCTTGGTTTTAGATCAAAGAAGAAATGAAACTATTGGCACAAGATGGTAATTACGAAACGGATGAGCTATGGAAAAGGGCAGAGGCATTCCACGACTTTATTCAGGTTGAGAGGGATGCTTCAGCAAAGTCTATGGAAAGTCCAGGCATTCCAAAAAAGATTGACGCAAAGAAATTCCGATACAATCCATATTTAGCAACCGCTCGAGTTGTGTCGAATAAAGAGCGTGCCAATGTTACAAAAGCTGGCTCAAGATCTCCTAAGAACGTAATACCAGAAACGGCGACCTATCTTGTCCCCCCACCGCGAGCACCAGAGCTATCATTCCTTCTTCCAAAAATTCATCGTGACATAGTATGCAGAAAAAGTGTCCCTAAAATACCTTCAAAACCAGCCAATCGTTCAGTGTTTTTATCACAACCATCATATCCAAAGAAAACGTCATTACAGGTGAAATTTCATCAGCTAATTCGATTTCATTGTTTATGAATGACGGGATTACAGTTGGATCCGTATTTTCTTTCAGGGCCCCCAACAACTCCCTGTTAGTACTGTGGACAAATTGAAATCAAAGATTTTAATGGAACTTGTTCAATATAGTCACGACAAATGTCCCCTTCCAGTAGTAAGAAGACCTAAAAGCGCTCGTGAAAACTTTTCAACTCCCAGATGGGAGCCAGTTGACACACTGGAGCTAGTGACATCATATATCCCCGAATCAAAATCCACATGTTATATCTCAAAACGCAATAAACGCCGTTAAAATGGAAATTGGCAATAAAACATTGACCAATAATAATAGTCCTTGAAGACATGAAATCATATTATGTTTCAACATGAAAGTCATCTACACTTCCTGATTAGCTAACATAATTAATCCAGACTGGCGTATGAAGCTTCGTCTATCAGTGTGACTGTGACTGCTTGCTGTATTCACTTTCATTTTGAGTAAACGTGCATGTTCTTCCATTTTCTTCAAACACAGACTAAATACAAATGATAAAGTATGTAACCACAAGTCCTGCAACCTGAAAAATGAAATTTACACATTATTTTGTCCGAAACGATATTCAATTGTTTATCAACCGTACATTAGCTGCGAGCGAGTATGTGATTGTAAAAACTCCGAGACCTGATACCGCTATGCTGTTCCGATTTACATCATGTCCAATTAATGCAAATGCATTATCAGAAGCTACTTTTATACTATTCTCTCCATTTGACAGCCATCTCGTTATATATTGTGCCTGTCAAAGCATTGAAACAGTCATTTGAATTTTTCAAATAATGGATATTTTATTTCGCAAATGATATGATAAAAAATGTCAAACCTGTCTGGAACAATCCGCAGCAAACAGGAAAATCAATACAACAGAAATGTAAAAGTATAGCCCACGGTAGCGGAAGAAAATATCTGGACTCGTAAACAGACTGTCCAACCTTGTGGAATACATTAAAATGGAATTCCAAACGTATGCGAGCAGTAGTTGCCCATAAGCTTGATTGAAACGTCTTGAAAATCCTCTTAAATAGCGGTACTTCCATGCTACAGATGTCCACTTAAAGTGGAGATTTTGTGTATGCATATCCTGAGCAAAGGAGTAAACCATCATCCAAAAGCTCAAGATACTGGATAATAGTAGGGATTCAAAGTAAAATCGCATCACAAATCTGAAAAATAATCCGAGCCCTAACAGGAATCCCAGGATTTTGTGAAATATTGGCATGTTGGTAATATCTGGGTGGACTGAGTTTCCAACTTCTGCATAGCCCAGAAATCTTTCTCGAGCAGTTAGAATGAGTCTGGACCACCAAAAGCTTGGAGTCCACAGCTTGCTCGGGAAGATGGTGATGCCGAAAACACAACTACTCACCGATAACATTGATCCAGCAATGCACTGAAACGTTACGATCAGTACCAAACATTTCTGAAACAAAATTTGAGACAAGAATCGTATTTTCCATTTATAAGGCGTATTGTCTAGCAATGGTTTAGGTTAACCTTTATCCGTGGTTGAATCCGTACAGCGTAAACTTCGTTTGCAATCCTCTGAGCTAGTTTTTGTTTCCGCCAAACCCACCAAATAACAGAAATGGTCATGATAACATTTGTTATTCCATAGAATGCGGTAAAGTACGTCTCTGGAGTTTTCTTTCGCATTATGGCTTTTAGCTGCCGGATGGCTTCGGTTAACATTACGACTGTTGCCAATGTGTGTGCAAAAGCACAGAGCACCTAAATATGAACAAAACTTCACTTATTGAAGTAGACCCAGAACAAAAATATTTGGCAAAATCTTGATAGATTCTAATATTCCAAGTACCTGTTGTGGAATCCATCTAGTGATTACGTGATTGCAAGAACCCTTTTTGAGAATAAATCTGAAAGGACAAAAACACAAAAAATATCCAAAGTCAAATAATATCTTTAAAAGACTTCCGTGTCCCATATTCTTGCTCTTCCGTTCTAAATATTAAGTTATGACTATGAATTACAAACGCAAATAAAGAAGTGAAGGTTTCAAAAAGTACTTACAGAGTATTCCAAAGTTTTGTTGTATCCAATTTTACACTTTGGTTCGTTAATACGAATAAATTGATAGAAAATGGATTCCATTGTGAACGCCACTTGTAAAGTTGTCACCTGGGCGTGGTTTGTAAATGGAAAAAATTCACGAATTCATCACCTTTACTAAAAGATTTCAAATAAATCAAGATAACATACATTTGCACCGATAATCCACTTATACAGCAAAAGGCAGTATAGTGTTCCATCAAGCTTACAATTATTTCCTAAACAAGTCAAATGGCCTTGTTGTAAAGGGAATAACAGGCGAGCTTTTACGTATGTAGAAAACAGCCAACCATGCCAAGTCACATGCAGCACAAATACATCCACTTTTCCAAGTCGCAAGATAATCATCGGCTTTTCAATGAATATTCATGTACTGTTAACCAAATTCTACCTTTTTGAATAGACTGGAATGCATTTTACGAGATAAAACACCAGAAAGTGATTGAAAATCTTCACTGAAACACATTTTAAAACTTCAATGATTAAATCCATCACCAGCACAGACAACTGGTTTGACCTGTAAGAAAGACAATACAATATTACAAAGACTGTCATGAAATGGTTGTAACTGCGAAGCAGGATTGTTTACTGCAAGAGTTATGACACCTTTAACATTTGTTGATGGCAATAATTTGCATTTGAAAATTAGATACGTCTTTGGTCTTTGCAAATGAAAACCGTGTCAAATCCACAATCTGCTTGATTGTCTTTAATAATGATCACCGTTCATTTACAATTACAATCTTTGGATTTCTATTAGTGAAATTATGTTGATTTAGCAGATTTATCACATTATATATTTGATTCAATGAGTGGCACGTGTGACGTTACTCGTTTCAATACCGAAGCTTGTAAGTTGGCAAACGTTTACTCCAAGTTGGAGTTAATTACGATTTGTAATTAACGTAAAAACATGCAAATTAAGAAGTTAATGCGAGATTAACACATTATGGAAAAATGAATTGTCAAACTTGGAAAAGTTGTTCAGTTCCGTCAAGGCAGATGAGTATCACAACACCCCAATCGCTTATAAGCTCATAACGCAAAGGCTATTGCTATTTCAGCTGTCAGTTGGTATATGACCTGCATTTTTTAACTACATGCTTATTGAATTGGCCATTTCAACATTCAATTCGACAGAAAATCGAGTTTTGCAGATTATCAATGTGCCAAAATATTAGCTTTCAACTATTCTGTCATTTTCTGGGAAAGTATTTTGGCAACCATCTTATTTCGTCCAATGTTGAATATAGTAGCAATTAACTTCTTTTTAGTAAGAAAAGTGATGTTCGTAGGTCAGAGATGAGTTACCACAAATCACAGTGGGGTAGTTATTTCTGACAGCTCATTAACGAGTAATCGGTTGCCTCCAATTAAATCTTTGCAACCTAGACTAGAAGTCAAAAGTTCTGAGAAGAATTAACCTCAGACTGTCACAACGAAACGAGACGAGCATTGATTGTAAATGATGAAATGAAGACCTTAAGGGCTATCATCAAAGATGTGAGGCACCTACTCCTTCGTCAATGTACAGGTTATCCTGTTCATATTTCTTCAGAAATTATGAAAATGGGCAAACAATGAACAGAATATTAAAAAGAAAATTATGAGCTGTCGTTAGTAATTTTGTGCAGGTGTAATTGTGGTTACCTACTTTAATTGTAAAAAATTGTGTCCTGTCTTTCAAAAGACGTGGCTCATCAATATTGTATCATTCAAATTGTATTTTAAATTTCCAAATGCCAAACAAGGTTCAGTATGAACGATTTGGTTTCATAATATTTGTTTTTGAGGTGAATTGTTTGAAAGAAAATTATTCTTAAATGTTTTTGGGCATTATTGAAAATATATGGAACATCAATGCTTAGGTATTCTAATTTCATCAACACATGATCAAGCTAATTTGCAAATCGTAATAGCTTTGGCAGGAAATTTCATCTGCTTAAATTTTCAATTCTTCAATCTTTTCATATAGTCGTCATTATGAATTCATTCAAGTCCTATTTCAAGCAGTAAAATGGGATATTTATTCAAAATACATTGTTGCCTGATTTATATGTATGATATGATGATGCAGTGTTTCCCATTTTGTAATGTGATACAACAAATATTTGAGTTTTCAATTGAACTCATCTTGAAGCAAAAACAACATTATGTAACTTTAGCATGCTGTGTTTTAGGAATAAAATAAAAGAAAAATTAATTTTCATAAGCAGAAGACATAAATCTTGTAGGTGTTCCTCATTTTAGGAAGGTAATGAGACGATACCCTCGAGAAGTAACTCAACTCCCAACTAGCTCTCTTAATTAACCCATTAACTTTTGATTTAATTTTTACACCCACTTTTTACACCTTCAATGTAAAACTCTTACCAAGCCTTAAAAAGTCAACCTTTCAACTTGTCTTGTTTTTCTAAGTTTCTCGTAATAAACATGTTGAATATCTGCATATAAATGGCGATACACAAAATAAAGTTTCTGAAAACAAACGAAATGCTTAAAATATTCAATTTTAACCCACACCACCAGCACCACCTATGACTTTCTACGAGCTGCTTTCATTTGTTTATAAAATCAGAATAAAAAATTTGTTTTGATAGAAAATTCTCGTACACACACATAACGTTATGATTAAAGGCATTATTAATCAATCAATTAATCAGTTTTACGATTATTTTACTTACCGTATTTCCACATTCACCAATCAATTTAAAATATTGAATGTAGTGACGATATTTGCACAATTTTTTTTTTTGATAGTGTGTACCCTTCGAATGATACTATTTGATATCATCTTTGATCGTATTTTATGGAGAGTGCTTAGCATTTAAATATAAAATTTGAATAAACGATCCTCATTTATCAGTGTAACTTTGTTTAGCGGCACATTTGCACACTAAAAGCCATAATTTTTCCTCCCAAGAAAAGGTAACTTTGTTGTTGTTTTTATGGATGAATCAGATTGATGGAGGAAGAAAACTGTTAGGTAAATGGTTCGCTCATCATCCTATAGGTATGTAACACAATAGCCCTTGAATAATTTATGCAAATACAGTCACTAGGTGAGCAGCTCTAACTAGCACGTCGACAAGGGATACTCCATTATTACATCACACACGCAACCTACGAAAATGTGGAACGCGCAATAATGACAGACTAAATTATTATTAAATTGCCGTTACATCTCTCGCTCCTGCATGCCCCTTGACGTTTTTGCACCTTTTATCTTACAGATTCTAATCCTTTAGAAATAGCTGTGGAGAGTAGTGGTTCGGTGGCTACACGAGAACCTGCTAAACGAACCTTCATCATCTTTTTCAATCTTATCTGTTACGCATATCGCCAATAATCACCTTCGTCGTTTACCTAGAACGCATAATTTTTTGAATAACAGACGAATAGGGATTTTTAAGCATGCATAAAAATGCAAAGTGCACTTCGCATTCTATTTACATTGTGCTGATTTTTTGTTTCGACTCTTTTTGCAATAGTTTAGGGTTACTTCTAATAGACGACGATAAATCTAGAGCCTCATAACAAATATCACACAGGTAGGGAGTGAGATGGATGGATTGATGCAAATGCGAGAAAATTAACAGATGAATATGAGATAACACCCTTTGTGTGTACCTAAGAATATTTAGCTGACTGACAATTGTAATGGTTTTGTTGTGGATGGTAGGTATTATATAATCTCATCTTCTTCAATTTGATATGACTTGTGACATCTTCGACATAATATTAAGCCTCCATTATAATAATTCATAACGCATTGTATTTTATGATTATAACTAGAAAAAAATTGCTCATAGGCACATGTTTAGTCTGATGTTGAATGCAGTCAGCTAATAAATAATTGACCGTCCTAGTCTGGGTCGACAACGACCAGCTCTAATGAATGAATGAATGAGAAAAAATGCCTTAAATGTATTACGTATTACGTATTACATATTCATAAGTCAACAGGAAGATGCTATTTTGTGAGAAAACCCCAAAAAAATGTTTTCCAAACCATTTTCTGAAAAGTGTTAAATGTGGTAAGTGCTAAATGCATTGGGAGTGAGTACTACCTAATGTTAATGTTAAAGGGCTCATCTTCACTTAATGCGTCTGCACTCAATTACAATTATTACACTGTCCATTTCTTTGAGATCAATATAAAAGCCCACGTTGGTTCTGGACTATTCACATTCGATCCACAGCTTTAAGATAACAAACATTGTTTAGGAAGTGGCTCTTGCTAAGTTGAAAATATGAAGGTCTTTTTGGTAAGAACTTTCAGTGATTAGTATTTAGGATTTTTTTATATTGAAACCGACATTTCCAGTTTGAAAGTTTACATAAAAATGTGTGTTACAGGTTCTTGCTTGTGCTGCCTTGGCTGCAGCTGCCCCAGAACCCCCAAGCGGTTACGGGTACCCAAGCGGAAGCAGCATTAACGCATTTGGAGGTGGAGGTGGTGGAGGATATGATTCTGGAAGCAATTCAAACACCGTTGGTAACCTCCAAGGTGGAGGGGGACAAACTCACCGGTAAATTTTTAAGAATTCATAAATTTTTTATTTGATCATAACATAAATTTTTTCTTTGGTTTTAACTGTTTGATTTTTTAAATTTTAGCCATATTTATATACACGTAGGTAAGAATGTCCCCACATTTTACTACTTAACATGTCACATGAGTTTAACTACCCATAGCGGAATCTAATTAACAATAATAATTAATTTTATAGCTCCCGATGATCCAGAAGATCAACAAGCCCGTGTTGTCAGAATTCCAAGCAAGAATGATAAGCATGTCAACATTATCTTTGTAAAGACCCCATCTAACTCAGCTTCCCAACAAACCGAGGTCATTCTTCCAGAACAAGATGAGCAGAAGAACATTGTCTACGTTCTAGTCCGCAAGTTCGACCCAACTACCGACCTCAAAATCAGAGGTAAAGCTCATTTACTACATTCATGTTTGACTAAGAAAGGATTCATACTGGAATTATTACTAATTAATTTTGAATTTTCGCCAATACAGCTCCAAGGCCCACCTCCCCAAGCAAACCCCAGGTTTATTTCTATTTATATATGTGAAATCGGATAGAGAGGACATTTTGATAACAATTTATTTGTCTGTTAGGTTTATTTCATCCGTTATAAAAATAATGAGCAACAACAAGGTGGACAGCAACAACAGGGTGGTGGTCAGCAGCAACAGCAACCTCCAGCACCAGTTTACGGCACACCTTTCTAATCATCATCGTGTTCCCGAACTTTTCAGGAAAAGTTCGAGCTGCTTGATGGCTACTTTATACGATCGCAATTTGCGAAACCAACAGTCACTTTTCTATATGTTTCCCTCAGTTTATTCAATACTTATTTGGGCGAGCAGCATTTTTTCAAATAGCTCGCATACTCTAGTCCAACTGTTTTCTCTGAATGAGCATGAGCTATGAAGTTTTATGAAACTCTCTGTGAGTCATATAACATTACTGTTAAATTTTTCAGTTTCAAACTATTCTTGTCTCACTCTCTTTTCTTTAAAGCTTAGTTTCATTTTCAACTGTTTCTATCCTCAGTATTGCTTCAACTGTTATCTTCTTACTGTTCTGTTTTAGTGCGGATGTATTTATTCTTCATGTATCCTTTTATGTTTCTACATATTTCTGCAATAAAAGAATCCCTAAGAATTTTTCATATTGTTAATCATGGCATCTTTAGCAAAAAAAACACCCCCGCAAATACTTAAAGCGATATAGAATTTGCAAGAAACACCTCCTACAGTATTCGAGCAATCTTTCGTATGATTGAGTTACTATTTTTTACCTGTTCACTTCGTACAATTTTTGTTTTTCATAAAATATCTTTGTTGGCGTTTGAGCTAGCAAGCATACATAATATGACACAATATAAATATGACTCATGTTGGCACAACAAGGAGCCATCCTTGATTGTGTTCAAATATCAGCACGACTACCTCTTTCGAATTTAGCAGTGATGCGAGGAGCTGACGCTAGACTTCGCAACCAAGTAACTTACTACAACACGCATGTCGATGCTTAATTTCGCTCCTAACGACTGCCTTCTTTTTAACTAAACTTATTTTCGCATCCCACGAACCCCATTCTGTCTACATCAGATTTGCATACAAAGCGTATGCTTCATTTAGCTAATCTCTTGTTCGGTAACAAACAAGGTATCAATAATTAAAAGTAACTGTCGGATGAAAGATTGCATCGTAAATTACCTTACTTTATGTTCCGATATTTCGATCAGTTTCTCATTAAAAAATGAGAATATCATAACGGATGACACGGAAGTCTGCATGCTGTAGAGTTGGTGTCATTTATTACTGTCGCTGGTAGTATGTATGATGTCATCCGAAGTTGTGATGTGATTCTAAGAAAACATGTAATTTAAAAACATAAACGATAATTTGTTTTTCCGATCCTTCTCATTAAGTCAGCGGATCTTCGTTGATAATTACAGAGCATCCTTTACTTTTAACAGCATGTTTGGCATTTATATGGTTAAATTATGAAAACAATGGTTAAAAATGCCATAAATATGTGGTTTAAAGTGTCACAAAATCTTTAAAATGTTCAGGTAGCAAAAGAAAATCCCGAGTAGTCAATTAGAAAAAACACACATAGTTGTGTACTAATAATGAATGCAAGCGTAAATATTAGTTTAGAGAGTCAAATGCGTGGGTGCAAGTCATTATGTGTGGGATTTGTGGCTGATGGGCTAAAAAAAAGTGCGAGTGATAGCTAATTAATTAGCTATTTCTTTTCTGTGACACGTCAAATGATTAATGGGCACCGTTGCATGTTTGCACTTTTGTTCGATTCGTGTTATATATGCTTCTTAAAGATTATTCAAGCAGATGTTATAGCATTTTTTTATACAAAAAAAAACCAAAACTTTATTAATCTTCAAAAACATCTAACTAGTTATGCCATATTGAGAGGTTGGCGTGTAAGAATATTCAGGAAGTAAGCCCTGATCATAGGACGAAAGGGAAAAAGAGTTCTCATCCGCAGTCTCATGCTGATAATCTGAATCCGCAATGGAATCAGGAGAATTTTCATAGCCACCGTAGGCGGGTGACGCTGATGTTTCTAGTACTGAACCTACATTTTGCTGTTGCGACTGTCTAACAACATTGTTTCCAATATTGCTGCCGTTATTTGAAGCTCTCTGTAGTGGAATCGGCTGGTTCCTCCTTGTTGCTGTTGTGGAAATTGTCTTCCTTCTTGCTGTTGTGAAAATTGCTGAATTTCTTCCTGCTGCTGTGGAAATTGCTGTCTTCGTTCTTGCTGCTGTTGTGGAAATTGCTGTCTTCCATCTGGTTGCTGCTGGGGAAATTGTTGTCTTCCTTCTGGTTGCATTCCATCTTGCTGTCTCCTCTCTGGCTGAGCTTGAAATGGAAGCTGTTGGTTTCCTTTAGGCTGAGAGTAGCGAAGGAAGAACACTTCCGGTTTATTAACTTTGGGTTTTGGCCTTTGTGAGATTTTGACAAGGTCAGACATGCTTGGTTTCTTTAACAGAACATAAACCAAAGTCTTCATTTCTGGGGGTGGAGGCAACTGAATTTCTTGAAGCTCTTGCGAGATTGGCGATGGAGCTTTAATAAAAACGATCTGGTAATGGGTCTCCGGTTTCACAGGAGCAGGGGTAGGACGAGGTCGTTGTGAAGGTGGTGATTCTGGTGGACGTACATGTATAGATAGAAAACGATAAATCTTTTGCTCCTGTGTGTTGGGATTTACATTACTTTGACTATTCCTTTCATCAATTAAATTTGTGCCAACAACGCTTGGTCCAGTAGTAATTGGACGTGAAGTAAACCCAGGTTGTTGCCGAGAATACCCTTGTCTGCTTCCGTTATCTCTTTCTATGGGACCTGGTTCAAAATCTAAGATGGAGTTACTCACTATCCTTCCACGAGCTGTTGGCGCTGATGGACCTAGTATCCTTCCTCGGGCGGTCGGTAGTCCTGAAGGACCTGTTCTGCCGTCACTCCCAGTATTTCCTGAAGGACCAGTAAAACTCCTACCCGAACTAGAAAAGTTTGGCAATCCATAACCAGAATTTTCTTGAGCAACAATTGAGAATACTAGAAGAGGAACAACCTGAAACAAGAATCGTGATCATAACTCATGCTCAACAATTTTCTCAAAAGATTCAAAAAGTGTATTGCTGTCTTATAAGCTATTGACAATGTTACCAATAATGACTCCAATTTATTGACAACAACCATATTGTTGTGGAGGCTCATAAATTTGAAATAACAAGACACGATCTCAAATTATGATTTTCAACAACAAAAAATCTTTTCTCAAAATGTTTCTATTTCTAAAAGATTTTCTTTCAAAATAAAGTTGTCACCAAACAGTCCATCAAAGGACTGTCTTTTGCTTTTTAGCACCTTATTAAAATAACAAATGACAACTGATACTGAACGTCCAAAGTCCGATGTCTTTTATAAAGCACACCAACACTTACGCACGTCAGTCATAGCTGGAATCTAATTGAAAAGACGAGTGTCACTCCCATCGTATCACAAAAATACTAATCATAGTATAAAATTAGTGAAATTTTGAAATGAGATTTGAAAGTTCGGTAAGAGACTTTATTGGTTAGCTCATCATTATTACCATCATCATCATCAACCACGCACTCATTTGTTCTTGTATCATAATAAATCCAAAGTTCTCATCTCGGTATTTAAATTTGTGGTGTACTTTTCACAGGAAATCCAAAGAGCCCAAGTGAAAATCGCAATATCATGTAGAGTCCACACACAACGCCTTTTCAGACGCCCCGTCTCGGACACAGCTACTGAAGATTATTTTTTATTTGCATTAATATGCTATATTGACAGTTTTAAGTGGATTGGATTGGACAACAAAATAGGGGATAACAGAGGTAGATTTTCAAAATAAGGACAGTTTAAATAATTGCACCACTTAGGAGGATTAACATGACGCCGTTTAAACACAAAGTTTCTCTTTCTCCCAATGTTTATATGGCTGAGGTTACCTCACACTTTCGGATGGATAATATTGTATTTAAAATGTCTCTCATCATGATTTTATATCTTTATGCATCGTTTTTTATAATTTCATGCAATATATATGTTACGCTTACTTTGCTTTCTACAAGAATTTGTTTATTCCTCCTCAGTAGTATTTACAAAGATTTTGATATATTTAAATGATGACAGGTAGCCGATAATATTTTAACAATTAACAAACCAATCAACTGCATCGAACTCTGTGTATTTTTGAAATGCTTGGCACAGCGGTGAACGGATGTTAACAAAGTCCCAATTTCCAATCAGTTCACTGCATCAAAAATGACAACTGTCACATGTAAAAATTAAAGCAACATCATCATTATCTCATGACTGCATGTACCTATATGGCTCTATCCATTTTCCTTAGGTATTCAAGAGATTGATAAAAGTGCAAATAAAACGCAAGTCAATAATCACGAAAAAGGAATTATTTAGATATGTTGCCAAACAAAAATTGGAATAATAAGGTTTCGTCTAGATTATTAGATGCACATATATCATCGTTACACTCACTGTGAATGGCCATTTTTATTATATAGTATGCAAATGGAGGTGTGCGTTGCTGTTATGTATGAAAAGAGGGGATTCATTCATACCATAATGTTTGACAACATGACAACTTGTTGCCAATCTGCATTTCCTTCCTGGGCTAATAAGCCACTTCACTTGGTTCTTCAATAATGCCTTTGAGCTATATATCTTTCAGTCATTTCCACTATTACTATTTGTCATGCTGCATGCTCGTAGATTTAGCTGCGCAGATACGAATTATCGTCAATTCTTGAAAATTGTAAAAATCACGTGAATACATGGAACAATATGCCTAAATAGCTACATGTATACCATGTGTACCCTAAATACTTGTTGGCATTCTTTTTGTTTGTAAATTTAAAATCTGCCCAGAACTGAAAATTACATGAATTTTGGCAAAAAGTAGACTATGAAATTGATATGGGTGCAGTGAGGGTGAAAGTGCACATCCTGTCGTTCCTTTTGATCTAAAAAATGTATGTATGGAACTACAATAGAGATTATGCCGGCTTTGACAAAGACTACATATTTTAGCATTGCTGTTGTGTTGGAACAATACACTTAGCATCCCAACCCAACAAAAAAAGTGTGTCTTCTCTTAAGAATCTCTCATATTTCACTAAAAACGTCGTATGTGTTTACGGACGTTTTTGACCAATAATGTTATGATATCAGGTAAACAATGCAGGTGGGTGAGGTAAGAATGCAGCTTCTCTAGAGCATGAAGTCATGCCATTGTGCAACATATTAGTAATCTGCATCTTTACGATGATATTGCATGTGTAAGTGAAGATGCCTTACTTTGTTACATTTGTGACATCCTGACACCCCATTAACTATAATAACAACCTTCACTGGCAAATTGAGGAATTCCGTTGCAACGATTATTCAAATTTAGGGAATCTCACATGTAAATAGCACACAGACTGACTGCAGCAGACTCCACTATTTTTTTAACCAGCTGCGTAGAGATTTGAGGATTTCTTTAAAAAATTACGCACGTAGGCGCTAGAACAGAAAGGAAGTACGCATATTAATTCAAAAATTTAATGCTGATGATGATGAGTAGGTATGTTTGCATTTTTATGAATTATCAATATGTGCTCATTCATTCACGTAATAAAGTATCTTCCAATATAGGATATAAATGAATTTTGGGACAGAAATATTAAATATCCTTTGTTGGTCATTCAAATATATTGGATATTAAAACAAAAAAAATAATGAAGAAAGAGCGTCTTCGATTCTAATTACACAAACCGATTAAAATGGCAAAAAGCAAATAAATTGTTTTTCTTTATACAGTTTTGGACATGTATGGAAGTGCCTCAAGAACCAAAATAATACAATATCAGAATACTAATGCTGGCTATTTTAACTGGCTATGGCTAGTAATGCAAATTATGAATATATGAGATTCGGCACACCGCACCATACCTCGTTAAAATTAAAGCTACATTTCTATCAAAATCGTTCCGACTTTCTTGATGCAAATCTCTGCACGCGCTCATTCATTAAACAGACTAGCTTTTCCGGTGGTTTGTGAAGTTGCAATATTTAAATTAGAAGCATGTATTTGTGTAGGTATGCTGCGATTGCTAATTTACATAACATCCTTCCGCAGTGTCTTTTGCGCTGCCTTCATTTTTCTTAAATTTTCACACTATATATATTTTAGTCGAAAATGCACGCAAGTTGTTATCATTCCAAACTTGTGCCACACATGCCATTCGTAATAAAACGTTTTCTTTTTCATATTTTAACATCGTGATAATGAGCCAACCTGAATTTTAAGTGGCCTATTACCCAAGCGATTGAAGTATACTATAAAAAGGAGACGAGATTAAGGATGCAGTTGAGGTAGGAGGTAGATACTGCTAATTGAAAACTACAAATGTAAAGGAGCGAAGTGCATTTTTATTTGTCTTCACGATGCATTTTGGATGATACTACTGCACCTACAGCTGTGCAGATAAGTGGATAGCACAATTTACCCTCCAGCGTGAATGCAGATTAGTGCAGAGCAGAAGCAGAATGGGCATATAATGATGAGACGTGATGATGATATGATGAGCCTTCGTGTTAAAAGTATATATGTATGTATACTGTGCTTTCTACTGAATTAATTTATGTCACTCGTCTCCCCAAGTGTGATAATACTGATAATATAATATGCAAATTTTGATGATAGGATGTATAGCTGAAGCCGCGGCAGGCTTTTGATCATTAGGATTATGTAAAATACCACCAAAGATTTTAGCGATCCTTCGCTGGGGATCTATAATTCAAGTCGGAACTAGGAACACATCCTTCATTAAAACAGTGCAAATTTATCATGCTATATTAGGTATCAAAGTTGACGTAAGAAATGATTATTATTATATCCAATTATTATATGACGATGTAAATATTTTGATATCTGTATTCATTCATACCACCCTCAAAAACTTCCAAATTTCACTCCTCCGTATTCCAAAGTTTTCTTTCCATCTTCAACTTACAAAGTAGATATTTACTTGACAAAATTGACATAATCTTCTATAGACACATGTCCAAGATCATTATTTGTATTACCATGCTTCTGACACTGTAAGTCACCCAGACATGTACAAATTGGATTTTTAAAACAACAATTTTTTGTTTCACATATTGCAACTTGCAACGAGAACGCACGCATTTCACTCTCAGTCATTTTTCAACGCATTAAAACGTGAACAATCATTCGTCATGCGTGATGTATAAAGATATGTGAAGATGTCGTTACAAAAACAAAGTTTCTTTCTCCCACCGCAACTTTATGTCTACTTCAACATTCAATTAAAAGCAGGCATTTATAAAGTGGACACTGACTTAATTATCGCGTACGTACCACTGATTCACCATGTAATAATTATGACTACTCGTACTATAGCAATTACCTGACTTTGGGTCCCGCATGTGACATAATATGTTATGTTTACGCTGCCTGCCTGCCTTCATAATATGTGTGCTAGTATAACATTTTAGGGATCATCATTAAAAGATTTAATAGTAGCCTGATAAAAAATAATCGTGATTCTTCATTTGTGCTACCTATTTATCATAATTAATGATCCGCAGGAGCACACCAATCATAATATCATGATTTTTTGTGGTGCGTATGTATATGTATTATAACCGACCGAATTATTATTTACGAAGGAGTTTTGAGCAATTAGACCATTAATGGCAAATGGATGTGGACCTCCTCCTTTTCGTACATGTAAAGTGAGAGGGTTTAATCACCTCCTAACCAAAATGAAATTAAATGTTGTTGATGTCGATCGCTGTTTATACTCCTGCCCAATATACTTATCTTGAACACATGTCAATGTATGTTAGTATGTTAGCCATTGTTTACGTGAGTTTAAAAAAGTCATTCGTTTTTTTTGGGCTGCACATTTGCTTTGCGCAGCTTTTAATCATAATTGCCAGCAATTATTTTTCTTTTCTTTCCCACAGTCTCGTCATGATTGTTTAAAAAATATTACTACATACATTACAGAAGCAATTAATATTCTAAATGTGTGCCTTGCACATGTATAGCAACATGATTTTGTAAGTTTTCAATCTCAGAAGGCCGCATGGTGGCTGCCAATAACAATGAACTGCCCAAACTCCCTTCAAACTTATTTTACCATCATTTTACTTGAAAGCAAATTCATCATTACGTTTTTCATATTTGGGTGTAATATTTCTAAATTGAAGATGATCTGACTCTTATTATAGGAACATGTATGTTATGGTGCGCATTAAAAAATTATGCCATTGCGCAAAAAAACTTGATAGAATGATGATTGTGCAGAGTGCTAAATAACGATAATTGTTGATTGCTGCAACAGTATAACCACACACGGTGTGGTTTGCTACATTATTCTGGAAGAAAGCTAATTTTGTGGTATTGACTTTTGCAGTAAACACCTTTAAAGGTTAGAAAAATCTCCCTTGATTTTTTAGCCATCACAATACTTATCAAATCATGGGAAATAAATGGCAATTCATGTCCTTCTCGTCCTGTTTGCTTTGTCAGAGTTATTAGTTTTTGTGTTTGGCTGTAATCTGCAAAATGACAGACAGGACCAGATGGGCATACGTATCTACTCATTTTCGTTGGTGAGTTGAGTTAAAGGAAAGTGAATAGAGTATGAAAGTTTAAAAGAAAACTGCAAAGCTTAAGAACATCAGCATCAGGCCCACACAATCAGACTGGGCGATGCGTGTGGGATTAAAACAATACATTTGAAATTTGTAATTACAAAAGGGATTCACTTGAAAATGGAATTGAATCCTAAAATAGCTTTTCAGTAGCTCATCATCATCAAAGTGAGAGTAAAAATTGTTTTGTTTATAATCTCTCCATTGACTTTATTTGGGATTTGGACAGTAAAGTTTGCATATAATCAAAATCAACCACATAATAATTTAATATTTGAATTGAGCGACTTTTTTTCTTCATGAAGCAATAGTCTTCACAATACACATCATGGGCTAATATTTTCTTAAAATTATAATCATGTTTCAAAAGTATCATCCTTTGAATAAAAAGTGAGATGGTTGGTGACAGTTCTTTAGTAAAATGTTGGGTATACAATCTCCCTAAAATTAAGTTCAATGTAGTATTGCACAGAATTGTGTGTAGATTTTAGGATTGATAATTTAGTAAATGATGACTTCAGTAATAGCATGGTCCCTTAGAATATTTGGTCCCGCTTATGTCCCTTTTGTAATTGACGTTCTTTTACGATTTTGTGAATTATAGAATCAACAAATAAGTAATTGAAGCAGAAAATTAAAGAGCTATATGTATATGAAAGTGATGAAATGCTTCAAGGTTCCCTCACATTTATTGGCGTAGATAAAGTTGTAAAAACTTAAAAATCATTAAAAACTTCAGGTGCATATATTTATGCATATCTTTATGTTTGTCTAATGAAGATTGAAGCATCTCATGCATTTTATTTATCTCAATATGATAATAACAACTACTGTTGACTATTTGTTGAACGGTGGTTTTTTTTAAAAAATTTTATAGCGTTTGGACATTGCCACCCATCATGATGTTTTACGATTGTGGCGAAATAAATTGGGTTGATTCAATGCAAAAACGCAAATTGATCTCGTTAGTGGAGTCAACAACTTCACGATAACCGAGAGTATTCAGTTTCTATAAAAATAGCAAAATATACCAACACTAATGATTGCAATAAAAAAGACCGATTGATTAATATAGAACAATGCGTGCGCACTCACCAAAGTCCCGATTTTCATTAGACCTTGACCAATAGATTGCTCTAGAGATTACACTTTCTCAATAATTTTTTTATTACTGTGTTCATTTCATGTGACTTGAAACAACATATAGTTATGAGCACAATGTGTTTGGGTGATGATAAAAGACTGTCAAATCTTCTTGCTTAATTGAAACCCCGCATATTTCATACATCCCATAAGAATATGAAGCTACATGTCAAGAAGAGCCGGTGTAGAAATAACGATGTTCAATTGGTGAGTTTTCAAATTCAAAGTCATTCGTTTCTTAACCACATATAATGTTATGGGACCCCCTGCCTGCGTTTTGAAGTAGGCACTTAATACCCAATACAAATTTAACAGGGTAGACTTAGGCATGAGGATTTGATGCATCTTCCTTAGTTGCAACTGCGACGAAATTATGATCAAAGGACAATGCAATGCAAATGGGTGATGAGAGGCATACGAAATCATCGTTGCGTATCGCATAATATTCTTGATATTCTAATTTTTTGCAAGACACTTTTTTTCTCTTGTCATAGAGGAACATAGCGCAATCATTATTATCGCATTACCGTTCAACTTGCATTTCGAATCATTGTCATCAATTTTACTTACTCTTCAATTTTTATAGTCATCATATGAGAGTGTTTGATTCACAGAAAAAAAAATACTAAATGCCAAGAGCCAAGTGCAGCAGATTTGCAACTTATGTACTTACTTGTTGTTATTATTACAAATCAAAATCTGTAAATTTAGCTTTATTCAAAACTCATCGTAATCTTCCAAACTTCCAATAGAAAACTGTTTTATAAATAGATTAAAAGATATTAGATTGCATGCAAATACTTAATTTTGAGTATGGAGAGTTTGGATAATTTCGGAGTGCATTCACATTATGGAATGCAGCATCTCATTGTGAAAGGCTAAAAGTAGATAATTTCAGCAACGTTTTGAGCTTATACTTTCTAATCTAATTCTATGAAAAAAATTGCCACTGCACACCCAGGTTGTGAGTGGCAAACAGAAAAAAAAATTTGATTGCCAAAGAAGAAGAAGAAGCATCATCTATTTTTTTACTATAAAACTTCTTGTTTTGGCTGCCTCCGTCTATGACACTCAATAAGTATTTCATTGGAAATGAAAGGGACGAGTGACGACTCTTACTTACTGTCCAATCTTTTAACATGAATGTTCTTCTTTCAGCATTAAAATCATTTGTATTATTTTACAGTAGTTTATTTATAGATGAATAAATTTTATATACTAGATTGCTTTCAAGTTACTTGTTTTCTAGTCAGGCAGGAAGCTGTTGTGATGATGTGGATGTAGCAAAGCAAGAGTTGTAGTGTCTTCTTCATTTTATTTGCACCTATATTTTCACATTCAACATTTCATTTTAAGAGTGAAAGATTTATATTTAAATTTTTTCGCCTGCATAAAATGAGAACAATGCTAACGATAAGATGTTCTCTGATGTTGAGTGATTTTTACAAGAAGTTGTAGAACAAAATCATTTTTGAATTGAAAACAAAAGTCAAACATATGCATTGCACATGTAAATTGTACGTGGTATCATACTGTCACGTGTTCAAATTGAAATATGCGGATCTAAAATCGGAGTTGCAGCAATTCATTGCTTTTCAATGGGTTTATTGGGAGAAATCAATGGTATGTACTATGGAGTCATAGCCATTTGGGGTTGATATGCAACAATTAAAAGTTCACATTATAAAAATTATGACATACTTCACAGAAAATAAGAATCGACAGATTTAGATCATGATGTGATGATGATCATGAGCATCATGATGACAGTATGAACAACAACAACTGACTGAAGTGGAGTGAAGTAAAAGTTGGACAATCATGGAAAGGAGCTCTGATTATAATTGAAACTTGAAAGAGCAAAGAACTCACATCTTGCATAACGCACACGCTTTGTTGACATGATGAGATTTGTAACATGGTTTTGACAGTTTTATACATTAAAAGCAATTGCAGATAGTTCAAGATATGGGCCTTTTGTAACACGTGTAATAAAGGCTGCAAATGATGTTTGACAGAACACGTACTATATAAAATTATGACGGTATGCTCATATACGTACTTTTGGTAGTGGTGAATTGAAAATTAAAGATACCGACAGCACAAAGCGTTTTTCGATCTGCATCGCATCACTTATCATTTGCTCATCATCACCAACTTTTGCTCAGAAGGCATTCATTCATGCTGATGATATATCAAACAATTCATATCAAATCTTAATCCTCAAAAATTCATTGTTGCCTGCCCATTCTCACGCTTCCGTCCACAACGTGTTATGAAGTAATTGTTACGTATAACTTTGCTTTATCACTTAATTGCTGGTGTGTGTGCAGCGCAGCAAGCTCAATCGAGCAGAGTAAATTTGGTTTGAGAGAGTTAGAAAATTGGTTTGAAACTTGTTTCAGCAACGTGGAAGCAAAAACATGACGTAATATGTGACAATGTGAGTTGAGAGGGCTTTGAGTGAGTACAAGTATTTGTTGCACAAAGGACGACCCATCAAAACGATTGAAAATGACATGACATAGTCTACTTAAACGAGAGTTTTTTTTGGGCTGATCAAAATTGAGAAATTATAATATTATATTTTAAAGTTATATCTTCTTCAAATGATGCAACTTTAAGAAATCGTTTCCGACAATAATGAAAGAGAATTGTTCCATTGTGGCACATCCTTAGGTAATACTTAACCTCATGACCTCCACCAGAGCATTAGCGCAATTAGGAACAAAACGAGTAAAAATTCAGTAAAGGTTGACGAATCACATGTTGTTAGAATGCGAACGGCAAAATGCTGTTGGCCGCTTCTTTGAAAAACAAAAAACGAAGATAATAACTTACTAATATTTACGCATTATCTCAAAAGTAAGGAATGATGAGACAGGCAGGAAGATATTATGCCATCAAGTATCAAGAAATGGCAATGGTGATACATTATATTCAGAAAGACTTCATATTTCCATCATTCCATCTTCTGTACACAATAAATTAACCATTTAACTACCCCTTTCTCTTTCACGTTGGTAATCTGTGATTGCTGCAATTAACACGAAAGTTATATAATTGCGTTTAATTACATAGGTTTCAAATGGGATGCCTGAAATTTTCTCAGCAGGAACACAGTCCATTATCAAAACAAAAAACATAATTTCTGGACGGAAGAACTTAAGGAACTATGAAAAAAATGACACAGGGAGAACTAATCCCTAAAAGGCATTTTGTAACAGACCTTACAGTCATTATAATTCACAGGTAGGTAGTATCGTGGTAGGTATCATGATATTATTTATTTAGTTGGCTCGTGTCCTGCTATTCTTACTTTTTACAAATCACCCCCAGCATATTGACTGAGGGTTACATAAAATCATGTTGGATAAAAAAGGAGATGCTCATATTTCAAAGGGATTTTGAATTTATTTGTTTTGGACTGTCTCTCCATTTCAAAAATAGGTAAAAAATGAAAATGCTACCAAACATGCCAATAAGCAAAATATATATATCCACTTCTCAATGACGCAATGACAAAACAAAGAAGTGGAGATGGGTGCAAACAAATTTTTGATGTCCTCATTTCTTTTGCGTTCATTTACAATCCGCAAAACCAAAACTATAATATTATTCTTATCATATGATATCCTTATGAATGAGAAGAAGATCTGATATAAGACACAAAAATTCATAGGAATGTTTTGCTTGCTACGTAAAATCATTTTTAATCTTAAAAAATCATCGCTTGACTCATTTAGACGGAGGCGATTCGTAAATAGGTATATATATGGTTTACTAATGCGCACTCATTACACAAGCATAAAACCTGTTAATGGTGATGATGATGATGAAAATTATATGATGATGCTACACTCGGAAGCTGAAAAGGATGAGCAGTGTTGATTTTTATGAGATGGCCGACTCATTCATTGCTTAGCTTATGTTTTCCTGTTAGCTTCCATTCCATTTGCCCATACGCAACAATATTGTTATTGCTTGGGTAATTTAAACATAAAAATGTCAAGAGTGTGCTATTTATGTACTAGTGTAATACTACACTTTTTATGTTTAGTCTCAAGAGTCGACTAAGACGAATGATTGGTGGTCAAATATGATTCCGATAATGACATGGGCTTGCCGAAGAAAACACACCAAAAATTAAATGAAGTGTCATCATCACCACCACCACTATCACTTAAAAGATATCGAGAGTGAAATATATTATGATTTTGTGGTGTTGGAGCATCTTCTGCAGGTCATTGTAATACTCAATTATCAATTCTAGGCATGCTCGACTTTTTATTGTTCACCACCACCATTGCAATTATACCCAATTGTGGTGCACTATATATGTTTATCACCAATTTATAAGCTTGCTTTTTTATTGTTGCTTTTATCACATTTCCTCAACAATAATATGTTAGGTAGGTAAAACCACCATGCTTTTGTAGTGCCTCGATTGTTAAATGCAATCTGTTGAGTTACAACTACAACCTTCCAATGAGTTAAGTGGGATATTTTATGATTTCAAGTCACTTAAAAATGAAGATCTATTTCAAGAAGAGTGTAAAAATATTTAGAAATTGTTGTATAATGAATGATCTCAATCGTTATATGTTGAATCTTCCAAATTATTAATATAAATTTTTTGGGGGTGCAAACGCCTTTTGTTGTTGTAACGGCTTATGGTATGGTGAGGTGTAGAATTTGACAGTTTATAGCGTTTCCTCATCACCGTAGTACACTTGTCCCAATAACTGTATAAAGATAAGTAGATTTACTTGTCTGTCCTATTGTTTTAAAGTGTAATAGTCATCTTTAAGCTTAAGCAAAAAGAAGAACAAAATGTAACAAGACATTCAGCGTCCCGTTGTCGAATTAATGTTCATACATTCACAAACACAATTGCTATAGACTAGTCTATCATTATGATGCAAAAGGCAAGCATGGTCAGCGTCAAAAACCGGAACTACATGAGCAAGAAGCATCTTATCATTTGCATTTGAACGCTTCTGTTTCCTGTTGCAATTGACATCAAACAAAAGGGGAATGCTCTTTACTTACGCTGTAACAATTTATATTACATACATTGTGAGCTTACAGAGCACACTCTCAACTTGTGCGTTAATTGTAAATATGTAGTATAGTTGTGGCACAAATTGCGTAACAATGTAACAGCTCTGTAGTTTTGTGGCTGTGACAAAAAGATATTCACCAAAATCGTATTATTCTCTCAAGTGTCATTTTGCGTGTGTGACCTAAATGAATTCTTGATAATTGTGGATGACACCTGACTGACACCTTACCCAAGATGGCACAAAATTGACAGATTGACTGACCTGACTTTGTATTATTGGCTCTCGTTTTCTCCTTGCTCCCAAAGAAAAACAATAGCTGTGATGGTTTTTCATTGCTATATGGTGAACTCAATATTGAATGTATATAATATTATTCCACCTTCAATAATTATTCTCATCCTTAGGCTTCTGAAAATAGAATTTTAAAAGCGTATGATCAAAAATTCAGTCCAAATAATAGTAATTTTACCCGTGGAATTACTAATCAACTTGTATTTGTTCTTAGCATTATCAGAAATGAAACTTGATGGTTTGTTACAAGTTGTATATATGAATATTATCTCAATTTTTACATACAATTAAGTCAACACAGTAGTAGGGATCTGACTCCTGACAAAGACTGAAAGCTATGTTTGACATCTTCATTTACATGGCCGTATGCCGGACCGGCAGTGAGTGTATGCGTCACCATCTCCAACAAATTCATATTTTAATCTCATCCCCCAAATAATAGGATGGGAAACAAGACAGTTTTGAATGTAAAAAACTTGTAAATGAGTAGAAAAATCCTACAAATGTGCGAACATGCGTCCACGACCAATGTTATTTGTGTAACTCTTGTCAGTTTTAATAAATGCGTATAATGCATCATCATCATTAACTTGTGTGTGCACTGCATAATCTTCATCAGCATATCCACTCTCAGACTTTGCAAAGAACGAATTGAGCAAATGTTTGCAGCTATTAAAAAGGAATTATCACAGCTATAAAGTTTACTTTACCGTATCTTATTCTGTGATGTATGACGAGTTTCCTCCTTTCTGTAAAATGTCTAATCATAACCATCAATCCTTGTCTCCGATCCTTTCATAATCTACAATATTTGTGTGGTCTTGCAAATATTTGGGGAAGTATTTAAGATTTAAATATAGTTTGCATACTTTCGGTTGCTGAATGCTGATTAGGAAGCCAATACATTTGATATTATGATGACAGAGATCGAGAAAAAGCAATTGATACTTTTGCCACGATCATTACTGCAGAGCCAATATTATGTAAACAAGGTTTGGCGCAAAGACCCAAAGAATATGTCTCAAATCGATGAAGTAAATGGATGATTCGAAAACTCATGAATCAATTATACTTTGCGATCATTTCAATTCGCGGAAATGCAGCGTCCCCCATCTTCCGCACAATGTAATGATAGTGCTTATGTATTGGCCAACTCCTGTCAAATTTCCAAGTTTCTGAACAAAAGAGCAGGAACCATTTCTAAAACCATATAATCATGAAATAGAGACGGAGGATTGGAGTTCATTTCCAAAATTTCAACAAGGGATTGTTACTTATTACTTTTAGATCATACCCTAAATATAATATACCCACAAATCGAGAATAGTGATATGCGATATACATATATACGCATGTATTTATATGCATACTACCGATCTGATTACTGTGATTGACTGCTGTATAAGTGCAATATGTCTACGTAGAAATAGATATGACACTACGGATTTTGTTACATAATTTCGACATTTTCTTTTGAATTCGTCGGTGATACATAATTATATAAGATCCTCAATAAAATGACAAATCCTTTTCTTAAAAATTATTAGTTATCATTACGGCGTGATTTCAATAGAGCAGGTATCAATTCGAAATATATATCTTTCGCCTTCGTCTCGTTTGATGAACGGGTTCTAACGAGTAATAAATTGTTAGAGTGTTGCACTACTTGTTATATAAAGACGCACAATATAGACCACACGACAGAAGAGCGTCATAATCATAATGGTCAAGCACCTGTAACGTAACCGTTTCATTTTCTTCTGTGTGGAAAATTATACCGGGGTATTTCAGTAGTACCCTTTTAAGATCATTCTTTGACTGACACTAACAAACCAATCGTTCCCATAAATAAAGCAATTTCGAAAATGAAAGGAATCGTTCATAATGCCATGTGTCTTCCTATATATGCTGCTCTTGCTCAATACTTCAGTGTAGGAGCTACCGGCATCGATGATAACGATGAACAATCATGATGATGTTGATGAACCATCATACTCTACTCACTCCCACCAAGTCATGAAAATTGTAAGATTAAATGGCATAGCGTTTTACAATACAGGCCAATACCAAAAGTTAAATCATAAGCCAAAACTGCATCATTTTCAAAACATTCCAGTACATAAAGGTGAGTGAAAGAAGGAGCAGGAAGAAGAATGAGTTTATTTATAATGACGTAACTTGCGAATTTTACCTATTTTGTGGATGAGCATGAACATTTAAAATTCAAATTACAGAAATTGCCGGATGAGTATAACCATCTTTAAAAGGTATTACAAAAGAATCAAATTGTATAGCTACTTGGGAAAAGAATTTTTTCTTCAAAGAAAAATTATTAAACCTGGGCGATTATCGCAATTCTTATGCTTAAGTAGGTAAAGGGTAGCTCTTGTGGATATCATCACATCACGTACATACACACTTTTGTTGCTTTGTTTGCATTGTTCGTCAATTGCAGGTCGTGAAATTTTGCTACTGCTTCTAGTACTGCTCCTTATTATTCCACAGTGCGTTGGCGGTGCGCCTCTTTTCTTTAAAGTTGGATACTTTATTCGACATATTTACAATCAGAAACAGAAGTGGCTCATCATCATCCTCAATTTTAAAAAAAATAATGTGACTAACGCACATGATGGGTTTTGTGCTCAGCCATATATATATAGGCACAATGAACCTTCATACGCATGCCAATTTAAAGCGTGGAACCCAAAAGAAGAAAAAATAGAGACTTTTGGACTTTTAACCAGAATGTGCATTGTGAAATTTAAAAAATGTCCAACTAATTGAATGAACAGAGGATTTTGATTGCGTGAAGCTGCAATAAATAATCGCTGTGTTAGCATGATGTGATGACCATCAGTCATACCGCGGTGGAAAAGAAGATGAAGGGTACCAATAATAGATCATAGATGTGTGTAACATTACGCATTACGCTCTTTTTCTACGCCTTTCTTCTCGAACACTATTGCCAAATGATGGGAGATGACAGTGGTAGAAATTTTGAGAGTGGTTGAGTCTACCACCCCGATCCCTATTCATGATGATTGTGTGTATATACGGAGGAACTCAAACATTTTGAATGTTTATACCAAATTCTGATTGCTAGTACTAATAGTAATAATAAATTCACATCATTATGATTTTCACGTCTATCTCATCTCAAGTATTTCACAGTCTAGGGTAACTGGCTCTAGCCACAACCACCGAAAGTTGTATGAATGAGCGGCTAAGCAAATATAAAGTATAATTTATGGTGTTTTTCTTTTTAGTGGCTACGCAAATCATTATAGGACACTGTAGCATGTCACACATTAGTGAAGATGTGCTAGAAGATACACTTTATTACTCGAACGGTATTGAAAGTGTGAGGCTGGCTTAAATTCATGTTGTTGACTTGTTTATAGAGATGAAGGCAGGTGTATTTTCTACTCTGTCAGGCCCACGTAAAAGTACACAAGATGTTCAAAGTTGATAAGATGATGCGCAAGCAAGCCAAAATGATAAACGGGAGAGGAGACGATGATGATATTATGTGTTTTTGTGTTATGAAGTTGAAATATGTTGAGGGGGAAAAGGTACGGTTAGTTATAAAATGAAGATGATGTTTGAAAGTGAATCTTGTACGTAATGATTCGTGCATTTGTTGGCGTTATTGTTCACTACTACATTACTTTGAATTTTGATGTTACATTACAAAGCATATCACGTCACCATTACAAGAGCTTTGAAATGTATGAGCATTCACAGCATAAGGGCAACTTTTACAACGTGAAGATTGGTCGTGTCGTGTCGCTTGCTTGGGATATGTTTTGGTTTTTAATGGTGGTAAAGCAACAACGTGGCTGGCTTTAAAAAAATATGATTTCGGCAAGCTGAATCACTACCAAAAGGTAACCACTGTGCAGGTTACAGCGCATAAGATTTTTGAAGAGAAAAAGGGTATGGTCACATACCACTCTGCTCTGAATATTATATATTGACCGTACAAAAGGTATATAAGGGATCTGTGCAGTAGTCACAATTGCCCAGTCTCAAGTTTTACCTCGTAAGTTTAAGTACACAGAGTTCGGAACATTTTATTAAATGAGCCAGCGGGGTTTCATTTGGAAGTGAAGGTTTGAGGTTCCTTTCTGATCTGGATGATTTGTTTTATTTATTCGATAGATCGGTTTAGTGAATTCTGAGTTTCTGGAACTGGATATTAAGTTGTGGTGGATCAGTGACTAAAAAGGAGTCCTACTTTCTCAACGGGATTGGACACCTTACGGAACCTAACGTCATGAGAGCGTTCTTGGTAAGACAACTCAAATTGTGCTGTTTTTATAACCATTGTTCTTGTTAGTCTACAGTTAATGTGTACAAGAGCAGATTTCGGAAACATTTTTGTCGACTGCAAAAATAGTTTTTTCTCTTGAGTGAGAGCCCAAAATCTTCAAATCGGCTTTCGTTAAATTAAAGCTGAAGCTATCATCTCGCTCAACTATTCGTTCAAGATGCATGCAATTCATTAATCTAATTTTGAGCTCTGACAGGCAGAAGCCCAATTCGGGTGTTTTATTTCATGTGAGCAATTTACGTCTACATATTTTTCAAGTTTTTTTTGTCTACCTGACAAATCTCACTTTCATGTCCATGTCAAAATGTTTCTTCCTCGGATTCTCTCTCATTCTATTCAATTTTGACACTTTTCATACCAAATATCAATTCTCACACTTTGCATGGTTGAGAAAACATGACAAAAATAGATTTAATAATAATGATGAATAATGATGAGTAGGTACAATGATGGTAAAATAGTGTAAATGCGTGTTCTATTACAATATTTTTACATACGCTTTCGTATTATGGGAATGGAAGTTGTAAACTTCATACATACAAGAAGCCTTCTTGAAGTAGTCCTTTTATAACCGAGAATATACACATAAAATTAGCACCTTACAAAGTTTTAGAAAATCATTTTGTGTACATCCTGAATCAATTTTCATTTTACAAAATTCCCTTTTCTTTCTTATTCATTCATACAAATTTATCTATTCATTACATATACATATTTACTCTCTTATTCTTTCAAAGAACTCATCTTTTTTCAAACAGTGACAGAGTGAAGGCTACAAGATTAAAGATGATGTGAAAATGGGAGAAGTAGAATAGAGACGATCTTCTTCTCCTTATTCTCTTAAGAACTATGCACGCTTCCAGATCTGTTCACTTGAATAGAGTCAAGCATTAAAGTCCTCACCATTGCTAGTTAATAAGCATAAAATCTTGTAAAAGGGATTTATAATCGTGGCAAATCGTTGTGTCGCCCATGATTACGTTTTCTCAACATTCACCTTTATTGTAGCATGTATTGCAGTCAAGTCAAGTCAATTCAAGTCATCCTCATCATATTGCATGCATATTGTATAGCAGGTGACAATAACAGTAATGATAATTCCGTGTCGTGATTCAAAATATCCGTTTAAAATTCATGTAACCACATCATCAACCTGACTGACGATGGTGAGTAAAAGAAGCGAGAGAGAAAGAGAGAGAGAGATAGTGACTGAGAAGAAGCCTCGGCTAAATGTCGAGTCGAGTCAGTCGTGTGATGAGGATATAAGGTACATTATATTATCCATACATGCATTACATTTGATTAGCGCTGAGCCTTTTTAGTGGGAGTAATTAGGATGTCTAATCTTTTCTTCCGTTCAATCTTTTTCCCTTTGCATAAAGCATCCTTTTAAACTTCACGATGATCAACTAAAGCTTTTTTTCTTGAAGCCCGCTTTTGTCAACGTGTTGTATGCAGGAGTAGTAGAAACAGCAATAACAGTCAACCAAACACACTTTGTGTGCAATGTAACGTGCCACACGCACAAAAACAGAGTTTGCACTAGCGCTTATGCAGTGAAAGTTGACTGACTAAGTGAGTGCATCAGTCAACGAGTCATTTTGACGTTCAGACTGTCGGTATAAATCCTCAGAGTTTCAGATTAAAAACGTCCCACCAAAATTGTGTGAATAGAAGTAAAAGGGGAAATACCACAAAAGTAGCTAGCTGAAACAAAAATCATTTTCAATACAGGATGTGCAGTGCACTCACTCATCTTACACCATAATGCATGTATATATTTTGGTATTCACATCAAAATGAAATTGTAGGCAGGTATTATATGTTGAGTTATTTTTGAGGCAATCTTGTAGTACGTACAATTTATCAAAAAGCAACAAAAATCCAACATTAACCAATGTCTTCACGCTTTAAAACACATAGTGTGTGTGACAATTTTCCTGTTTTAAAATCATTATTGCAGCCAGTTTTCATTCCATTTTTTTTCTTTTGAGGCGGACATTTTTAAGCAATCCTACTGTCGCTTCCACAATATATGTATGCTTCCTTCCTATATTTTCGCTGTATTTTTTCGCAAGCCCAATTGTTTAGCGCTATTAAGGCATTTTCTTATCTCTAAACACCACCTTTGTGTGGCATCTTCTTCCTCGTCAAAAGGACTATGGGCAGTTTGCTTATGTTTGATATTTACACGCTCGTTAGCACTGCAGTAAGGCTTTTGTTCTTCTTGTGAAATCGGAATGCCAAGGTAGGGAGAATATTAGAGGGCTAGGTGGGAAGGTAGTAAAGTAGTGTGAACAAATTACAAACACATAAACTCTTTTGACAAACTTTTATTTTTGAAAGTGTTTCTTCGATTGAACTTTTAAGTCGTAAATCCATTCTTCCTGTTACAAATGCCACCATAGAAAATCATGTTGGAGAGTAAAATATAATAATAATAATAATACTACATGAGTATGAAATGTCTGCAACAGATTAGGATAATAACAGATCTTATTTTGAGCACATAATTTATCTTTTCAACCATAACAAGGGATATGCCATTAAATCACTAATTTATTGGAGATTCTTTGATAAGAAACGTCACTTTTTGAATATTTCAAAATCCTATCATCTCCCTAAATATATTGGACTCAAAAAACGGGGCTAGTGCTTATCAATGTATATATGTTCATAGTAGTATACCTTCCGCCGACATAATTTTGTTTCACATTCTTTACCGTATTAGTCAATAGTGGGTAGAGGAATCCCATCCTTATTTGCGTTACATGTGTGACACAATCCCAACCACCACGGATGTAATTTAATATATGCAAGTAAAGTATATATTAGGGGAAAATGTAGAGGCATGCGTTAATGCATATGCGCATATATTATCGACTTCTAAGAAGTGACTACAGTCAAACAAGTAAAGTAATCTTCCCTCAAATATTTGGACAGAACCAAGTTATGTATTTTATAACCATAATATAATAATATTACGGTTGCACAACTTTATGATATGATGGCTTGCATTATAAGTAGTGTACATTAAATGCACTTGTCCAAACTTACTTCTGCTTGTTGTTGCATATATGTAGTATGTGTGTATGACTCGCAATTTGCAAATATTACAAGTAATGGTCATTTTAGTTGGTTGTGAGTAAACGGGAAGTTTGATAGTTTTTTCTTTGCTGCGATGCTGATCTTCTGTGTTGGCTTTGGCTTGCAAAGCTGTCTAACGACTCTGGCATGATGAATGTTGAGAGATAAAGGTGGTAGTCTAGAAAAAGGATGTTATGATTATGAGAATTCAACAAAATGTGTGTCAACGTTGGCTTTGCTGTATTGATTAGAAGGAGATGAGGACGAACCAAGTACGTTTGAGTATGTATGAAGTGTTTGCATCTTCTCTCAAGAAGTGAAAGTCTTTTTCTTTCAGACGGTGCACACTATTTGTATCATTTGGTTCCTTTTTTTGAGTTTAATTTTTTGGTAGAGATTCTTTTCCTTGGTTTTCTTATTTCCCATTCCTGTGTGTGAACCCACTTTAGTTCTTACATAACAAGATGAGATGAGATATTTTATAAGGTGATTGCCTATATTATGTAGCTACTCACTAAGAAAAGAGCGATGCCATAGATAGTGCATTGTTGGAATATTTTTTGGCATGATGTGTAATACGTCCCCTTTTCAACTTGCTTTAATACAACTGCTGCTGACGATGATAAATGCTGATTTGATATGATGATATGCGGAGGATGATGATGAGCGTGATTGAAAGCTTGTCAAGAAATGGACCAAAAAGGTTAACGACTATTATAGTCAAGGCATTCATAGCAATGAGCAATTAACTCAAACCGTGTGCAGTGGCATTTAATTTTGTAAACACGTCTCAGCATCATCATCATCATCATGCTGATCAACGGTGAAGTAAAAAAGAAAAGACGGTTGATTAAAAAGCAGATTGTCGGTAAACTGATTACATTAGATTCAAGAGAGACGCGACTCTTCCACTTACTGCAGGTATAATGTGAGTGTTTGGACAATAGGCTCATTCTTCATGCAAAACGGCTTTGTTGGCAGTGATGCAACACACGCATCCTCCTCCTTTGTGCTTAACGCTACCACTCACTCGCATCGTAAAGTGTATGCTATCTATCACTCATTCAATATTCAAAGCTGAATATGTCAATTGAGATCTTTCTCAAAAAAAAAATTATTGAATGATGACTTATTGAAACTGACGTGACGAGCTAGTGCGATCATGATCATGTGCCGTTTTGTGAATGATGAGCTTGAGTCCGGTAGCAGATGCATCATGTTAGATGTAGACATAACACAATATTGTACCTCTTGCAACCAACAGCAAAATCTTTATTGTTGACTCATCTGCATAATATAAGATATGAGCATGTGTATTTTTCATTGCGTCACAGATAAAACGAAAAGTTTTAGCAGTTGTTCAAAAATCAGCACTTGTATTGTTGTTGTGTATCAACAGGCCAACTTTATAAAGACCATTCTTTGGTCCACACAGAAACTATCTCGTTTGCTCATTATTAACTGCAGTTGCTGCAATATTTTGTATGAAAAATGGCTAGAAAAGCAGTTTTTCTTCAGCTTATTATTAAGTAGGAGTGAGTACATGGGTTAAGAAAGGCTTTTAAAATAACTTGAGAACATTTGCATCTCTCCTCCTATTGTTGCCACTACAATTGATTATTATTGCTGCAACATTTGTTGTCCGTCTTGGAAAACCACAGACCAACAAACCATTACCATACCATAAGCTTTTAGTTGCGGTTGCGGATTTACAATTAATTTGGATTATGCTAGAAGATTATAGAGAAAGAGAGATGCTTGCCAACTGTCCACAAAGAATATAATGAAATAGGATTAATACATAATAATTCAATCACTTCTAGCACTCTTGATATTAAAAGCCACATTTTCATTTTATATTTTGTGTCACTCACTCCAACATTGTCAGTGGTCTCCCTTTTATATATATTTCTGAGATTTGTGACCACATGTCACAGACAGTGATGTGACGCAATGCAAGATTTTTTAATGTTTAGGTTATTATCTGGAGGAGAGACGATTGGGATTGCGTGAGTTTATAATGTAAAGACCATCATTTGATTTCTTAACGATTGAGTGAGTTGCACTTGTCCGTGGCGCCCGTAACAATGAAACGCTTTCTTGAGCAATAACCTGATAATGAAAAAAAATACCAAACCTAATGAAAATGAATGGGAATACGGTGCTTCATCTGCTTTGAAACATGAAGAAATCCCTTATTTTTTTCAATGTGATTAAGACGAATTTCAGCTAATTCAAGGCTGTGGAATTAGGACAAAAATGCAAATTCACCGCGATTGGTTTAATGCGCTCGAAGATTAATTTATGCTTTGAGCATCCGTCATCCAAATAAAGTAGCTAAAAAGTGAAACGCACTGCAATGTGATTACAAAGTTAAGCCTAAATTGCGAGATAACCACAATAACAATGCACAAAACATAAAAAACACTGTAGTAATTATGCTGCAGTTGAATTTCTCTCTTGTGGAGGTTAGAGATGAACTTGATTACAGTTATGATTACTATTTTTCAATCATCCATGCCATATTTCGCATGCTGAATATGCACATGGAAGATGATTGGTAGATAATGCATTGTTAAAAATGTCATTGCAGGACGAGTTTTTTGTCAAGAGATATAAAACTGTGCCTTTCTTGTCAAGTTTTTACACAACGGCAATGATCGGTTATATTGCATTGCAAATAGGATACCTGAAAGCAGATTTGATGATAAGAGATTTTCAATCACTGCAATGAAAGTGATGTACAAATTTCTTTAGAGTAGTCAACAGACAAGGGAGCTGTCATGTTCGTCGAAGAAAAAATTGGAATCTCACTAGATTGATGATGCCTATTATGTATATGTCATCTGGACTGGGGCGAATAATTTATTGAATGTATTTTATCATTCGTGGTACGGGAAATATTAGAAATATGAGTGTTTAAACTCGTATTTAAAAGTACCCATCTATCTAGTCTGTTGCGTTAAAACTAAAAGCATGAAAATTATATTTCAATTGCATCACCTTGCGGAGACTAATTTTGACAGCGCCTTTCAGGGTTTTGAAAACTGCATTGGTGAAACTGAAATTAATGCGTTAGCATAATATTAAAATAATGAACCCATCGTTTTTGTTTCAGATACTAGCATCCTTGGGGGTGCTAGTTGCCGCAGAGGCTCCAACTAGCTACTCACATCGGAGTTCTAGCCCCGACCTAAATTTCCAGCCGGTGCCATCAGTAGCGCAGATACACATTCCACCCTCAGCTTCCCGTAGATCTTCTTCTGTATCCCCTTCATCCTCCTCTTCTTCATCTTCTTCGTCTTCTTCTTCCTCCTCACATGGAGTTCATACTGCTAGTGCAACTTCTCAAATTGCCAGATATGCAGTGCCACCACCGTCTTTAGCAGCTTCGGCTCCAAGTGACGAGTCGGCATCCTCTAACCTTCATCATCAAGCTACATCTTACAGCTCTCCACATGCTGTATATGCAGCTCCATCTCAATCCCAACAAACCACGGCATACTCATCTCCATCCTCCCAATCTACATACTCAGCCCCACAACAAACAGCTTACACTTCTTCTAGCTATGCAGGTCCACAACTCCAAGCATATTCTTATCCACAAATCCAAATTCAATCACAGCCACAATATGCTGCTCCCCAAATTCAATCCCAAACCCAACAACAGCAACAGTATGCCCTTCCACCCCAACAATATTCATCCCCTGCAAATGTTCAAGTAAACTATGGTGCTCCACCTCAACTTCCACCAGGTGCATCTTATGGTCCTGCCCCACTTATTACTGGTGCTGGTCCTGAACATAATATTGAGTACCGCGTTGTTTATGTTAAAGGGCCCAAAGCTCCAAAGCCGGATTTGATACTTCCCCCACCCCCACCAAAGCAGAAAACCATTGTCTACATTTTGATCCCACGTGTGGAGCCACCAGAGCCAATAATGTATGATGCTTATTTTAAAATTCATCATTTTTATGAAATTTATGAAAAAAAAATTTGAATTTTTTTTAAAACTTTGTTTTTTCCCCGGTCGTTCAACAGCGTTCCAACTCACGCCCCGACACAACCCTCAAAACCAGAAGTAAGCCATTGTTTGTATTGATAAATGTGTGTGAAATCGGAAACAGAGGACATTTTGATAATAATTTATTCGTCTGTTTAGGTTTACTTTATACGCTACAAAGCGGCCAAGAAGAACAATAAGCAGTCTTCAACCTCATTTGTGAATACCGTAAATAGTGTTTCATCAGAGTATGGAGCTCCCTTTGGTTCTGCTTCAGGACCAAAGCCAGTTGTCGTTGATGCTCCTTCTCCAAACAGAAAGAGGTCAACAGAGTCAGCCACAACAACTGCCAAAACCACCACCACAACGTCCTCAACAACGGAGTCTGCAACTTCCCCTACTGCAGCTTTTGGTGAGAGGGTTAGAAAACTCCATTAATCATGGTGGTTGCAATATAATCGCTAGAATTTTTATGTAATTTGTTGATCTTAAACCCGAAACTGAACGTCATGATATTGAGAAACAAAAAATGTCGGGTGCGATTTGTTGTTCGATGTGACCCATCCCATGAAATGACGAATGATATTGAAAACAGATAATCTTGTATTTATGTTTGCCAAACGTCTACACACGTATTCATTATATTTTTCATATTAATCTTAGGGTGAAAGAATGAGGGAATGATTGATTCAGTGAACAAAAGAATGACAGTTTGATAGCCAAAATTGATAAACGACATTTATGGTGATTGCTGATCTGATCTTTTATATTTTTTGTGCAATTGATTTTATCCACGTTTGTTCGAATTTGAAAACAATATCAACGAGATCATATAATCGATTATATATTTTTATAGTTTGCCACTTCCGAGGCTTACATTTTAGCAAGAGCCGATGCATCATAACCTCTTTGGGTACCTTTGATACTAGTCTATTTTCATATTTCAAGCAGTGGTATTTGATGCTGAAATGTATTAAATTCTTCCAAATCTTTGCGTAAAGTTTTTTTTACACGAACCTATTTTTTTTGTGCATGGATGCTATAATAAATGAAATAAGAATGAATGTTGTGTGTCTGCATATGTTGCCATTTTTAATAAGCATTGCGTAATAAGAAAACGAAAACAGCATATTATATAAACTGTTGAAAATATATTGTTAACTGATTAGAAATGTGTCCACTCATATAATGCTAATTGTATTGTATAATTGTAATCGTACAAATTATTTTGTACTTCGGATAAACAGTATAAATAAAAGATTTGCTATAAAAAAATTTCAGTTTGTGTTTGTATTTATCTCAGCTCGAACTCATACACTTTTAATCCACAAAAATGAAATTACGAGAAGCAATAAAAAAAATGATGATATGATTAAACCAAGTTTAAAGCAAGTGTGACACGATTTTTAGGTACTCACTCATCTTGGAAATTTGATTATTAGCTGTGTCAAATAATTCAATAGGTTTGGCCATTTTCTTTTTTAGACATTTTTCGGGCATTCATTTTGATTATGTAAATTATTTCTATACAAAATCATCTTCCACTTTCATCTCAGTTCATTGTCACTCTGTTACATATTACTCAAATTGAAGCATAATCGGGTGGACATAGACTGTATTTGATTGCTATTGTATTTGTTCGCTCATAATTCAAAAATCGAAAGGCTGCGTGTTGAGAGAATGTCTGTGTGCGAAAACGAGAATCTGTTCACCGACTTCCTGTGTCCTGAGAATTATAGGAACGACATTATTAAGTACTTTTCAAGTCATTTGAGGAGTAGACAATGAAAAAATCATGTTCGTTATCTGGCAAGACAAAATAGAAAAAAAGTTGTGAGGAACAAAGGGTATCATTTTTGTACTTGTGGTAGCAACATCAGCGGGGGACTCGACGAAAAATCACGGGTATAGACAACTGCTTCACTTTTAAAAACAGTCTACCTGGCTTACTCACGAATTTTGCAGGTGAATTTGAGTTCGTCTCTGTAGGGCTATTATTCACCCATTTACATCATGATGTTGTGTACGCATTGTAAAAAAGGAAAGTGGAGTGTTCTGCCCTGTTCATATCTCACATTAATAAAGATCAATTTTTAGCAAGTCAACGTCACTAACTCACGTGGCAGAAGCCATTTCCCGTTGCTAGAACAAAAAGTAAGAGAAGGAAAGGATAATATCTTTGGTATAGCTTCAGGGCTAATATTTATCTTGATTTGTCATCTTATAGAGCTTTTCTAGAGATTTACAGATCAAACACTTTTTATTTCATTGTATACTAGCATCCGTAATTTGGAATTAGAAATACTTTTGCTTCCTCTTAAATTCATACATGAATCTGCATGAAAGGCATAAGTTTTCACGTTTTCTGTGCAGTGCCAATTCTATATATCAAGTCTATAAAGATCCTAAAATGAACTTTGACAAGTAATAATGAAAAATTTATGCAAGTGCGCCAAGTAATTGATTATGTACATACGACATAAGCTGTGAATAGTAAAAAGCTAGCTTTGCTCAGCATTAGTTTGCACCTTGCTTGACAGCCGACATTGTTACCATTCATTGCTATTTTTAGGCAGGTGAATCATTTTGCTTAATGAACACAATAAATCCGTCGGTAATGATGAGGACAGCTGGCAACATGTTGAATGGCAATTTGAAAGTCAAAGTTTTCGACGACAAATTATATTCAACTTGATTGCTACTTCGTGATCCCTTTTGAAATGTTGAATTAATGGCCTGTATCAATTAACGAAGGCCTAGAGCGATGATTTTAATAGATTGGTTTTTGTGTAAAACTATTTTACGATGGGGCAACTCTAACTGACTGATGAGAGTGAGTCATGTCTAAAACAAAGAGCAGGTGCAATCATGACATCCCCTAAAAACCACAATGTCGATGTCAGTGAACCATTCCCCATATTTCACAATGTATGTGGCCTTTCATTTATTTCGCTCAATTGAAATATTCTCTTTTGAAAACACTTTTTTAGACGGGAAAATGCTGATATTGAACATTATTAATAGTTCACTCACGGAACGACTTCTCATTATCCATATTAATGGTATGCTAAACACATGCAGCAACACCAAACTGATGCTTTATCGTGATAACATCATGTAGGTTGCTTTTCTGCTCACATTCCTGAAAAATGTTTGCTTATATTTAACAGTAATTTTATTGCTCTTTGAATAAGCTTATCACAGCATATAGTGATTACAGTAAATGCGTAAATACTCCTATGTTAATGAATAAGATCAATACTTTTAGATTCCACGATTACGATTAGTGACAGCTTTACGAAACATGATGTTCAAGCACCTATTTTACATACATGACAGGCTTGAGGCATTTTCTTGAAATTGCAGAAACGCGTTTTCATTCAACATTAGCACAATTTGTCAACGACAATGCTAAGATTTTGTCACAAATCTAGACCATAAAATAATAAAAGTAACTCACCCAAAATTGCGTAGTCGATATATTTTACTAGGTTTTGATATCAATGATTTCCGCATAAAGTAACATTTAGCGCAACAGTAAATACTATATAGCCAGACTTGTTCATTCATTTAAAAAATATTGCAGAGTCATTTTCAATTTTCCTTAAACTATTAAATTCATTCATTTCTCGCATCTCGTTTTACGTTTGTTGGTAAAAAGGATGGTGATGTGAGCATTGCGTATTTTTACGAAAAAATTTAGAATTTTGCAGACAAAATGAGGATGGCAATAGGACGTGATGAATAAGTAAATTGAGTTCATGATTATTGACGACTTGCGTGCACGAGGTAGATAACCACGTAAGTGTATAAGTAGGTACTCCTTCATCCTTTCGAGAATCATTTAGGTGAGAGATCATCAACGTTTGAAATTTATTATGTGATGTAAACCCTAAACTACCTGCTAATGGGGTAACGATTTTTTTCTTGTGATCAATTTAATTTTTGATGTCACTTCCATCATAATGGGCTTCTACCATAATATCAACATCCATATTTGCTGTGTTTTTTTTCATTGTCTTGCTTTGTTTAATCAAATATGAGAAAGTAATAACGTAACGAAGAAACTCACTCTTTTTCATTAAACACCACAGCACAATACAGTAACAAGTTTTTTCTCTCAATTTAGATTTTAAAAGTGAAGATGTTGCTACTGAGAGTGGTGGTGATGAAGTAGCAACTCTTCGGTGATTGTGCAAGCTTGAACTCACGATTTTTCTTGCTTGTTGCTATATTATGATGATTTCGTCGATGATGCAGACGTGAACTAATTACTTGTAATAGATTAGATTTTTATGGCAAAAGAAAAAAAATCGCATGGCGCAGTATAACATGATACATAATTATTTTGTGTCGATGATAAAAACGATGACATAAACATTGAACTAGGTAGCAAGCCAGCAGCATCCAAAGTTTTTCATATCCTTCCAAAGTGCAGCAGGTAAGTCGTAATCATAGTCGTTGTTAGTTGGAGTTATCTCGTTACACCAAGATCGTTGTCATTATAAGTGACGCGACAAAAACAGAATAATTGTTTTTGGAGTAATCTATTAGAAATTTCGTTTGGTGTTACCAAACTGTAACCTTTATCTTGTCAATCCTTCTACAGCCTTGACATCTACTAGCTTCTTTAACTTTCGTAACACAAATGTGGATGAGTTCATGTAATGCCAAATCGCATGAGAGTTTAGTCTAGGTATTTCAAATAGGTCATTAAAATATGGTGAAAAGGCTCAATTTCTTAGAGCAAAAACAGTAGAGTACCTAATAAATGCATGCGTATTCCGATCTCAAATGCACTTCAATTCTCCTCACATTTGCTTTAAGTTTATTGTCGAAAGAAATATATATCATAATATCATGTACTTATTTAACCACTAATCATGACTGACAGACCAAAGACGACAGGCATAATATAACTTGGGTAATAATAAATGTCATTCGGTTGTTGGTTATTCTTGTATGTTTACATTGCAAGCGTGTAGTTTGTTTAGATCTTGTGAATGCAGTTTACTACCTTGATAATCTTTAATGTAAAGATGCAAACGTGCTTCTCATCGCAACAACCTTTTTGAACTATATGACTCTCTCAAGATCAGCAAATCTGATCGGAATATATTATAAATATTAATTTTGAGAATGACATATTAAATTGGCCTGGAATGAAAATACAATAATATATTCTGAATTCGTGATGTATTTTGGAATCCTTTGATCACTATTCAACATGAATCAAAATCCTTAAATAAGGGCACATTTTTTGCAAAAATTACTTTGTCTTGTCGGCATTTTAATTAAATGATTCTACAAAAACTTATCTATATGTATGTAGTAATTTGTATCACACTTGTTTCTTCATCCTTTTATATCCGTGCAACTTTAACATGCGGATAAGCAGAAAAGACATGCTGCCTATCGAGCATAAATACATGCAATGTCAATAAATAACTGATAATCCCAAAAGTCTCATTTCAGATCTAATTGTAAATTCGAAATGCATACGGGTATGCGTTGATCGCATTACAGACAGCGATAATATTATGACATAATGTACCATGATTCATGAATGACAAACTTGTTTTGTTTGTTAACAACCGCATCAAATTAATAATACTAAAGAACATTCTACTATGATAGCGGTTTACTGCTCATGTATTTTTTTGAAATGAATACACATGACAAAAAAAACCAGTTTGTAAACTATATTTATGAAAACGTTAATGGTTTGTGTACGTGATTGCGTTTATTGGGTTCCAACAATGTGTTTGTATGCAATTTTGACCATAGTGGCTACAAAACTAAAATGTGAGGACGGGCTGACGGAAAGCAAGTTGCATTTTAAAATATTTTACAAAAATTCATTTAATCATCTTCCGTGTCTTTCCGGTTTCATTTATGATGCCAAACTGATTGAATAACAACGGAAGTCTTCCTAATATTATTATGGATTTAGAATGCATGTCTGTCTGTCTACTAAAAATGTCCACCTGTCAGACCCCTTTTCTCCGAAAGCATAGTCCAGCAGAGTTAACTTACTGAAGAGATATTGGTTTTTGTTCTCGGCTTATACAAAAGCTGAATTTAGCAATGATGCGATAAAGTCACATAGCTTAGCGCAATTAACTAACAATGACTATAAAGACACTTGCGACAAATAGTTCATACATTATTTTAACACTTTATGTTCTCAGGTAAGCCATTGTTAGCTTTTGCTAGTCAGCATATCTGAGCATGTGCGCCTTTTCCTAATCAATCTATATATAACACTTCCGCTTCTTTACTATAATAAATATTACTTATTTACATTTAAGGCTTTTTATTTGCCTTTATAGTAAATGGGAATAAAGATATTAAATTGATTGAAAGATAACTACATGCTGGGGCGAGGCGTCTTCTTGCAAAACGCATTGGATGCGTACGTAATCACAACCAGCTTACTTGTAAAGAGGATTCATTTCCTTCCGTTGCGTTGCAAGCTCCTTTAGCACGTATGATGATGCATCGATAGGAAAAAATTGCATAACAAAGTTGCCTTACTAGTCCCGACGCTCTACAATGTGACCTAGTAAGCCAAAGGTATCGCCCAATTTCTATCAATTGTATCATTTGCTAATAATGTTCACATAAAAATGCCACCGCCTCCTAGAAGTGTGGTTTGGTTTGATTGCATTGCAATGAAACTTGCTTACAAAGATTCAGTTGCTCAACATTAAACTTGTTCGAATCACTTCCTTCCTGCAGAGCATTCACAACATGAGATTTAGTCACAATCACAATAGTTTTATGATTAGCACCTGCTGCACGCATTTGGTCGTGTCGTGTTCAAAATTCATGTTGATAGTAAACAGTTCTAAAAATACTGTCTAATGTGCTAAACATCAGAAAAGTGCGTGAGCAGCAGTAGACAAAATTATTTTCAGAAATGATTTCTGAAGCATTGGTAAGTTTCCATTAATTACGAGCATTGCTAAAGGTTAAACGAAATTCTAACTTGATCCTGTGTACAGGTTTTAGCATCATGTATGATGCTTGCCACAGCTCAATTTCAACTGCAAACGCATCAATACCAACCTCTCATTCCAAATGTGCAACCATTTCAATTTACTTCGATGCCCAACTCCGAGCTTCTTATGACGCATCATGCAAACACTATTATGAATCAGGACACATCAATCCCTATTTCTCCAGGACCACTTTCAGGGGCTCCGGTTCTTGTGTCAGAGGCTACACAAAATGTTTTGGATCAAGAGCCTAGAATTGTTGGATACAATGTACCCATTCAACTGGTGGTTCCACAACAGCAGCAACTAGCCACAAGCTATTTCCAATCCCCGCAACAACAGCAACTGATTCCCATATTCCAAACGGGATATAGTGCAAACAGTGCAGGCGGTACATCATGTTACATTAAATTACCATATTATATAAAAGACATTTAGATTTCAAAATAATAATTATCTTGATTTCAGGTCAACCACAAGCACAGCCGCAGACAATAAGCTTTCCAGTGATAAACATTGCTCCTCAACAGCAGCAGCAACAACAACCACTGAATGTGGTACCTGTCCAAGCAGTAGCGTCTTTGAAGAGTGTGATTGAAGACTCTAAAGTGAAACAAGCGCCACCGATTAAAACAACCAAATACCGTTCCCACTACACAAAACCATCATATAATCAACTCAAAACTGAGCAAAGGCCAACTAAAACTCGATCTTCTCCTCGTCCACGCTCTCAAGTGTATCAAGATATTCCTCATAATCATCCATTACCAGCTCCTTTAGTTCATAAGAAAGCACCTTCAAATCATCAGAATGATGGAAGCCGGTTCCAGGAATCACGTACAAATTCAGATTTTTCTGCTCCAAGTCGGGAAAGAGAAAGTGATATCGAGGGGCTGATACCACCATTGCCTCCAAGGAATCGTCAACATAGTCGATCACAACAACCGTCTGCATCCGCTTCCGAAAATTTTGCAGCTCAAAACCACAACAGCCGCAGAAACCATCGAAGTAATGAAAAAAAGAGAATTCCTTCCGCCCATGATGAACTATTGGAAGTGGTGAAGGAAGCTCCAAGAGATTCATCGCCTCAACCTTCTGACAATTTCTATCAACAAGCTCCTACTGTAAACAATGAAAATTACGGCGGACAATCTTCGTATTCTTCTTACTCAGCTCCAAACAATGGTGGCTATTCGTCCCATTCTGACTCGGTTGTTCATAAACATATTTTTGTACATGCAGCAGCTACAGAAAGTTATGACGAGCAACCAAAGGTTAAAGTGGTACGGCCAGCACCACCCCCAGAAAGACATGTACAAGTCATTTTTGTCAAGGCTCCAGCACCCCGTCCACAAGAGCAAACTGTAGTGGAGTTACCAGAAAACCCACCATTAAAAACTATTGTTTACGTTTTAGCAAAGAATCAGGAAGGAAACAATGATGTGAAAATTGTTCGTCCACCTCCAACGAAGCCTCCAGCTCCTGAAATTTATTTCATTAGATATGGACAGCGATACGGCGACAAAAATTCAAATCAGGGCTATCCTGTACCTAATCTTCAAAGTTTGTATGATAACTACGGCTCTCACAGTCAACCTGCTGAAACACCATACAAAACTGGAAGTCCTTTGAGGTCAAAACGGAATCATGATGGACTATCTATTTATGCCCCTCTAATGTCTTACTCTACTTCAGGTCAAATTAACGAAATCACACAAGAAGAAGCAGAGTTTAGACGAACAAATGTTGATGCATTTTTCAAATGAATTGTTGTAATGATTCGGATATATAGTTGTTGAATAAGTTTTTCTTATCAATCTACTCATGAATGATTTTACCAAAGCAGCTCAGTTAGCAGTATTATTGTTTTGTTTTTAGTTTTTATTACCTTATCGCTCACATTGTGTCACAATGTAATACTCAAATATTAAGAATTTAATGAATAAACACGCAAAGCTTTCACATACATTAACTTGGAATAACATGATGTGTTAAAATTCTCACACTTACTTGTTTTAACTTTATGACATGATTAGATCATAGCTTCAACAGGCGTTAACAATCGCTATCAAATTTTACTGAAGATTACGGTATCTTAAAACATACAAACAACAACTAAAGCAACAATGCAAATTGATTTTGTGGTGGCATAATGCGTTATAAATTAGCAGGCTGCGCTCCTCAACTCATCCAATAGCTTCAGTGCATCGTTGTACTCCTAAGTGACAATTATGTTTGCAAATCATTATTTTTTTTTAAATTGCCCATGCTTAAAATAAATAGTTTTTGAAAGCTTACAAGTATGTTCTGTTTTAATTGAACTCTTCTGTTGTGAATTTCATCAGGTTCTTTTATAAGTCTATCCACAATATCTTCAGATTCAGTTAGCCTTTTGTTCTGCAAGAATGCAAGATTTTGTTTTAAACCATTATATTTTGTTTTTTTTTTGGATCTACTGGTAAGGTGTGCATCATGCATGCATTACTCACCAGTTCCGTTCCTACGTTGTCCACTGTTTTATAAACCAACGTGTTCAAAACAGCTTTCGTAATAAAATCCTGTACTTGCCAACGCACTGTCTGAATGACGTGGTTAGCTAATGTTCGTAACTTCTCACAGAACTCCGACTGAGTTGATGAACAGTTTGTGGAACCAGTGGGCTTAAAGCTGGTCGAGCGGGAGAGGTTACATACAGGTTCCCCATTCCCTTCTAAAACCATTGGTACTGGAAGAAGCCCTAAATCCACCCCTGAAACAGGGGTCATTAGCTCCTTGAAAATGACATGGTAGGTTGGACTGGCAGTGAAAGCAGATGAAGATTGGATCTCGAAATACGTATCCAAAATTTCACTTGTAATTTCCATTTTTGAGCTGAGCAACTCTTCGACGATTGAAGTAATGGCAGCATTCACTTTTGGGAATCGTTTGTTCCCTTCTAGGCATTTGCTGATCATGTCAACCATTTCTTGATGAAGTAGTTTGCTACAATGATCGGCAACAACTGCCATCCCTTTAATTTCCTCCTTAATGAAATGGTTCAAAGCTCTCTAAAATTTGAATGCATGTACTTAAGTAGAACCAAACCCACAGTAAAATTCTCGAATACATTTTCTATATGATATTTTGTGAGCACCTCTGGAGTAACAATTCTCGATACAACTGCCGCACTATTGCGGAGTGCTATTAAGATTTCATAATCATTTAAACCAGCAAGGGGTTTAGTCGAATCCAGGTCCGCCTGCAAAGTGCTATTTATTATGAAATCTATTCTAGCGCCGGAAGTAAGTGGTGACGATTTCATTCCACTTCTTTTCATTCCATCGATTTGAGCTTCATACTCCTTGGAAAATCTATCAATGATTGAAAATAAAATTTCTCTCTTCTCCCCTTCAGATATGTCGCCGTCGTGTCCCAGAGCTTTTAACTGTGCCTCTGTTGCAGTTGTAAGACTTCTTATTTGCGTCTATTTAAAATAAAAAATTATGCAACATAAAAATTTTAAGTTTAGTAGGGGTTGCAACAAAACTACATACATACCGTAAGGCCTGAACATGTAGCAAGAATCCGTTGAAGTAAAATTCGGTTAAGCTTTCTAGCCAGGTTTGCAATCCCATGTTTATGACAAATTGTGCCAAAATGCTCCCTTAAGAACTTTTTCTCAAACTCCATAACTTCTGCAATGGGTTTGTTTCTTTGAACATCTTCATGAGATCGATTGATGACTCCCACAAGTCCTAACTTTATGGGAACTACATCACCATTCAAAATCTCTGTAGTTTTGACATACTCCTCTGCAGGAACCAATTTATCAAGTTTTGTTAGCAAAACTATAGTGCGTTCTTGGTATGGGTCAACCTGATAAAAAATTTAAAATTGAATTTATAAACGTGGGTTTTTCAATAATTAAAACCACTTTTAATTCCCGTTAAAAATCATTGTAATGGATCGACCTGTTTTGCAATTCTGATGCTTTCATGGTTCGCAATGTCGACAGTTCCATCGCACACCGCCAATATTACAGCATTTTCAGAGGATGTATATTCGAGAATTAACTCCTTTACTTGATCTGCAATATTTTCAGGCTGATCTCCAACCGGAACCTACGTAAAATGCTTACCGTCAAGATATTCCAACATGATATTGTAATGTACAAAGCAATGACCTTGCTGATTTCTTACCTGTACCAAACCCGGTAAATCGACCACAGTTAGTGTAAGAACATTTGGAGATTTGATGGTTATTTTAATGCTCTTTCTTGAGATTCCGGAATTTGTGCCTGCAATTTCAGCTGTCCTTGAAATAATTTCTCGCTCTACCTCTTTGAAATCAGTAAACTCCCTGTCAACATGATCGAATTCACACACCGTTCCGCTACCTGCAGTTTGAGTTGAAAATAAAATTGTTTTTTCATCAAAAGAATAAGCATTCAACGAACAGTTAAGTCAAATGTAACCTTTATGTATGTATCATTCTCAAAATAATAGGACATCTTGTAACTATTCCGGTTCCATAAGGTAAAAAGGGTTGCCCCACCAAATTTTCTAGAACAGAACTCTTTCCAGAGCTCTTAAAAGAAAACGAGGTAGGATATTAAGCCAACATTTTACGACGCGTTTCATTTAAATTTTCTTTGTATCTTTACCTGGCTTCCTATTACGACAATTTGTGGAAGTCGGATCTCAATGGAGTCTTGTCCTGTTTTTGTACGTTCCAGAATGTCCTGTATTGTGTTAAATATAGGAATTAAGCCTTCCATTTTACTATCACCGTCTATCGGAAATGGGTCCCTTGACGCTGGCATGTTTATCTATGCATGGAAACTCGTAAAACCAATCAAAGTACCTAAACAACGATAACGAATGGTTTTGAAGCTAATGTCAAAACGCTTTTGATAGGTAACAATAAGCTGAAGCTCAATTTATATATTTTTTATCAGTATATGGGACACATAAAAGCATTTAAATCTGATAATAAAATCTAGACTAGCTAATTGGAAAACACATTGAGGTCTATGGGAAAACATTAAGAACGTTAGTATTTAAATGGTCATTTTCTGTTTAAGCAGTTTTTATTGCCACAGATGACAAAAACATTTGCTTAATGTACCGTCTATTTAATTTTTAAATTTTGGCTGAGATTAGCATGACCAAGATCATAGTATTTAGTTTAAACTGGCATGACACACCTGTTCATAGCTAATATGTTTGTATGCAACTTTAGTTATCCATTGGCATTTGTTTACGTTACTTAAAAAGCACGACGAGCCAGGCTAATCAACGAAATCTATTATTTGGCCTTTCATAATATTAAATATAGCTCCCTCAATATTTACGAAGGCGTAGCATATTGCTGAAATATTAAATTACATACAACAATTATTGTCGGGGCCATATTCCATTGTCTGATTAAGTAAGCTAATGGTTAAAGTTTCTAAAGGCAGAGAATATACCAATCATCAATTTCTATGAATCATTTGGTTTGTTTCCCTTAATTAGTTTAAACTCTCAAGGTGATTAGTTTTATAATGAATGCCCTTCCGGAGTTAATGAAGTTATTTGCTGATGAGGGAACGCGCTTACAAAACGTAATATTTGCTTATCTCACGTCATTACAACAAACCATGATACTTTGATAACGGTATCAATCAAGCATTTAGATATGGATGGGTTGATATGATAATTTAAACGAGTCATAAAAATAAAAGTGTGACACAATTGATTGTAGACGAGCAACGAGCACATGTCCTCATATCTTTATTTATAAAATATTATTGCTTCCCACAAATAGTATTCATGCTAGACTAGACTACAATATATTTAGCGTTGATACTTATGCAACTAGCATGAAAACTTAACTTAAGCTGCTAATATGACTGTCTGCAAGTATTAACAGAAAAATGACACTAATGCATTTTCTCACTGCACCGCTTTTTACGATACCCTTGCTTTTTTTATTGTAACCCTTACCACACATGGTGCATTTGCATTTTCTTGAGTATAAAAACAGTCGTTAAAATGTTGTGAACTCGAATGCAACAGAATACTGACCTAATTTGCCCTACGGACTGAGGTAGGGATGTTTAATTATCCCAAGTTGCATTTCGCAAAATAAGGAAATTGTAGTTTGACGCAACATCTCTATATCTTACGGAAAACTGGGCGATTTCAAAACTCAACGACAGATTTGACTAGTGAGAACGAATGACCTGTCAATTTGTAATGTGCTGCATCAACAATACATAATTTTTTGTAGCTGAGTAGAACGATTTCTCGTCTATCTATAGGAAATACCCAAGGAGCATTTATGCTTAGAATTAATTGTGCTCATTTGGTTTGATTTGAAAGCACCTAAAATGATCGATAACTTGTCGCAACCAACAAGCCCATAGTTTGCATACGTACAGTTTATTTTACCAATTTTGTATTATGCCTCTGGATCTTCTTAGAAAAAAACGCAAAGCAATAGTCAATACGGAAGAAGTCACAAAGTTGTGATAAAATTGGAGGGAAAACCTTACTTTTATGGGTGCTGCGTTGTTATCAAAACGATTGCATATCAAAGTTATAAACGTAGTAAAGACGATGAAAAACTTTCAACGGCATTTGTGTCCGAACAAAGAATAGCAAATGCGCATATTTCTTCTCATATCTCTCCATTAATATGATATCGATATGGTCTTGGAATGTAACCAGTAGCTCAAAATACGTCACATCAGGTTATTGATGCTGTTAGTCACAAATGCAATAACAAAATTGCGTTTTTTTAAATCAAAAACTGAAAAGAGCAATGAACGGTTTCCTATGAAATCCAATAAAAAGTTGTTTTCGCCACTGGCCGCACCATTTCCAATTAGGTAATTTCACCCAACTTTGTTCGGGGGAATATTACTGCATTTTGCATAAATTTAAAAAATATGATTGATGAGCGACATAGCGGAAACTGTAACAAAGCAAAAGGGCGAAGCAGTTGCAGGGATCTGTAGTTGCGTACATTTCTTAAGGAAAAGTACACTTGCAGAAGCCTACAGTCTTAAAATGGCTATAAACCTTGTCTTCTTGACACACTGCTAGCTTGAGGGTCGTAACCGTAAGAATAGAAATACAACTACCTAACATACCTATGTTGTTTGAAGTTTACGACTTTATTTGACCGCATCGCATGTGCTCTCCCTTTTTTACAGCATAACTTATTAGGATGCTTGTAATTATTGCTGCTCCTCCCTTTAATCTGCAATATTATACTTGTCTTTAGTAGAACTACTAATTTGTTTTTTCTCAGTTTTAATTTAGCCAAAGGTGACTACATATGCATGTGATCTCATGCCACCCTCTTATTCACGACAGCACGACTCATAGCTACTTTGTTATCAGCTCAATTCAACGAAAGGAAACACCTAAGGTGAGTTGTCTTTGATTTGAATTGAAGCACACGCATAATATATTTCTCTTTTCTGCACTTACATAACAATCGTTGATGATGTGAGCGAGCCACGGTAAAAAAAAATTGATATGTCTGACGAGTTTAACATGAAATATGACACAATAATAACATTGTAGAGGGTTTGTTCACTATTTGTTATAATAGCACCTATTTGTAACAAGTAGCGGGGAGATTTATGGATTTTGCAATGGGCACATTGAAAGTACAACGACATGCTTTTGTGATAAGTTGACAGGAGTTCGGTTTGGTTTGATTTTTTTTTGTACTTTAATGAATTGTAGGTGAGCTCTATATAGTTGTTTGTGCATTCTCGAAGGGACACACGCTCGACTCACCTTAGCCCCGAGACTTACAAACAGGCTAATACATACTTTGAGTCACCCAATGCAAAAATTTCTCACGTGTGATCATCACCTACATGCTTCATTCAAACCATCGTGTTGGTATACCTGATTTTGCATAACTTTCTTGCTTTTTTATTCCCAAAGGCAGATACTAAGCTTATATAAAAGCGAAAGTGCTAAGTTACAGGAAGACATTTAACTCAAAGAGTACTACCGGTACGATACTATTAATTTTGCTGTCGGTTGGATTGGGATTCATGCATAAACTCCGCCATAAAGGTAAGATCGGAACGGAAGAAAGAAAGAAAGAAACTGGAGATTAGCTGAAAATGAGGTCGCCGAGTAATGATATTCAAATAGGATTGTGAAAGGTGTGAAGGGAACAATGGTCAGAATTGTAAGTGATCATCCGAAATTTTGGTGATTTTCAAAGTGGGTTTCAAAGTGAATAATATAGTTAATTTAAAGCTGTGTACGATTGTTTCGTCAAATTTTACAGGTTTTGCTCCTTCTAGCTGGAGTAATTCCAGTTCTTTCGCAATACCAAAACTATCAGCGAAACCGTTATACAGACTATGGAGACTATAGTGGATATAGCACCAGCGGAAGTTCGGAGCAGCAGCAACAACAACAACAACAACGGAATGATTTTGGAGTTCAGCAACAAAGTTTCTTTCCATCACATTATAATAATAACAACCGTGCCCAACAACAGGTTGAGAATAACTTTGGTGTAAGTGGTCACAGTGCCCCGTCAAATAGTGAGAACAACAATAACTACTTTGGCCACGACAGACATGCGATTGTTCCATCAAGTTTAAGAGAATTGGAGGAATCATACATTCGTTCGCTATCTTCCTCCACCACGTCTACAAGACAACCTTTTCTGGATCCATATTCAGAAAATAGGCAAACTCTGCCACCTCAACTTGCTCAAGGCGTAGAGAACTACTCAGGGTTTATAAACAGACAAAAGTTTACTCACAGTCATTATAATAGAAATCAACACAATCCTTATGTCCAACAAAACCCGCAACAGTTGCAACAGCAGCAAAATAGTGAAACCCAAGCTCAGTCTGCGCCAATCACTTACGGATTTCCTCTTCTGAATCAACAAATCTCTGCTACAAACTCTATTGAAGCTCAATATGGCCAGAGGGATCTAGGAATTACTGGAAAATATTATGACTATCATCAAAAGAGTAATGTAGTGCCAAATTTTCCCGATTTCTCAGACCGACCTCCTATTCCAGAGAGCCATATATACCTGATGAAAATGAAGGAACCGAGCGGCCACCACCACAGAGGTTGGTCATGCCGACACCACCAGATTTGCGTGGCTTTGGAGCAAAAGTTAGTCCACCACCGATAGCTTCACCCGCACCAATATTTGATCCAACATTTCCTGAACCTGTTTTGCAGCGTGGGTTTATTCCGAGTTTTGGTCCTCCTACAAAGGAGCCTTGTCAGCCTAGTCCACTAAAAGAAACTCCTCATTTACAGGAGCAAGCGAATAATCATCTTCCACAACAACCGGATGTTCCAGCAAGTATCATTCCGATCCTGCGACCCGAGTATCCAAAAGATAAAGAAGAAAATTTACTCCCAGATGAAGTGTCTTCTAATACCCCAGAAGAGCAAGAATCAACTAGGAAAGGAAAAGTGTACAAACATATTTCTGTTCATATTCCTGCAGAAGACTTGGACGAGGAAGTATCAGCGCCTAAAGTGGTTAAAGTGACAAGGAAGCCAGAAAAGCATTTGAAAGTGATTTTCATCAAGCCCCCTGAATCCCCAACGCCAAAGACTGAGGTGGAAGTTTCTCCAACTCCACAACACAAAACGTTGGTCTACCTCCTTTCACAATCCGGAGGAACTCGTACACCAATCAAACTTGTGTCTCCAACCCCATTCAAACCAACTCCACCTCAAGTATTTTTCCTCCGATACAAAGATCCAAATACTGGAGCCAGTCACCCTCAACCCAGTTCTGAAAGTGAGGTTTCAGAATCAGAGTCGGCGAGTGGAAGTAGCAGTTCTGAACGTGAGGTGGAACCAACCACCGCTAATCCTCCGGTCATTAAAGATTTACAGAGTCAACTGGACCCAGATGCAGAGCTGTTGCGATCTGCCCCATTGCCCGTTATTCCAACATCAGCCTATTCAAGCTTCAGCAGCCCGGGGACAACAGCCCTTTCCCGTTTGGCTGCTCAAACAACGCTCACATCATCTCCAACTGCTTTTACTACTAGCTATAACATTAACCATCCCACATTCCGCACTGTAACCCCATCTCAGATTAGCATTAACAATGGGAACAATCATTTAGATGCATTGCAATTTAACACAAATGCTTTTTCATCTGTATCGGCTGATTCTAACAATCCCTTCTCGCCAAATTACTACAGTTCGCTTTACCATCTATACCCTCCCCCAACTGCGTCGGGTGCTTCAATCCCTAATCAAAACCTTGTTTCAATGTATTTTAATCCGCTTCGCCAACAGTACCTTCACCCCCAGTATCAACAGCTTTATCAGTTTGATCAATCAAAATCTGGGAGCGAGCAGAAATCTGAGACATTACAAGGTTTATACAAAGTTGCACCTTATGTTCCAAATCTACAGGGTATTAAACTAAATTCTCTTGTTCAGAGCTCAGACGGAAAAAGTCGAATGCCAAGGAACTTCGTGATGATGAACTATGCGCCCACCTATATGCCCAGTGCCTCAGCCTCAGATCACGTTCCTGTTTTTACTTCCCCTGCGGAGTTCATAAAATCTTTGTTAGGAGATTCTTACATGTTCTACAGCAATACCGGAAATAACAACAACAACAGTACATTCTTCATCCCCAACTCCAACAACTCTTCATCATCTAGTGATGATGATGATGATGATGATAGCAATGTTGCACCATCCTCCTCCACCCCAATTCTCGACCAGCAGCAATTAGTGACCCAACAAAATAGTACAACATCAACAACTGTTAACCAAAGCGACTTGCAATCTCCTACTCCAACTCCAAATACACGTCCATTGATTTTACAATGGGAAAATTTACAAAATCTCTCAAATCCCACTTTCAGTCAACAACTGGGACCATACAACTTCCTGCTTGGGAATTCCTATGGGGCCAATCAATATAGTAGAGCCATTTTCCAAAATCCCCTCCATACTCAATTTCCTATACTACCCACACCCACTGCAAGTCCAACTTCGCCAACCACAACAACAACTACCACCACCCATCAGCCCCGCATATCATTCCCAATTTCAACCGATTTGCCAGTGAAACAACTTATTCAGCTACCTGTAATTATTTATGACAGTCAAAAGTATAGAAATATTTCCACACAAAATATAACAACGGCAGACAGTGTATCATCTCATTTCAACCAGCTTTTTCAGACCATTCAAGCCAATAGTAATTCGAATGAGACAGCAAGTTACAGCGAAAGTGGGAGCGGAAGCGAAGAATCCAGTGGGGGAGAGGAGGACACCCTACCAGTTTATAGAACAGGTGCAGCAGCTCAAAATAGTAGCATCGTTTTTGTTAACAGTAAAGAGAACAAAAGTCCAAGAAGAGGATCCCGAAGAAAAGGAGGAAGGAGGCGAGTGAATCCAGCCAACGTGAAGCCTGGAACAAGACTACGTAAAGTTCGGAAGCCTTCAAAAAGCGAAAACAAACAGCAGAATAAAAGTCAAAGCTAGTAAAAAAATATACCTAATGCACAAAATGCCATTATATGTTAGTTCGTCTCATTATGCTAATTGTTTTTAGTCATGCGTTGTGGAAGAAAATCAGAGTTTTTATTTAATAAAATAAGCTTCCTTGTGTCATTTTTCCGAGCGTAAGAAAAACGTGTTGAATATGTTTTGCTTGAATAAGATATCAATGTAATATGTGCATGAATGATGATGATGCAATGCTATTAAGTAAACTATGGTGTAAATACGATGTCCCATACGATAACACTGAATGAGAACTGATTGTATCTTTTTTATTATATGTATTTAGGCTCGGGTGCTTATAATAAGAACGAACTACTCATATAAAACATAAATTTATGTATGTGTGCCGTGTCTTTTTATTCAACGTTTGTGTGTATTTACTTGTTCAAGAAATGAAATCTTATTACCTTTTTTTTACACACACTGCAGTATTAAAGTCAACAAAATGCTTTTTTCCTTTTTACAACTTCCTTGAAAAATTAATACTTGCTAATTTCAGTTTCAGACGGAACAGCGGTACAGGATTGCATGATATGAAAATTGACTCACAATTAGCGGTGGTGGACGGTACTTTTTTTTAAATTTTGACCTTTCCGTCCATTATCTAAATATGCACTTTAATTTTTGAACTTTTTTTTACAATAAAAGTACATCAGCATAACATCCATCAATGTTATGGAGGTGCGGTTTTAAAGGGAACTGTATTAAGTATTAAAAAACTACTGCACATTCAATGTCCATCTAATTTAAGTTCCTCTACCTTCGCCAACAAGGATTAAGCTGAAGCTTACAAACTTTTTTTCCATTAACTCAAAGTGACGGTAATTGCCTTAAGTAACATGCTTTAACGGAAGTTTAGATGGTTTCAGTTCAGACCGAGCAGATAAGTTGCATACAAGAGCATAGTATGCAACATGCGCTTCACCTTACACGCAAACTAGATGAGAAAAATTATATGCTTTCTAATGTCGAAAGTACATTTCTGCATTAAATATTCATCGACTTACTCAAGTAATGGGATGTTGCATTGAATAGTAATGCAAAATTTCATGATAACCATTTGCTAATTTACTTTGTTATAACTTTTACTTATGTACATACATCAACAAATTCACATTTTAAAAATTTTTACATATGCTCATAAATCGATCGAATGGAAATAACCTCGGGGAACGGACACAAATGACCCAACACTTCCATACTGCGAAGGTACACATTTCATGCAACTACTGAAAACGCTGAAATTTCTTTAGGAAACAATGAAAGGCTCTGACATTATATTTGTCGTGAGCTCAAAACGAGACAATTTTGCAAACCTTCGAATACTCGACAAGTCCGATCATCAAGAACAGCCAAAACAGCAAAGCCACGCTGAAATTCTAAGGATTTATCTTTTGTTTGCTTATTGTTTGTGCATAAGCCCATTTCGAATTGTGAGGGAGTCAAATGGAACTAATGTGGCTAAACGATGGACCCTTCAATTAGTAAGACTAAATTACATTGTATTTTTCTTAAATAAACATAACACAGAAAGGTAATAAATTCATGAATGTTTTTGTACTGGAAGATTCTTTGCAGTGTAGTTACGATAGCTTCCCTCTTTACAAGTATCACTGACGTGCGGAAGGCATTCCCATCCAAAGATGATGAATGGAATCCAGTAATTTACTTTCGAATATTCTACACTATATGCAGCTTTGGTCTGAGTGCTAATGCTTTCTGGAGCTTGTGGAGAAAGAGCGACCGCTTTGTAGCGGTAGTGCATTACCTAGATTCAACAAAGAGTCTTCCGCAGATGCCAACGAAGGTACTAAAACAAGAGGAGTGCCTAAAAAAATTCCCATCTAGCATTTGCTATCAAAATATATTGAAATACAATTTGATTAACTTGTACAGATTTCTCTGAGCAAAGTGGTCTCTGGAGTGTGCTTCATTTACGCTTGTTTAGGTTTGGTAAGCGCGTTGTTAGGTTCGGAGTTAATGGAGAGTAGAATTTGGACACCATATTCTTGGGTTCAATGTCTCGCTCTGGAAGGTCGTTACAACTTTTTCACAGGACCGGAAAGTAACTGCAACGAAACAGTGTTGTACTCATTTGAAAGAATATCTTCAGGGGATCACGTAATGGCAGGTTTTACTGCATTTGGTCAGTTGTTCAAATTTATTACGTCATTTTATTGGGAACTTCTCATTCTTTTTGGGGTACTATCCCTCTGGCTACCTGCGGCAGCATTTGCACGGGGATTCCAAGACGAAGATGACAACGATGAAGATGAGGATGAACGAAATTCGGAAGAGAAGATTCTTGAAGCTGCTGCCCAGTGGCCTTGTATTGAAGAACAGTACTTATCATTGAAAGAGTTGTCAGATCTAATTAATAATGCATTTGGGGCAATGGTGTTTTCCTACACTTTCTCATCAATTTTTTATTACTCCATCAACCTAGATGCTTTTCTACTAACGTCAGACATTTTGAAGAGAATTAGATTGATTGTGCTGTATTTAGGAGCAGTCATTTTATATATTCTCGCTGCAGATGTGTGTAGACAGGTATACAGGACAGACCTGAATGAGGCTTCATTCTATGCTTAATATCTGCATGCATGCATTACACCATTACTCCTGATATTATAATATACAATTCCATTGCATGCAAAATAATAATGCAAACGTTTATTCTCTAGGTTGGATACCTTGAAACATGGCTCGCGGAATATGCGGATGATGAAAGCAAATCGAATGTTCCTTTTCATAGGCTAACGGTAATTTTGAATGAGCTTTCGACAAACACCATTGGAATTTCTGGTTGGAATGTTTTCACAGTCACCTATTCAGTCGTGGCAAATGTAATTTAAAAAAAAGTTTTTCCTACATAGAAAATTATGACGTTTGTACATTGTGTTTTGCATTTCATTTACAGATGACTAGCGTGCTTATAACCTACTTTATCATATGCGTTCAATTTCGGACGGACAACAAATAATGGATATTTTGCTGGTATCATTTTTCATTTTAATCTATAAAAATTAGTTAGAATTTCCGTACCACATTGGAATCATGAATCATGAACCACACAATATTTCCAAAATGCTTGTAATACGTGACATTTGCTTCTATGATAATGCTTGCTAATAATAAAATCTCTCCAAAATTTAATCTGGACCCAACATGTCATCAATGTCAATGATTGGAGATAAGACATTATGATACAAGTTGAAGTTGTTTACAACTCAAAATGTCACGGACCAGCGATTGGAAACGAAAAATCTACCAATTGCTATGTATAATATTATTTGCACTCATTCCTAAATCCTAACCCATCGAACCACTTTTGACTTTAATTAAATAAAATGATACGGGATAACTCTATTCTCGCTTGATTAGTATCAGTCAAAGTCATTGAAGATTTCATAACTTCAATAAACTGTCATATATCATGAAAAGATGCTGTTTAAAATGTCATACATTTTACAACGATAATGATTCCAAACAGATCAGTGTGTTCCTACGCACATGAATATTTTCGTATTTAAGAACGCCCTGATTCAGTTGTGTTAACTCAGTCTGCTTCATCATGAAAGCCATAACTTTGATCTTCGGTGCGTTGGCCTTGGCCACTGTTGAGGGCCACATGAGGATGCTGGAGCCTGCAAGTCGGACCAGCATGTGGCGATTTCCAGAATTTGCCTACCTTAACCCCACGGAAACGGCGATTGATGACCAGTTTTGGTGCGATAACGTGAGACAGTTTGAGCAAGACACTCGCTGTGGAGTTTGCGGTGATCCCGTTCAAGACGCTGTACCAAGGCCTGCTGAATACCGTGGTCAGTTCTGGCGAGATGTAACAGTTAGGAATTACACTGCTGGAGCGGTAAGCTTCATTACTTTAGAGAGATGACTTTCCATCATTTTATACTTGTTGTACATTATTTAATCGCCTTGGTTGTTGTATTTAGACGATTCAAGTTCATCTCGAAAGTTACGCTCCACATGGTGGTGGTATTGAGATCCATCTTTGTGACACAGTTCCAGAAACAGAGTCCTGCTTCAGAAAATTGACACTCGGAAATGGCGATACCTTTTGGCCAATGAGACTTGGAGATGGGGACTTTGACATTCAAACTACTGCTACACTTCCAGCTGGCGTTACTTGCGATCGATGTGTTCTTCGTATGCACTATCGTGGTGCCCAACACTGGGGAAATTGCGACAGCTCAAGGACTTGTGAATGCGATCCAAATTCTGGTAATCCCCCTGGAGGCATGGGCTGTTCAGAACAACAAACTTTCAGAGCCTGCTCTGACATTTCCATTCATTAAACGCTTTTTTCATTGCTGTCATCATTATTGGATATCAAAAATTCAGCATTACCTGTAAAAAGATCTTATCATCAAAAACGATTGATCGGTTTCGTTTATTTGATTTTTTAATTTAGTCCAGGGATAAAAACTTTATTTCAAAATGACAATAAAAACTTTATTTCTGTCAAGCATCAATCGGCATTCAATATTCATAAATACATGAAACATTGTTGTGTGAATTGGTACATTCTACTGCAGATGCGGACAAAGTCAAAATGCATGCATAATTTTGCACCACAGTTACAAACTAGGAACTGCGTTGCAACTTAAAAGTAATTGGTAAATTCATTTTACAATTTGCAGGAAGTTTAATGCTTCATTGAACGAGTTTAACCAAATCAAGCAAAGTTGTATAGAATTTGATTGAAGCACATCTATATTTTTCGTTTCATTGCTTAAAGTAATATGAATTGTGTTTTCAGCTCACACACCGTCTGAATTTACGGTTGCAATTTGTTCAGCTTACTACTTTGTTTGTGCAATTTATTAAGTGGCACGTGTGTTTTGTTGGTGTCGAATGTAAGTGCTCTTTGGATGCATTATAAAATGTGCTATCCTGTTAGCACGGCCCGGAATCCAGAAACTAAGTCATAACCTAACAACTTTTCAGACTCCAATTACTTTGCAAAAATGGCATTAATGCATGTGATGATGTTACATGCGTAAAATTCAGATTTTTGCTTTCACTTGAGCTTCAAACTCACCAAGAAACTGTAGGTCAATAAATGCAGCCTAAATCTGATTCATCATACTTGGCTTTCATGGCAAAGAGCATTTATTTTATGAAGGGTTCAAACCTCATAAATGACTCATTTGAATATCAACAACAGGCCACTAGCAGATCAGCCCTATGTGTCAAACGCAGTCAAAGAAATCCAGCGTCTGTGATCGAAATATTCCTCAAATTTTCATATTTTTTCTGCTTTACTCCATTCAAGATTGATAGAAAGAAAAATGGAAAGTACATACTACACAAATGGCTACCACAACAAGTATTTCAAATAAAAATTAAGACAAATGGCTCTTACATATATTTTCTAATGTGTGATTAATTTTTATAGATCATTTGCTTTATGGCTCTTCTAACCTCGCTTTGTCTTCGAGCCACAGAGCTTCGAACAGCCTGGATGCAGGAAAAGTGGAATCCATCATCATTTTTTAGAGTATTTTACAACACATCCAATTTGGTTTTTTATGCAATAGCATGGTGGACAGTTTGGTATGATTCAGAAAGTTTTCTCAAGTTGGTCAGATATGCTGATTACGTTTATTACACATCCAGCCCCAACAAATTCGATAGATTGGTATGCAGGAGAGTAACATTTTGTCGAGTAATCTTCTCAATCAACAGAAACTTTACAAAATCTTTAATTTTTATTAGGTACGCAATGCTTCAGCAGTGATAACTTTGCTAAGCATAATTCATGCAGTGACAGCCACATGCATATTTGGATTTGGTTTAGGCATACTTTCATATCCCAGGTGGGATCCGTATGTACTTTGGAACTGTCTGAATGTGAAGACGAAACAAGTACTATTTATAACCAAAAATGGCAAATGCCCAGAGAAGAATAATTATTTTTCAGGGGACTTTGGATTCTTCGAGATTCTGAGCGGATTGCTTGGAAGCTTTAGCGTATATGTTAGAAGAGTGAATGGGTTGTATGGAGAACTTTTGTTATTCGTCGGAGCGCTGGCTTATTGGTTGGCTGCAAAAAGCTTCGTGTTGAAAATACAGAGTCTGGTGTCCTTTCAACAATGGCCCTCAGTTTATAGAGAATATTTAAAGTTGAAGAAATATGGAGAATTGACTAATCGTGCATTTGGACTTTTGTTTCTGGTCTACACGCTAACAGCCTTGTTTTACTATTCTATTAATCTGGACAAGTTTTTGACCAGTCATGACGTGTTGGTACGCTTAAAATACAGCGCTTACTACTTCAATCTCGTCAGTACTTTTGTGTTAGCAGCGGATATAAATAAACAGGTATCATACGAGATGGAATCGTGGATTTCTCGAAATTCGGATGAAGAGCATATTTCTATACGAATGCAAAATCAGATCACGTTGGTTTTGCATGAAATCACCAACCACAGGATCGGAATGAGTGGCTATCATTTGTTTACCGTGACTTATTCCATAGCGGCGCAGGTAAATACCTCATCATATCGTGAAAACATACCGTACCAATAATTAGTTAGCAAATATATTTTAAAGTCTTGTTCTTTATCCTGATTGTAGATGGCGGGCATTCTAATAACATATTTCATCATTTGTGTGCAGTAAATTGCACATATTGTGTTTTGTAAAATGGTTTGCCTTTATTGTACTTTCCCCATCTAAAGCTCCCTACCTCAAACGAAAGAAGAAGACGTATTGTTCGTCAACATTCGATTGGAACACATCTGCTACTTTTGCCGTACATGTTTCCCAAGGCGATATTTCAATTTTTCTGAATAAAAATTATTGAAAATCATTCAATCCACAATTCGTGTCAAGAAATGAACAGCAATGAGAATAATTTAATTAAAATTCTCTGGTGATTTTTGTAATTTGAATAATGTGTAATGTTGAATAAATGTGCATAATATGGTTCTCAATAAAATCTGATAAATTTCAAGAAGTTGCATGAACAAAAAATATGGAGACAGAACATCCTGAGCTCATAACAATAGATACTCCTCAGCCTCGGAGCTCGCTAGACACTGGAATCCATTCTTTGCTAGATGAAGTGAGATTAAATACGGCTTTTCTAAATGCGTTTAATTTAGAAAAGTTTATACTCACATCTTAATTGTCATAATTTGTAATTTCAGGAAACGGCAAAAATATTCGCATTTCTTAATGTTGAAGAACGCCAAAAGATCAGGCCAGTATGTAGGCGTTGGAGAAAGATTGTTGATGAAGCATTTGGAATGAAAATTCGAATAAAAAACAGCACCAGCGAGCTAATATCCATGTGCCCAAATGCAGTTGACGTCGAACTTCACAGCATGACCATTCCTTTTGAATCAGGAATCTCATTTTCTCAAACTGTGAAAATCCTCCGTTTCACAAGCATCGTGGTGACATACAACTTGGCAAATTTTCTTCGGAATTGCAGTAGCATCACAACCCTCTTCTTCACAAATGTAGTAATTGACCAACCAATCGGAGATGAATGGAGTCAAAAGTTTTGGAGAGAAGACACTGTGGCGTTACCACTTTTAGAGAAGATTGAAATCAAATGCTTCAACTTTGCTGAAGGCATCTCTGATATAACAAGACTCTTGCATGACAGGTTTGACTTTGGAAACTTGAAGGAGATATGCATCTTGGCTCAAAACCCACCAACATTGCCATTGGAGCTGCTATTTGCTGAAACTCCTGACCTAGCAAATTCTCACTGCATTCTCCAACTGCTATGGAAGAATCGAGCTTCTCTCACTCACTTTCAAATTGGAAGACAAAACTATCCCATAATTATGAAGTTTTTGGACAGAGATAAGTTCAGGGATCCCACCGTCCCACTGGGTAGAAATGAGTATGTTTCAGCAATACAGCTGGAGGAATTTCTTGTCCATCCATACTTCAGAGAAGAGTGGGCTCCACTTCTGAAAACACAATTCAACATAATAAACCTCGACATTGGAAGCGTAAACGTTTCTCGGTGGGATGACATTCGTCAAGTCATTATTAGAAACAGTGCGACACTCCAAAGCTTTACGATTGGTGGTTTAAGCTTCGGACAGGTTTGGGACTGTTCCGTCTTTGAATCTTGTCATTCCTTGACCACTTTGAGTATCATGATAAGTCACAGCCACAAATTCAATATGCACAAGATACCCCAACAGCTTTTAAATCTCCATCTGTTTGGACCAGTGTCGATGGAGGAAATTATGTCGATTGCAGAAAATCTAGTTAATCTGGATACATTAAAATTCTCCCATCTAGGAAGAATTGCAATTGTTGGAGGTCCAGAGGATGAGAGGGTCAATATTGCATTGGTGAAGGCTTTGTTGAAGTTGCCCAAACTTACATTACTTTCTTTTGTCGTGTGCTCTTCACTAAGTATCGACTGGGATAGGATTGCTCAATGGTGCAGAAATATTGAAGGAGATGATATTCAGCTGGAAGAACATTTTTATCAAATGCATGGAGAAAATTGTCGGAACGGATTAACTCTCAAAATATCAGAAAATTTTGATCGGGGAGGATTTGACTGGGATCGTGAAGTCACGATAGCCAACACCGGTGAAGCTGCAGATGGATCTCAGTCTCAAGTTACCCATAGAAGATCTGTACATTTTAATCTGAGTACTTTCAGTTTTCCATAATAATAATAATAATAAAATCAAACACGTGCTTGCATTGAAATCAATTGATGCATTTATTCGATTTGAGAAAAATCTGATATTATACATATATGATAGAGGATTAATATATTTTAATTTACAACAATTGTCAATCATGTTTTACAGGTTTATCATGTCACATTATTCATTTATGCCACAGTACAGCTTTACAATTTCGACTTCATTTTTGAATCGAACGAAATTGTACAGTAATTATAAAATACGTTATTACAAGTCCCGTCATTCCTATCAGTAGTGAATATGTAATTGTAAATATTCTGCATCCGGATATTCCTATTTTATTGTTGGAAACTTCATGTAAAATCGCTTTAACGCGCTTCTCCGGTATTTCAGCAATATCCAGTGCTCGAAGTTCAATCAGCCAGTCTTCAAATGTTTTCATCTATGCATTACAACATTATTTAGTAAATTAAAGGCATTTTAAAATTGCACCAAACTACTAAACTGAAAATAGTGGAAATGTTTGTTGAATGTACACCTGTAAGCAGATATCCGCCGCTTGAATAAACATTCCAATAACGGTGACATAAAATATTAGTAATCTAATTGATGCCATAAGCCCATCCGCAGTCATAATCAAAACATCCAATCTTCTTGAGTAGTACAGAATTGCATTAACTTGATAAATTAATATCATTTTACCAAATGCTGCATTCACAAGAATTGTGAGTTGCTTTAAGGAGTGGTACTGGCTAGAAAAAAGCATCCATAATTTATATGAAGGAGTAGCGCCAATTTGTTTAATGGACTGGGAAAAACTAAAAGCCCGTAGCCAAACAGTAGCTACTCCACTAAAAATCAATAGCTGGCCAAACGTTGCATGCATAAAGCGACAAAGTTTGGCGAAGAAAGTAATGAAAGCCAGAATAATATCTCCTGACGACATTTCATGTAAAGGCAATGCTGCATTCAATTTGCAGAAGGGTTTGTCCCTGTTAAATAGAAGATACGAACTTGCATCCCTTGCCAAGCACCATGGAATAGCCCATCGAGGAAATGACTTTGATTCTTCAACATCTGCTGCTGTAATATTTCCACCAATAATTATGCACATTGAAAAAAACATGTATGAAATGTTGCAGGCAATTAACGCAATTTTCAATGCTCCCTGAAACAATATCCCAGAAAACGAAATTTACTTAAAGAGAAAGTTATAGAATGAAAATAAGCTATAAAATCATGATGGTAGTATGACTTACTGCTTGTTTTAATGAGTTGTACTCCATTATTTTTGAAGATTCTAAATGTCGGACTATTTTCAAAACATCTTCAGTACGTCGCCACAAGGTCCACCACGCAACACAGTTGAATAGCAAATCAAAAGCTGTGCTGAATATGTTTATGTATATCAATGGATTCAAATCATCCTTTGTTGGTGGTATGGTATCTTTAATACCATTCAGTCTTACTACTATCATCAGAAATGTGATGAAAACCCATAAGATCTTAAATTCAAATTTAATTAGACTTTAGCAAAATATTCCTTGAACTAAAGTTTAAATTTAGAAAAAAATTGTTGCAAACCTTTTGTGCTGGCGATGCTTTTATGCGTATCATTCCATCCTTGTCCATCTGGATTCGAAATGGGCTGTAGCAGGTGTAGTAGGCAAAATCTAGCTGCATACAAATCATTCCTTTTGCTTCAATGCTGGAATCTAAGAAACCCGATATTCTGTTCTGAAAAAGTTGACGATGACGTCTACTCGGCCATTTTAGAAACTCTAAACAGGAACGAATCATTTTTCTATACGATCTTTTATTTCCATAAATGAAGAAAAGACATTTCAGAAGGCACTTCAGTGCCACTTCTAGTAAGACACTTCAGTGCTAAAATGTAAGAATGTTTTAAATTAAAAGCTTTTTGGTAATTGTTTAATATATCCATTTACTATTCCCATTTCCATGTTTATTTTAAGTCAACTAACATCGCCCACTTTTTTTTGTGTATACATTTATATTTTACATTAATTTATTTTGTCTGATTCCACGCAATTCATTTGAGGAGATCGATATTGAATGCAAATGATGAAGTAGGTCATAAGCACGCCAACAATCTGAAAAAACCAATGAAAAGTAATGAAGTTTCAATTGAAGATAAGACAATTAGATAAGGTTAGTTTAAAGTTTTAGGAATTACATTTGCTAAGAATGAGTAGGTAATCGTAAAAATGTTTCCAACTTTCATCGCAATTTTGTTACCCGAAATTTCATGCAGAACGAAGGATAAATTGTTCTGTGGAAGTAGAGCCAAGTCATTGTGAGGTACCTTAGATAACCAATCGTCCAACGATTTTATCTGTTAATGAGTTCAAATTTATACCCATGAAACGAACTGATCGTGTTAATGTACGAAACTGAAAATTTACCTTGTGAGAAATATCCGCGGCGATTGAGTAGGTTGCAACTGCAGAAATACAGAATGAAATCTTCCAAATTATAAAACTCAAATCGCTTGTCGTAATTATTCCGACCACGCTGTTTGATAAGCCTGTGATTGAGGCAATCAGAAACCAGAAAAATGGCAATGAAAATATATCGTTGACCAAATCTGAGAACAGCTTAAGGTTATAAAAAAATTTATGGAGATTATTGAACACGGTAGTTGAATTAACGCTGGCATCTGCACGAAGGACGCTTCGTTTAAATTCAAAAGCTGGCATCCATAATGTAAGGACTCCAGCGAGGAAGAAAAGCTCTCCGTAGTAGCCGTGGATGTATCGTAATACTTTTAAAATAAACATCGTTATCCCAGTTATTATCCGCAAGCTGTAGAACCCTTTGGCATTTGTAATAACGGCACGGGGAAAGTATTTGTCTAGAAAAAACACACGACCGAAGTCATCGGAAAGTTCCTGTGTCCAACCATTAAGTTCAAAATTGTATGTTGGGATAGAAGTGGTATTGGCGATAAGCATGGATTGGCTAAGGAGCAATTCCAGGATGCATAAAAACGAGAATAAGCGTGCTGCTTTTTTCTGTCGAATTTAAATAAAAAATGTAGGTTAACCGTCTACTAGTTTAAAGAACTGCTTAAGGGCATTTTTAAGTGACTTGCACGCGTACCGCAGTATTAGGTGAGGATCTTGGTAAGCTATCCGTCTCATGGCATACTCTGAAGAGTTTTATAATCTTGTCTTCATTCCGAAAAAGACATACTACTGTGAAAACATTGAACAGGATGTTACAAAGTCCACTTTGTAGATTGAAGTAAAACACTGGGTTCCAGTCAGGCTTATGGTTGTTGGAAAAATCTTGTCGCAATTCATGTAGTCTTATTAGGTTATCCGTAACTGCCAACAGGAAGCACATTACCTACCAGACAAAATAATATGGTTGCTGATTGTTAATGTAATCAAATAATCAATGAATTTATGGCTACGTGTTGTACCTTCTGAAACATATTCTTGTGTAGACGGACATTGCCATCTTTCAAGATTGTAAGCTTGAAAGGGCAGAAACAAACCCAATACGAAAATGTTAGAAATGTTGATAAAACCGGCAAATCTTCAGACTGCTTATTAAACAGCGATAAGTTTAGTATCTCAGACCGCTGATTGGTGATAAATTTTTGGTTTAATTTCCAAAACTGGAGCATTATTTTGTTGTTTAGTATGCGCGAGATTAAGGATAAAGTGTAAAGTCCCAGATTATGAGACAAACTACAAATTTTAATACGAAGCATCGTCTAATTTGAGAGCATGGTAGGTTATAATGAAAAATGCACTATAAAGTTTTGTTCCGATAAAATCTAGGCGTTAGTCGTATATCCGGCATAAACAAACATAATTAAAGCTTTGTCTCCCGGCACAATGTCGGTTCCTCCACAAATTGGAGGCGTTTCTTCAAAGAAAATTTATTTGCAATATGCGAGAGTGATATTTTTATTAGATAAATTAATATGTTGTGTAATTGAAATTTCTTGCAGTAAAATAACTAAATAAATTATTTATTAAATTTGTTTCATTTCACAATTCATGCTAGGTAAATATGGCATAAGACCACAGATCATGCCATCGTCGGGGAATATAAACCTATAATTAATTTGGGTATCTGCAAATGAGATGCTTATGAAAAAATCCTTTATTTAAGAGCTCTGTGGTATCGTTTCCGATTTCCATTTAATTCCGTATCTGCTTTCAAATGTTTGCATTAACTTGCATATCACATTAAAGACAATTGCTGTAATTTCTATTTGTGCTTTGCTTCAATTTGTTTTGTCTGATTCCACGCAATTCATTTGAGGAGATCGATATTGAATACAAATTATGAAGTATGTCATAAGTACTGAAGCAATCTGAATACAAAGAAGAAAACTAATTAAGTTTCAATAAAGATAATTATGGTCTGCTAGTTTTAGATTTCCTGGCTTACATTTGCAACAACTGAATAGGTAATTGTGAAAACGTTTCCAATTTTTATTCCAATTTTATTCCCGGAAATTTCATGCATTATGAAGGATAAATTATTGTTGGGAATTCGAGTCAAATCACTTGGAGGTATCTTTGATAGCCATTCGTCCAACGATTTTATCTGATAATGAGTTTAAATTTTCAAAAAATCTATATCATAAAATAATTTACATTTCATCTAATTCAAATTTACCCGGTGTGAGACATCTGCTGCGATGATGTGGGTCAAAACAGCTAAGAGCCCTATTGATATCCTCCAAACTAGAAAACTCGACTCGCTCGCCTGAATTATTGCATCAACGCTGCATGATAACCCTGTGATTGAGGTAATTAGGTACCAAAAATAAGGCATTGAATATACATCGTTAATCATGTCTGAGAATTGCTTAAGGTTATAAAACTTTTCATGGAAATGTTTAAACGCAGTTGTTGAGGGAATGCTGATATCTGCATGAAGGATATTTTGTTGAAATTCAAAAACAGGTAGCCATAATGTAACGAATCCAACAAGGAAGAAAAGCTCTCCGTAGTATCCGTGGATGAATCGCAATACTTTTAAAATGAACATGGTAATGCCGGTAGTAATCTGTAAGCTCATTGCAAAAGTTCCATTAGATGAGGAAACATATTGGTCGAGAGAAAATACACGACTGAATTCATCGGCAAATTCTTTTGTCCAGCCATTTTGTTCAAAATTGTAAGTTGGGATAGATGCAGTGTTGGCGATAAACATGAATTGACTGAGAAGCAAATCAAGTATGCAAAAAGATGAGCATAATCGTGCTGCATTTTTCTGTAAAAATTTTAATAAAACCTAAGTCCACATTAAACTAATGCTACGGGCTCAATTCAAACATTACATACCGCCTTGGTGGGTGATAGTCTTGGAAAACTACTCGGTTCGTGGCAGACCTTGAATAATTTAACGATTCTGTCAGCATGCCAGAACAGGCATTGCGTTACGCAAATATTGAAAATGATGTTGAAAATTCCAGCTTGGAGAGTGAAGTAAAACACTGGGTTCCAAGTAGACTTATGGTTGACCCTTACATACACCCGCAACTCGTGAACTCGTGTTAGGTTGCTGGTAACTGCTAACAGGAAACATACAGCCTAAAGCAAGATAATGAAATGGATATTTACTGTATGAAGGGAATTTAAAAATGTATAGATTTTGAGAATTGATTAGATTTAAGTTTTACTTTGTGAAATCTATTTCTGTGTATGTGGATATAACCATCTTTCAAGACTGTAAGCCTGAAAGGACAGAATCCAACCCAATACGCAAATGTTAGAAATGTTGACAAAACTGGCAAAACCTCTGGCTGTTTGTTAAACAACGATAAGTCTAATATCTTAGACCGCTGATTGGTGCTAGTCTTTTGCTTCATTTTCCAAAACTGCAACATTCTTTCAAACTACTTCAACTATTTTGCTCATGTTTTTATTATCTTTTAATAGGAGTGAGGAGAAGGAAAAGAGCATGGGTTAAAAGCTCCCATCATACATCATCGGACTAACTAGAAATTTTTAACAGAAAATACCTTTCAATTTTACATTTTAGTAATTGCTAGGCTGAGGTGATACACTTTTATCTAAAAAAAATTGGGCGTTTGCTATGTAGAATATGAGAAGGTGTGTCACCCGACACCGTTTCATTTTCCCAAAGTCGATTGTATTAATTAATATTTACAGATCGATTCAGATAAATAAAAATGTCCGAGAGTTGGAATTGCGTTTAATCAAATTTTTTTCCAACACTAAAGGTACAATTAAGTCTCGTATATTGTTTCATTCATTTGATTACAGGCTATATGTTATGCTAAATGGCTTTGTAAGCCTCAGATCTCTATTACATCACGTTACATTATCACACATAATACGTATAATATCATAATTAATACAGTTTAACAGTTAGCTCGTTTCTCATGTAGAATTACACTTCAGAGCTTTACCGATGATTCACATGAACTGGGTCTTTCTAATTGTAAAAGTCATCGGTTTGATATCAATTGCTGTTAAAAGTTAATGGAACGTCTAATGACTTACAGTCTCAAACTCATTCCTAAAATTTAACCATTATGACTATTAGAGATATCTGAATATTAAAAAAGGTTTTCATTTGTTTTTTGGATAATCATTAACTTATGTACGCATTCATCCAAGGGGAGCGAAATTGGACGCATACAATAAAGTATGTCATAAGAACTGAGCATAAGGTTGCAATCACTGAATAAGTGACTACAAAAAGGTTGCTTCCTGTCATCCCAACTTTGCATGAAGATAATTCGTGAATAGTTAACACCAGGTTGTTTTGAGGTAGCTTCCCCAAACTTTCTGTTGGAATATCTGACAACCAGTCATCGAAAGCTTTCACCTAGAAGCAAATTGTTGATTAGAAACTTCAATTCGGATTGTTTCGCCAAATAAAGTATTTATACCTTTTGAGAAATATCAGCAGCCAGGTTTAAAGTAAATGCACCAGACACATAGAAAGTCAGCAATCTAACTTTTACGAAGATGTTATTCGTAATGACGAAAGCATCCAGATTACAAGAAAAATACATGATTGATGCAGCAATAAACCAAAACATCATTGAACCAAATACATCGTTAACTAATTTAGATAAATGTTTGAGTGTAGAATGTTTCTCCTGCAAAATTTCAAACTGATTCAAAAAAGAAAGGTTAGAGGATTCATGCTGACGCTTTATCATGTTGTAGAAACCAAAAGCTGGCAACCACAAGCTTGCAACACCAATGAGGAGAAAAAGCTCTCCGATATATCCATGAATATGCCTAAATATCTTTGAGAGACAAAGTACCGCCGCTATTCCATAGTCTGCGGTAGCTAGCTCATGATGATCTACTTCAAACGTTACATTTTCACATGGCACAGATTCGCTGAAAAGAAAAACCTGTTTTGCCTCTTGCTTCATGCACCAAACCCAATCAGTTAAAGTAAGTTGAAACCCATCCGTAGAGAATATTCCCATATCTGCCAAAGATAACACAGTTCCCAGTAATATTTCTCCAATGATTAGTACAACGCAGGTCCATATTGTCGCTTTCTAGCAAACAAATTTTTATAATCCAATTATCAATCAGAATAAACAATTTCGACTCATTTATTACATGCAATGTAATTAATTACAAATTTACGAATGGAATAGAATAATAGAGTATATTCGAATATACCTTAATCTTACGATCTGGTTGTGGCAATCCATTTGAAGTATTGAGAAAATTTGAAAGTTTTCGAATTTGCTCAGACTTCTTAAATAGAGCTAGTGACGAGGATAAGTTGAATATAAGATTTATTATCCCACTTAAATATTTGACGTAAAAAAGAGGATTCCAATCTTCTTGAGATTTTGGTAGTCGTTTACGGACCTCGGCCAAACGAACTAAATTCGTGACAGTGATAAGCAGTATGCATAAACCCTATAAATTGACGCATATAAGATTCAATTAGAAATATCAAGGGTTGTATTTAAAACTTTGTTTTCATTTTTGGTGCAACGAGCTTCGCTTGCTTCGAGCTTTGCTTTTACCTTCTGAATTGAACTGCTTATAATAGTTGCTGCACCATCATGAAGTTTCTTGATTTTGATGGGACTAAATCCGACGTAGTAAGAAATGTTTAAAAATATTGATAGAATTGAAGCTGAATTAGGATCAACCATTTGTTTTTGAATATTATCCATGTCGTTGGATACAAAAAGCCTGATTAGGGCTGCAGGCAACGATTCTTTTGCTTTCATATTCGGGCTTGTGGTGAAACTTTTTAACTGGGTGGGTGTTGGGTAATACATTGCGAACTTTTTATTCAAATGCTTTTCAGTAATAGTCAGCGAGGAGTTTGGTTAAGGAATGAATACACAATTGGCAATCATGTAAACAAGCTAATATGGGACTTTGCAGCAAGACATGCATAACATATAAGCATATTTAATAGAAAGGAATTTAGGTGGATTGCAAACTTTTAACATGAAATCATCATGATTCTAAAAAACGTTTGCACTGCAAAAGGTTCATGGTAGTTGATTGAAAATAGATTAATTTGAATTTGAACATTTGAGTTGAGAATAATTTTCAATTATGATAAGTGCGGTTGCAACTTCAAATATTTGCTTTCTCTTCCTCTATTAATGAATTGGCGATATGCCATTTTCTCTCACATCATGTCGAAATTGAACACAAATTACAAAATACGTCATTACAACTCCCAAAATCTGAAAAAATCAACAGACAGAATTTTACTTGAAGACAATGAAAATGAAGAAAAAGTAAACGGTAATTGCATAAGTCTAGTATTGCCTTACATTTGCTACCATGCTGTATGTTAAGGTTATCTTGCCGCATTGAATTCCTACTCTTCTTTCTTGGATTTCATGTAAGATGACTTGTATCTGTTCCGTGGGTATACAATTTAAACATCTTCCGTTCTCCAGGGTCACTTTTGAAATCCAGTTTTCAACTGTTTTCACCTAAAAATTGTATTGTGTATGCATGCATACCAAATGTATAAAGAGAATGATATGTCGCCAACATAAGACAATGCATTTCATTATGTATATCTTACCTGATCACAAACATCCGCCCCAACAGTGTAGAAGGAAAAGGCGCTTAGAAAGTAAAATATTACACTTATCCGTTGGAAAACTGCGCTTATCAAAAAAGCTTCGAAATTAAAAGAATAATAGAACAGTGATAGAAACGTATGCGTTAGAATATTTGCCCAGATAATCTCGTTTACCAAGTCGGATAGATGCCTGACTGAAATATAACCAGCTAAAATGATCTGCCATTGAATATTAACTTGAGCATTACTCTCAAGTTGTGCTTTCACTTGGTGTGCAAAACCTACCGAGGAAAGCCAAAGCGTAAAAACTATCATGAAAATTAGCAACTCTTCCAAATATCCTGTTACGTGTCTCAGATAAAAAGACAAGAGAGTGACAATTCCGAATAGGACTTCCGAAATCGTCCACGAGCTTTGTAACTTGGGGAGTGCATGAACGTTTTCCATGCAGAGCCACCTTTTCCCTAATGAAATGAGACTGTTGAGTCCATGTGTTAAGGTCCATTTCTCTAAATTCAACCCTGTTAAGGTGCTGAGAATAGCAATCCCAAATATTTGAGTCCATATTAAATATGGAAGAATTTTGAAAATTTTCTGTGGAATTAAAATTTTGTGTCATATATTTAACTTGTTTATAGGTGAGAAATAACTGGTTACATCATGATCTTGTGCAGTACTTGAAGATATTTTGGAGGTAAAGGCAAAGCCGTTGTTTCTTGAACAAAAAGTAGCAGCCTTAAATAACATTCACCTCTCCAAAGACTGTACCATAGACTGCAATGAAACACAATGTTGCAGTAGCCATAGATTAACTGGAAAAACATTGGAGGACCCCAATTTTCCTGTTTAGTTGTGTGCATAATTTTGCTTTCATAAAATCGAAACGAAATGCTCAATAGCGTGATGAATGTACAGATAATCTATTATAGGACAACAGCTACATCTATAATAATTATTTTTTATGCTTATGAGCCACTTCATAAAATTTTAAAATGTAAACTTACTTTCCTGTGTCTTGTAATTTTAACCGTAAGGTAACCATTTTTATCGTACTCTAGAGAAAAAGGAATGATAAAGAACCGGCTCCCAATATCAAGAAAAACTTTTAAGCCCTGAAAATAGCAGCCTTCTTTTGCTTGGTCTTTAATAGTTGGAAAGTTGGAGAAAGTATGATTCAATGCTTTCACAGAGTTTTCTTTCTGCTTTCCCATTTTCAACTTTGAGGAATGAGTTCAATTGTTGTCTGCCTTTGGAACTTAATGTCTACCGAATAGGTCTTAATTATATGCAGCATACTAGAAAGGTGTCAAGGCATATATAGGAGTGGCCAGTTTTTTCAATGCTAGAAAGTGATACTTGAATTATGTGTAGTATGTTAGAGTTGGCGTGGTTGGAATAATTTTTTGGATGAATTTTTTCAATGGTTTTAGATTTTTTATTCTGCAGGGGTGTTGAATTCTTAATGCGAATTGCCTTGTCACTTGAAGTTCCATTTGTGAAATTAATATAAACCATGCATTTTGTTTGCTTCCGTTTAAGATGTTAATTCAAAAAAGTTTTAGCACATGCCTAATGACTAATGACATTTAATACTTGAAGAATTCCTATATTGCACACAAATAATAAAGTAGGTAATAAGAACTCCACTGGCCTGGAAAAACAGATTTCCTCCAATGTCATGCATATTCGTAAATCGCCCACATATTAAAACGGTATTTGGTATTTCTATTGAATTAGATCTTACATTTGCAATCAGTGAGTACGTTATAGTAAATCCAACGCTAAGAGATATTCCAACGGTGTTACTTTGCAATTCATGTATGAGCATCGCCAAGCGCGGATGCGAAATCCATGTCACATCCAGATCCACAATTTTAGATACACAGTATTCGAATGTTTGTACCTACACGGCATATATGATGAAGAATGCATGCATGTATTTGTCATTTTTTACTTGGAAATTATCGTTAATCAAGCTACCTGTTTATGAGCATCTGCTGCAAAGATGAAGACTCCTGCGGTAGCTGCAAACATGACCATGAACCTAACTTGGTCAGCGATATTGTCAAGCATTCCAAAAGTTATGGGTACATCAAATATCAACAAAAGCAGTCGATAAAATAGTATTTCTCCATATGCAATTTTTATAAGCCCTGATAACTCTTTTAAAGACGAATACCAAGCCATTGCTGGTTCCCACAACTTCTGACACTTCATCTCGACTTTGTTATTTGAGGAGGACATGACACTTATCCGCTTAGCGAATTCCCGTGAAGACAACCAGAAAACACATATTCCAGTTGGCAAAAGAAGCTCCTCATAGAAGCCACTCATTTGTCGGAAAAGTATACCTATTCCACTTGCAATTCCAATAGCAATTTCAAATAGTGACAAAGGTCTATCAACGATGATTTGTCCACACTCTACTTTTTCATTACTAAGAAATGCTGCAAATTTTCCACGTATAATCCACATGCGAAATACTTTTCCGTAGTTTTCAAAGCTCCCATTGTTATAAAAACAGTTCATAAATACTGCTTCCGAATTTGTACCTAAAACTACTCCGAAAGACGAAAATAGGACAGCAAGGAATGGTGGAAGCAGTTTTACAATTATCTAATAAATATAAATTAAACAGAAATTTGTAAAGACAAAAAATCTAGGAAATGTGATATCTATAATGTATCAGTGCATCACCTTTGAGTTGGGAATAGGAAGAGTTTTTGAGTTGTATATAAATCTTACGACATTTAAATATGCTTCAGACTTGCACCTAATATAGTACCACATATTTATGTGAAAAACGACTTTGAGGAAGGCATGGACAACTCGAAAGTATTCTGCAGGATTCCAATCAGATTCAAAATCATTTAGAATCAGTCGAGATTCTGCAGTCCGTAAAAGTAGGCAAGGAATCAAATTTATTGTCCACAACATCTACATTAAGCGTATCATTTAGAAGTATTTATGATTGGAATCAAATATTCAGCATGCATTAGCAGCACAGTTCTATCATAATATTAAGTAATATATTCAACGTACTTTTGGAAGCCACCATGTAGAAATCACTGGCGTTAAAGTGTCATCCCTTATCATGAACGGAGTCAGTCCATGGTAGTATGCAATTCTAAAGAAAATCGTTATAATGCTGGAAAGCGTCTTTTTGTTCTGTATTTGTTTTGGAATTTGAGGGTCTATGTCTATAATAGTCAAAACAGTAGGAGGTTGTTTGACTGATGCTTTAAATGGATCCATATTTAAGTGATAAAGGTTAAAATTTCGGTGCTTTGGCGAAAATATGAAGTCTCAAGGTTCCATTTTTATGCAATTTTAGAAACTTGAAACGTAGTTTTTACAAGTTTAGAATAAAATGCCATTAATAAGCATGTAGGACTGTTAAAAGCTGGGCGTATGTCTAACAAATATTCATTTTTACAACCATTTTCATAGTATGCTGAAGTGTCAGTCTCATAATATCCCATTACTTGAGCAAATAATATTCCTTTAACCTAACAAAGTACTGCTGTCTGTACTTGAAACTTTTTTATTATATTCTTTCATTTCTATCCCACGTATTTCAGCTTTCAACCTATGGTACCTGTCGCAGTTATCATATTGCATTTGCATTGGGCAGCTACTTACAGCTAATAAAAAGTAAGTTGGTGAGTCTTCTCTGAGATGAATATGCTTTGTCATTTACAAGTTGCTTTCTTTGTTAATAGGATAGCAGTGGGAGGTGAAAATCCAGATCTATAATGCACTCAAGTTTGTATATTTAATTATTGACCCCTTTCACATCTTTCAACGTAAATTGGATGTATGCTGTATCATCTTCTGAGAAACCATATTATCTAGCACACACCCAATAAGCCCCAACATTGTAAAGCATATCAGAATGCATATAAGAAAGTACAAACCGAAATAGATTATGTGCTGATGATACTTACAAATGGGATATTTGTTTGTAATATTAATTGAATCTATTTTATCATCAGCCGCATCCCACATCCATGAGACAGTCTTATTCGTAAGCAACATTGTTGGTAAACAGGACCGGCAACAAAAGTCCCAAATGAGTTTAGGCAAATGGATATAGGCAAGCGAAGCTAATAAATATTTTACGCTTCAGACAAGCAGCGTATTTGTATCTATATTCCACAACAACGCACTACCGATCTTCTCAAACCCCGCATCACACCGATGACCTTGAATGTATGCAACAAACAACGTGAAATGCGTAGTTGCAATGTCAAGCTTTGCCTTAGTTCTCTGAGGAAAACAAACATGTTTTTGACAGTGTAGCTGAAAACCCCAATTACATGTACTCTTATAAGCCGTTGTTCCAGTCCGGAATCGCATGCAGTAGGGAAAGTCTTCATTATATGGTCCCATTTACAGTTTGCTCTTCTTCAAGAGACAAGACGCAGAAACCCGTTTGCTATAGACATTTTGGAAGGACATTTGTGGGTCATTCGTTTTGAACACACTAAGGCTGAATTAAGTTTTTAAAAACTTAGAGAATTTAAGTTCCTGAATTGAATTCATACATTAATTTGATCAGCAATTACGTAACAGTGAAAAATGGTAACGTTTTACATTTTTCTTTTCCTATTATTTAGTATTATTTTTACAGAAGCGTAAATTAAATTGTTGTGGGGCATTGAGCAGCTAAGCTATTTACAAGCGTTAAACAACTAAAAATTTAATGTTTTTTATTCCCCATGTAGGAAGATACAAAGCCACCAACTGAGCGACGCCCAAGCAGTAAGTTAATGCTTTTATAAATTATATGCACAAAATTTATGATCCGCCGAGGTTTTTAGTAATGGTTGAAATTCCATTATCACCGGAAAGCTAATTTGAGACTTTTTGTCATTTACAGTTTTGGATCGCTTATTGCGTCGTTCCTCCAACTCTTTTTCGTCAGACAGTGGTGATTCGCTGCCCGCTGGACTTGCATCCAATTGTGGTGGCCAAAAGCGGAAAGAGATTGACGAGGAGGAAGACGAAGGAGTGGTGACAGATATTCACAAAAAGTATGCCAATCCGGCTATTGCTATTCCTATGCCCTGGAAATGATAAATACGGAGATGCAGCATGACGAGGGGGATCAGAGCAGGGTACAAAAATTGGTACCACTACCACTAGTATATATACATACACCATCAGAAAGAATGGTGTTAGATAAAATGATTTCAATGTTTAAATTGGAAATCAAATCTAATGATATTACGTAAGATTACGTATATTTTCATGATAGCTAGTGCTATGTATTCCATAAAATTCCTTACTTCTACTATAAATACTACTAGCTTACGTATGTTTCTAGAATTACAAATTAATATTGCTTGATTAGCAATAGTATTTAAGTCAAATTATTTTTAAGCTGGACTGGTTGGTAGAATACATGTATTAGTGTTTTCGGAGAAAAACAGCTTAAATGATGCATTGATAACTTTCAAGGGTATCGAAAAGTAAACTCGATATGGATGAAGTAACATCAAATGTTCAAATTGTATTAACTGATTTATATTTAAATAAAATGTTTATTCTCTCGTATACCTATTTTGTAAAATCATTAAATTCATCTAGTAATATCAAAGACTGCAATGTCTATACCTAATACAAGACAGTTTTTTCAAGTTCATATTTAAAATTCATAATAACACATCATCACAGTTACTTTTTACCAGTTGATTTCATTTCATACATCTAGTACCTAGTGTAAGTAAGAAAGACTTTAAACCATTAAATTTTTGGGAGAGTGCACCTAAAAATTCTTTCAACACACCACATTATAGAAATATAGAAATAATTCATTCAAAAAGGAAATTAAAATTGGTCCGACACAGTGACATCGGGTAGTGTTCAAGATGTTTAAGCAGTTAATTCTGAAATGGTTTTGGTCTCATCCATAACCCAAATTGACCATGAACACTGATGATTATTGAAACTGAAAATACATATATGCATATTAATATGTAATTTAGTAAACAAATGAACAAATGACAGCACGAACAGGTTTTGAATACTTACAAGATCTCCGGAGACATATCTTCAAAATTTTCTACTACAAGAAATCCTCCGACAAACGCCCAGTTTTCGTTATCACATGCTGGTTGCTTGTTTCTCATATAACGTCTCAACTTTGAATTGTACCCAACATAATTGTGCTCTTTGCAGATGCATTCACTGAAAAGTTGTTAATTTCATTAATGTAATAGAATGGATTTTTGAAGGACATATTTTTTTCAGTTTGTTGTAAATTATATAGCCTTACTTGTTGTAAAAGTCAGGTACGTCATTTAATGCGGAAGACTTGACCATGCAGATATTCTGATTAAGGTTGGAAGAAGAATTCTCCAAGCAATGTATGAACCGAGCTAAAATTCGTTGTCTATATATTCACGAAAATTATTACAACTTTAGCAATCGTAGGTACCTGTTTTTAGCTATTTAGTAAATAAGAAATTAATGATCAAGTACCTTATTTCAAAAGTGAATGAGCCAATATAAACTCCACCAATAAATACAGCATCGAAAAGATGGAAACGCCTGACAAAGTTGTAACTCTTTCCAGAAACACTTACTTCTTCAGCAATTTCGCCCAACACAATAGTACCGTAGGGTAAGCAAAATTCGGGGCAGTCGAGCTGACGCCAACTGTTTCCTTCAAAATGTAGAAGGTCAGCACCTCCACAACCTTTAAAAAATTAATAAAATAAAAAACCTACCTAATACCACCAAAAATCTACTGCAATTAAAAATATTACATACCAAAAAAGAAACCCTGAACTGGTTTATTTATACCCGCAGCATATCGGCTTTGTATTGGAAAGGCCAGCAAATTTTTATTTCCGTGACAAGTTCCAACCATAGGAAGGAGTAGGTCAATCCCTTCGATTCGCTTTTCTTTCAAATCAAACATTCCTGTTGTGCCAAATATAATGATAGCATACGATTAAATGTGCCACAATTTGAGCCTCTAATTTGAAAATCATAATAATAAGCTACATACCTTCGCGAATATTATAACGTGCAAGAAATTTTTTACACGCTTCAACTGGAACAACGTTTAAATCCTCTTGATATTTAAGGACAGATGGAATGTTTTGTAGAGAGGATAGAGAGAAGTTTGGAGCTCCCAACAAGGTTGCAACTTTATCATTGCTGATCATGCCTTCACTGCCCATTAACTCGCATAATTTGTCAATCGACTCCACCAGCTGCGTTGTCAGTCTAGTAATACATAAATACAAAATAATTAATAATGATTAATACGTCATTAGACTGGTGTTTCAACTAACAACAAATACTTTAATGTAGGAACTAGGATTGTATATTGTATGGTTAGCAGAATGTAGCAAAATACCTTATATTGCTCTGTCGAATAAACTGAAAAAACTCTGCATGACTCAAGATTATTCTTAAAGGGATTAGAGTCTGGACTTCCATTCTTAAAACTGCTAATCGTCTCCTAACTCTGCGTCGAACAATTTTTCTCTGCTCCTGATTATTGACGACCATATCCAAGCAATCAGACAGGAAATCGACTATATACACTGTGTCAGCATTGTCAATCTTGCCTGTGCAGATTATAAAACGCTCAGACGTACAAGTAGGACTTGACGAAGGTTTATGAATGGAAATACTCCTGAAGCTTTTATAAAGCAGGAATAGTAGTCCAGTTGTAAAAAGGGTAAACGAATCAAATATTTTGCATATGAAAGTTCCACCTAAAAAGAGTAATTCAAACATAAGAGTCGGTTGTGGTTAAAAATTAGTATTAGTATATCTTAAGAATGTTTGGTTACCTTCGCGTAAACAGCGAAGAGCAATGAGACATTCAACATAGAAATATTTTTGATATCTGACTTCTCGACAACTTTCATAAGCATACGATACTTCAGGCTGTAAACATTAGAACATTCACAAATGAAGCATGATTGCAAAAAGGAAAGCACGGGTATATATAAATGTAAGTCTTACATTATCAACCATAAATGTATGCAATCCTTTCCCGTAGCTTCGAGTGAGCACAAAATCAACATAATGATTGATAGTGTCCACCATCAATATGTCTTCAGGTTCTGAAAAAGAATCAATTTAGATTCCAAAATATTTCTAGCACAACTACATTGGTATTTCTCTTGTATAGGAAGAATTGAATTATTGATTGGAATTTAGCTTACCAGCAAACCTACCACAGGATTCCACCATCTCAGAGCAAAGATGTTTAAGATCATCAGTATCAGTCTTTAAAGGAGTACGTTCATGAAACAATATACCAGCCTTGTCTCGAATAATCTTTTCTGTTGATCGAGGACCAATGGTCTTCATAGCTAAAATTTTTGTGGAAAATCGAGCCTGGTGTTGATTAGTTGCCCATAAGATATATCTATAAAAAACATACACGACATTTAGAAAGCCATGTCATGAAATAGAGTTTGTATTATTAAAATATATATTAAAAGCATGTATTACTCTCGGAAGCCTTTTGAGTTGTGCCAGAGGTCACCAACATAGTAAATTTTTTCAAAATCCGTAGAATTGACAAGCTCTTTCGGTGATGTGAGATCATAATGTAGTAAGGCATCAAGGTTTGCCATTCTGAGAAAATTTTCTTGATATAAAAAACACTTTGGTTTACTGCTGTGAGATGAGTTCCGACTAATCCACAGGTGAAAATCAGATGGTCCAACATTAGCAATTTTGGTCTGCAATTAACATTTTGACATTATTGATTGATCGTAGAAACTTTATCCAAAAACACAATCCCTGAGTATTAAAATACCTTGGTACTCAATATGGCCGTAACGGTCTCAGTTAAAATGAATCGCATGTCAATTTCCACAGAGAAATTTCGTTTCACTGGACTAAGATTGTCCCTCACAAAATCAACGTTGATTGCTGACTGATTAACATGGGATGAAGGAGAGTTTAACCAGACCATTTTCTCCCCACAAGATTCTTCCTACATAACAAATAATACAAAATATTAAACATTAACCCAAAATAAAGCAAATGCAGCTTCAAAAATATATATATGCTTTTACCTCTGTAACAGAAGCTGTTTCGTCAGCACATTCTATCGTGTCAGTCTCCAGATCTCCATCAAGTTTTATATAATTGTTGCAGTTGCTAGCATCCAGATTTTCAACTATTCTGATTCTTTTTGACGGAGTGGCTGATGGTGACACCCCATTCACATTGCATTTTGGTCGCTTCAAATTTGACTTTTTTGGTACCATTGAAGTTCTAGGGGTCACCACATTTTCCACCACGTTTAATTCACCTAAAGCTTCGCAATCTTTTTTATTTCCGATTTCCGGAACAAGTTTGCATGTGGCAGCTTCACTATTTGTGGCGTGACAATTCTTATCTTCATCATGACTTTCTCCAGTATGCCCGTTGTTGCTGTGTTTCTCTGACACTTCTTCCAGCTCCTCTATCAATTCATTATCATCAGAATTGGCTGCAAGTGGATTCTTTGTGCCTGGAATCGACTCCACATTAACATCCATAACTTCAACATCCGCCATCTCTTTCTGTATTGTGTCACAGTCTTTTAACACAATTTAAGCCCGTTTCTCCCTTCTGACAGTGTCAGTTCAATGTCAACATGCAGAGCCAGGACCAAGGGAAGGAAGACGTCACTGACATTGACTCAGCAAAAATTGTACTACATTCTTTGAAGGCAGTGACCTATACCTGCAAAACGATCAGATCAGTTTGCATTCATGTAGTATAATGCTTTACAAGTTGACATTCAACGGAAATCTTGAAATGTTAGTTACTTTACTCACCCTGTTAAGAGCTGAGATGTTCCTGATAACCAAAAATAACCTTACTATGTAAGTCTATCAACTAATCCGTCATAACAAATGAAAATTTTGAGAGATCACAGTTATCAGAAATCAAACATAAAAAGACTTCAAGTTCCAATATTCATCACAATAATAAATCCAGTTCCACCTCAATCAAAATCCTTATAATTTTGACAATGTCAAACGATACAGACGCCTTTTTATGGCGCTCGCTATTTATTTTGTGAGGTTAAAAGCAACGAAGCGATAACATAAAAATAAAGAATCGGATGGATGAAAAGGCTCTTTTACAAAACACCAACAACATCATCCGAGCCAAAAGACAGAAACCAGTTCCAGTTGAGCTCTCTTGTTCTTGTCTAGCTCTTCTATATGCATATTCACAGCTGCACTAGCCGAGTCACAAACATTTTACACAAAACCTGTGCTGTTGGGATTGGGCATTCGACTTCTTGTGGGAAACACAACATAACCGTTGTCGCGTCCTTCATGAAAAAATCATTTGCATATGAAAATGTGCATATGAACTAGTTAAAATGGTTTAAATATCATTTTTATGAGTGAAATGCATATGTATCGTATTATATGTGTATGTATATCATCATGAAGGAATGAATTTTTGTTTGGAAATTTATGTTTTATATATACTGTAAAATGTAAATGCATCTCTTTATTTCAAGACAAACATTTGAATTGTGATAACAGAAACAGGTAAGGAGTACTGAAGAAACTGTTCAAAGGGACTAGAATGAGAGTTTTCATTTAAAGCTGTGCAAGATGCAAGAACTGACAACAGGAAAGACTTTGTTGAATGAGACAGCGAGGAATAGTAGCTCGACTGAATCATGTTGGGTTGATGTATGGTGACGCTTTGTGGATTTGGTTGGGCTTCATTTGTGTACAACGAGCTTTGGATTGACTTAAGGAGCGCCATAAGCGGACGATGGCTGATAACCCGGTGGTCCGTATCCGGACCCAGTATTTCCACCTTCACTTCCGGCATTTTTATACCTAATACAAAATATTAAAATCGATGTTATAATAATTGATATCAAATGGAACTTATTGGACACTAAACCGGAAGTCGACCTCACCTGATGAAGAAGACCTCGGGCTTAGAGGGGCTGGTTGGTCCAGGACCTACGTTGACAAAAAATTCAAATTCAATTAGTAATAATTCTAGTGTGAATAGTTTGCTCGTCAAATATAGCAAATGAGCTGTACCTCTGATTTTGATGTCAGCATTGTTCTCTGGCTTCTTGACGAGGACGTAGACAAGGGTCTTTTGCTCATCTTGTTCTGGGAGGATGACCTCGGTTTGCTGTTGGCTGGAGGAGGATGGAGCCTTGACGAAAATGATGTTCACATGCTTGTCTTGTCCTCCTGGAACTCGGACGATGCGGGATTGTGAATCTGTTGGCTCATCTGGAGCTATTAAAATAGTATAATTATTGTCAGTTAGATTCCGCTTTCGTTAGTTAAACTAATATGACATGTTAAGTGGTAAAATATTGGGGCATTTACCAACATGAATGAAGACGTGTCTGCCAATTTTTTGTTTAAATAATAATAAAACCAATTAGTTAATACCAAAGAAAGAAAAAATTATACTCAAATCAAAAATTTCTGGGTTCTTAAAAGTTACCGGTGAGTTTGTCCACCTGAAGAACCCTGATCACCACCACCACTATAGCCTCCACTGGAAGGTGCTGAATAGTCAAGGGAAAGGGTTGATGGAGGTCCATAGGCACTGCTGCTGCCTCCAAGGACGGTAGCGACGGATAAAGCCAAGGTGGCTACAAACTGCAAAAAATTAATGGATTCACAAGGTCACTCACAAAACTTTGTGTATATGAATAAAAGGAAACATTTTTGCGTCGCAAAAACCGAAACTCAATAATTATTTGATTCTCCTAAACTTACCAAAAACTTGTTCATTTTTGAAAATTGTACTGTATTTTTTCACTACTGTATTTTTTTGTAGGATTTGTTCGAAATCGTGTGTTGAACTGATGATTGGTTTTGGCTAGGCACGCCGCTTTTATATATTCACGATCAAATAATGTTTCGTGTTTGCATGAAAAAGCCCACAACGACGCATATTTCAAATGAAGATGATGATCAGGAAGAAGGATGTTAATGCGACGAAATGGGTTGATAGGAGCCCCAAGACAGGTTATGGTTATGCCATGCCACAAGGAGCATCTCGTCTCATACATAATTTTCATGTAGTACTTGCTTTTCTTTCATCATAATATTGAAATACTACAGGGGCAACCCGATTTAGACAAAAAGTAGAAAAAAGTAAATTATCCAAATAAGCCTCATCTTCCTGTGTTCATATCATATCTCATCTCATGTAATCCAAAATACTAATAAAAATCGTACCTTCAACTTAAATGCTTAATCATAAAATATATTATGTGTAATGCAATATCTAATGTAATATGTAATGATATCTAGGATGCGATTGCATAAGCTGATAAGTGAGAAACTTTGTAACTTGGCTTGAATTAGAAGATGAGTAATAATGATTAGTTACTTGGCAGAGTCAAAAGATTTTAAAAGAATATCAAGATAAAAAACCAAATGCTTAATGCATACAATAATTGTACTGTCTCTGGCTGGTTACTCCTTTTTGTAATTCTGTGCTAGATATCACAAAAGACAATGGATAGTAATATATATATTTCATTGCATTACACTACATTAAATGGCAGCGGGTCAACCGGGGATGCGCAGATACATTCATACGTCAAAATGAAACATCAGTGTCAAAAATTGCTTGTCGGAAAACTTTTTCTGTTTTTGAAGTCACTTTTGAAGTAACACTAGAAAACATTATTTGCTTCATATTATTCATTCATACTAGTTGAAATAGATAGGGATATGTACTATTATTTTCTGCATTTATAAAAATTTACGACTGATTCTACTTTACTTCTTCATGGCGAATGGGACATGTTGAGTAGTAGAGTGTAGTAGTATAGCATAGCACGAGCCATTTCCTATTTAGGACGAAATTTTTGAATAAAAAAGCAGCGGATGGTGAAGGAAAAACGAGTTGAAAAAAATGAAGATTCACTTTTAATCATTAATATGCGTACCATGTACACTCTTTTCATATTATACACAATTGACAATTATAGCATTGCATGAATTGTTCAATTGATGTTGAATTTTTTAATCGACCAAACATGATGTAATATTTGATTTTCATCAATTTATTTTTGTTGATAATAATGCACTTAAACGCGTGTGTATTCCTGATGCACTTTGCATTATCATTATTATAGTTACTTGTTTCTATTCAATCTATTATAATATACAAAATGAGAATTGCACTTTGATTGTTATCACATCACATTGCATTCCTCATCAGCTATTCAGCAACCACACGAATTTATGATCGAGCATTGCAAATTACAATAGAATGCAATTTAGAAGATAAAATCTATCATTGGGAATGCACTCTCAAGATTGGCTCTATTAAAAGCCTAATGGGGCTTCAAAAAACTTGTATAGTTAACACCAATTCCAGTTTCACTCAATTTGTATATTATTATTATTGACATATCCTAATCCAAATGTCAGGCAATCACAGAAGCAGTTTGTTTCGATTGATCAAAGTTTGCTTGTAATAATCCTAAATATGTAGAATTTACTAATAATATTTTTCTCGTCACGTTTGATTGAAAGACGAGAAATTGATATGTTCAATAACAGTAATGGAGCTGAAGCCGTAAAAGATTTGGCTCTGGCATCATAAAAATGCATCACACAAAATAATTGAAATACTCGTCATATTTTAACTTTGTTTGGACTTGGTCATAGCGGCAGCTTGTCTAACCTAATAAATCATTCCCCTCATTATTTTCAACAATGAAAGTAGTAAATGTTTTCATTCTTCAAAGCTAAAGCATTTTATAAGGTGTGACGAAAATGAAGTAGGAGCCACGGTACAAACAAAAAGTATTGGTTAATAATCAGAAAACGGTTTGGTTTAGGGAAGAAGATGTTTTTGGGAATGCTCATCATTTTTATCATAAATCCTTTGCTCACTCCCCGTCCCTCATTATGTATCAAAGTATGCAAACAGATAATCGTCGAATAGTTTCAAATGCTTTTATTTATGTCGTCCGGCAAGTACACAAGAAAGGTGTTTTCTTGACGGCACGTGGAGGTCCAAAACTGGTTGTACTGACGTAACTTAAGTAGTATGTATAAAGGGCACATACAATGATTATGAATGAACAATCATCCCTGTTTGTTTTTTCGATGGGAAAACGAATAATGGGGTATTAACTATGTTTATGTTTCCGTCAATGTGCATACGTGCGTTTGTGAATGTCATCTCTTGGTAAAAAAAAATATGTCGGTCCATCCCAGGCAAAGGCTTGATGTGGAAATATATAGTAAAAGTCTTACTTAGGTAAAAGGAAGGTTGCCGGCTATTCAAACAATAACGTAATGCAAAGTTCCTCTAGGCCTAATTTGCACACACATACCGAATTTCATGCATAAGAACACGCCCTCATGTCAACAGTAGGCAGAAGCACCTCAAGACTTTTTCTGTTTTTTGATTAAACAGCTCAGTTTAGCCGTCCCCTATGGACAGTTTATCAATATAATGACGTATGACATCATGTTAACTCTTGAGTCTGAACTGTAGGTATAATAGTAGAATGCAAATTTTATCCTTAAAGTGTACCAATATCACTTTACCCTGAAAACCTATCCCAGAAACTTACCTAGACAAATGCATGCATTATAATTTAAGGGCTTGCGTTTGGCTCATTAGAATTCTCCAAATGGCTGGATAAAAAAATTAAGTGTACCAATCTTGATTTCATTGATGATGGTGATTGATTTGCAAATGTTACATTGTCTTTTTTATTATTTGCTTTGCCGCTATCATATTTGCAAGACGTGATGTATCAAAAGTCTAAATGTTCATTCATTTTTCCATTCAAAATTGTTAATTACAATCGTAAAAGTATAAACCACTAAATACCCACCAATGTAATGACATTCCCTTCTCAATGAGATTCATAATTTACTTTAAAAAAGTTGATTTCCTTCAAATCACAGACAATTCAAGCTCAATGTCTCCCAATTTATGGAATTCCAATTACTCACTGAATAAACATTGCCAGCAGTTTACCCAATAATGGTTGCATGATATCTTTATAAAATCCCTGAATAAGTAATTAACACCTTTAACATTCAGTACTACTGTAAGAACGCATTCATCAGACTTATAAAAAATGAAGATTCACCACGATGGACGATGAGTATACATGTGTAGATTGCTGCAATTAATACAAACAAGAATTTGGCCTCCTGACAAAGATGACCTTTGCATCGCATCCTAATAAACGAACGACAAACGATGTACCAAGATGTGTATCGTACATACGTAGATACGTAGATCAAGCTGTGAGTGGACTTTTGATTTCAATTGTAATAAAATAATCAAATATTGTAGCTCGGGGACGATATATAGACAAATAGAATAGATATTTTAGAGCAGCCATAATGTGGCAGTGATTTATTTGCAGGCTTGCTCTCTCTCTCCAAAGTTGTCCTATAGAGTTACACATTATTACACATTATTCCTTTTAGCTAATTTTTTCCTCAATAGGATTCCTCCTGATTATGAAGTCAGAGTGTCACCTCATCGTCGCTCCCCTTGTCAGCCTTTTAACAAGCATGGGAATGATGCAATACAATATTACGACCAAATCGACTTTCAGTGAACTTCAAAATCAACTCGGTGCATGATTCAAATTAGCTCACTTTATAATAAAGCCAAATAATGGGATGATGATGATGAAGATGCAGAACATTGGGATTGCAAACAATATATATTGTATACCATTTTATTGCACTGCGTTCAGTCATCAGTAAACAATAATAATAACAATAAAATCAAGCTGGTTAAAAAGCTCACCTCACCTCATTTTTCAGTGTCGCATACTCTGCTTCTTCTATATCAACCCTTGGAGCCATCAACAATGATTCGATGGACAGAATAAGGGGTCGATCATTGGGACATGCGGTGAATTATGTCCACACATCCACCTTTTGCCTTTTATTACCTGAATATATGACGAGCTTCTCATCAACGTTACAGTTATGGTTTCGTTTTCCTTTAACTTACAAAAAACCTGGCAGGGACAATTATTATTATTTTTCTGCGTGATGATGTTGTACACACACATTCCTCTTGTTAGCCTTATATCCCGTCACATTTCTCTTTGTTCATCGCATCACAAAGTATAATAATATGTAACGGGATGTAATCCTATACTGAAGATGAGCATCTCATATTAATGATGATGATATTGCGTACTTTGGTTTGAACACCGTGAGTCACAAATAAGACTAAATGGAAGCCAGCCCCGCTAACAAGACTTTTTATGTTCAAATTACACGTTCTGTCCCCTCAAAGAACATATTTACGGTCAACGGTGGTAAAAACGCATATAAATATGCGGTGATGCACTGCAAGGCCTGAGCTTATATAACATTTTATGACAAAACGCACCCCTACTTACCCATTATCAGAGTGTGCAATTTTTTGGCACTAAACACACAACAATCATTGTTTGTAGGGTTTTGGAATGGTATTTATAGAGAGGGTTCCTCCATGATCAAACCATTCAGTTTATCATCTTCACGAGATCCTTTGGGACTAACTATCAAACAATTTATTATCACGAAAATTTTAATCATGAAAGCAACATTGGTAAGAAAAGGAAATTTCAGAAATGTGAATTTTTTAATTGGAAAAACTGTTCTTGGAACATTGAATTGAAAAAGTTTAAAGTGATTTTAGTTTGTGGTGCATTAACCAGTATGTTAATACTACTTTGTGCATTGTGGTTAACAGGTTGTTTTGGCTGCCTTGGCTGTCGGAGCTTTGGCTGGAAACACCGCTTATGGACCTCCACCCCAAGAGGAACAACATGTACCACAAACGTTTAGACACGTATATGTCCACCAAAGTCCCGACGAGTATGGAACAAAGAATATCGTCTGTTGATAACCCACTGATAACCACATGTGTAAAATACATTGGGTAATTGTGATATTCTGTTGATATATTAGGCCAACTGAAGTGCAAAACCGTGTCATTCGTGTTCCCGGAGGAGACAAGCATGTGAATATCATCTTTGTCAAGACTCCATCCCAATCCAGTCAATCCCAAACCGAAGTCATTCTTCCCGAACAGGATGAGCACAAGAACTTGGTTTATGTTCTCCTCAAGAAGGGAGAGAACCAGAATGACGTCCGCATTCGCCGCCCTGCTGCTCCCCGTCAACAAAAGCCAGAGGTGCATTTTATATTTATATGTGAAATCGGATAGAGAGGACATTTTTATAACAATTTATTCGTCTGTTGTTAGGTTTACTTTATCCGTTACAAAGGACAAGAGCAAGAACAAGGAGGGTATCAACAAGCCCCACCTGCAGCTGCTCCAGTTCGCACTCCAAGCACTCAATACGGATTCTAAGAAGTTTCATGTGTTTAGCGTTTTTAACTTATTTCTTGTATTTAAGCATTCCGGTATTTTACATCCATCTACTTCCCTTCTCTTTCAAAAAGTTCAATTATTACTATTTCTTCTTCTATTTCACCCTCTTTATAACTCATTTCAGTCATGTTTCTGTCTTTTGGCAAAATTGCTGCGTTGCTAGTCCACAACCCTTCTTTTCTATCTATTCTTCCGTCTTTTCATACAATCGAGTATTTATACAATTCTTATACATCATGAGAAAATAAACGATACGATTTTAAAATTATATAAAAGTCTATGCTCAAAGTTTACATCATTGCATCATCATGAACTGCTACTGCATGAATGAACGATCAGAGAGGATTTTGTAACTGTAGCATTCTACCCCAAAATTATCTTTACAAGGAGATGGATCATAGGTCAACGCTAATTAGGCATTGCAGCAACGCATCTTCAGAAAACGTTTCCGACATGACGTTGTTGCATATATTGGCTCATTCTGACAAAAAGTCGCTTTCGGCAATAAAGTTTCAAAATGACATTTTATATGGCTTTTTTTCATACGTCGTGAGGAAAAACTCCTCAATAACACAATTAGCGTCTTTGAAGTAGGCAACCTGGATTTGTCATTTGTGTGGATATTGATAAATTGCTTAAAGTTTAATGAGGTGCGACAGCCTTGTCAATATCAATTATTGGCTTACGAAGTAACGATTGAGGAAGAATCTTCCAAAGGTGTTGGTCCTAACAATGGGCTTGTGAGCATTAATAAACATGTTCAGAAGAGTGAGTAGGCAGCAGAGCTTTTGAAATTATGGGTTGGATCAGTTGGATGGCACCATAATGCAAACTTCCGAGTAAATAGCTTGCATATTTGCTCCGTTATGAAACAAATATTTTGCAGAAGCTTAACTGGTTTTTCTTCATTTATCAAAAACTTTTTGAATACTCTTTGTTTAAATTATGACGTGCTCATTTATGACTTACTTTTCAAATTTAAGATCATTTTGAGAATGCAACTCACGGCATGACATGCTTTGAAGATACTCGTTGCAACGAAACTGCATTCAGAACTGCATTAGTAAGTAAATAATGGCAATGGCGCATCTTCACTCACTTGCTTTGATAAATGAGCAACAAATGCCTGATGAAATTTCAAAAGAAGCATTATTGTTCTTAAAAATCCAACCAGTAGCACCAGTTTGAACGATAACGTGCCATTTTGTTTACGTTGACCACTCATTTGGGAACAGCATGGTTTATGCGAGTTGTATGTAAAAAATTAATTTCGTGCTTGTTTTATTTACAAAACTATGAAATTACCTATGTTGTCGTCGTGTGGTTTCGTGTAAACTTGTCATTTGTCACAGTTCGTCATCGAAGCCATTTGAAGAATCAGAAAATTTACGTAACATCAACCTTTGCAACGACAGCATAGTACGAGGAAGATGAGTTATGCTATGTCATTTGTCTTTCAATTAAACTTGTCGTCACTGAAAAAAAGAATGATCTCTCTGAACTTACGTAAGATCTTTAGTAAATTTATAGCAACAGTACTTTAATAGTATTAATCTATTCGTATGCTGGATACTTTAATAATGTATGACGAAATTTGCTTGACTGGAAGATTCAATTCATTTAAAAAACTACCTAAAAGCCCCACCTTTCTTATATAACGGGTTGTAATGCACTAATGCGAGCTAATTTGCTCTTAAATTCTGCTTGCTTGTACCTAATTTCGAATAAAATTATCGAATATTATGTAAAGCTTAAATGGGTACATAAAAACTTTTTACCTTTCAAGCTGACAGCTATAACAGCTATAATGAACATCCACTGAAGGCCTTCATCTATATTAGCTTGCCAGTGCCAGCCAAAACTACCGACTTGAAACCACGTATGGTTCTTTGCTAACCACTCATATAATTGCATCCACAATCAAAAATATTAAACATACTCATGGAACTATTAATCACTCTGCTTATTGCATTTCACAGCGGGAGCAGCAATTAACGACAAATTCTTAGTCTTTCAGAAAAAACCTGTCGTGGCTTCAAAAGGACTACTGAAAAACATTACTGTTCATGATGATCAATGCTGCGTATTTAATATTATGCTGCTTCATTTCATTTTATCAAATCCAACGTTATCATTAGCATCTTATGTAATGCATATATAATCTTCAACAAGGTACTGTTTCGTTTCAAATGACCTGTGGGTGATGTGCATACTGTTGCAGAGTAGAAAATGGACAAACCTTTTCATAAATCTCTAAAATAAAGATTTATGCATTTGCTCTGGATTTAATGAGGGAATATGGTAAACTCCATTGTTGTCACTGACACTCCTGACTTTTTTTGTGTGGGTAGAAGATGGTGTACGTGATATGATGCAATTTAATAATTACTCTAACAGAGCATGATGATATCAAAACATAATAGCTTTGATATCTTACGACAGCAACAGTTTGGATTATGATCAGCGTGATGATAAACAGTCAGATTAACTTTATCTCATTCCGATTTACATTTACCCTTTTGCATGGATATGATTCATCCTGACATTTCTAACTCCATTATTCTCATTTTCCTTTCTCTATTCATAAAAAACAAATGGATCTTGAAGACACTTTTTATTGTGTCATTGCAGTCAGAAAATGAATGTAACTACCTATAAAAAACTATAGCAAGGCACCTCTTCTTCTTCTGCACCTTTGTGAAGTAATGTTACCTATGTGAAAAGTTGTTGGATAAAGGTCAGGAGGACAAGAAAAATAAGCGTGAATTCTCGAAAAAGAATTAGAATGTTCACCCCTCAAGAAATACCATATATTGCTACTTTCATTATTTTTCAATTCTTAATTTCCATCTTTTTAATTCGTGCCTATATATTGTATACTATAGTCAAGTGTAGCACATATAAATGTTTATCATGTTCATAATATGTTTTTTCTAAATTAGGTGATAAATTTACATTTAGAGAATGGAATGAAGAAGATGAAATTGTTATCCGCTCAATTATGGCTTTTCTAAACAAACTGAATGTCCCCAATCACCCCACTTTTTATATATATGCAAGTCAATGAAAAGTCATACATCTTTTTTATGTTGCAATTATGCTGTATAAGGAACTTGATATGAGGTGTACTTTTTTGATTAGCCCTGAATGTGAATAATGACTATAATCAATGGACACATTAGGTATATTTACTGCAGATTGACTGACTTTATTATTAACTTTTGTTTTGATCACACTGATTAAAAAATATTCGATAGTAATAGATCAATAATCAATAAATTATCACTTCTGGGAGTACCCATCAGAAAATATATATATTAGGTTTGCTAATATATCTCCTTCCGTTTCAGACCACTTCTGCTGCTGAATGTTACCTTGAAATTGAGACGGTAGTTTAGCAAACAGATAGTTGGCCTTCTGCGGTAATTTAGATTGGACTAGAAGAATAATATATAAAACGCTAGAGCAATTTAAAACAGAAATAAAAGGTTATAAGCTCACAAAAAAGAACAAGTTGTAAATGAAACTTCGTGACGTGGCTTGAGCAATTGAAAAGAAGTTCAGAATCTTGCTTTAAAGCATAATACATCGGTGGTAGCTTAAAGTAAAGGAGCTCAGTGTTTAGAAAAGAGTTGAAAAGGAAAGGTAACAAGTAAAAGACAGAAAGGAAAAGTGACAGAGAATGACTGGAAGTATTCAAAAGCGTAATAGGAAGACCGACTCCATACTCGTGTTGGCACTGGATGTTTATCATGATCAAACAGTTTAGAAAGGTGCACCATACGCGCCTTGTGGTTGTCTGGAGATTTGAGGAATTGGAGCAGGGGCTTGTTGTTGGTATCCACCGTTTCCACCTCCTTGTTGTTGCTCTTGTCCCTTGTAACGGATAAAGTAGACCTAACAAACGAATGAGTTGTTATCAAAATGTTCTCTCAATTGGATTTCTCATATGAATATAAAATGAACCTCTGGCTTTTGGGGACGTTGGGCTTGGGGACGACGGATCTTGATGTCGGAGGAAGCTTCTCCCTTCTTGAGGAGGACGTAAACCAAGTTCTTGTGCTCGTCTTGGTCGGGAAGGATGACTTCAGTTTGTTGGGAAGAAGATGAGGATGGGGTCTTGACAAAGATGATGTTCACGTGCTTGTCTCCTCCTGGAACACGGATGGTACGGGCTTGCTGATCGACAGGCTCATCGGAGCCTGTAGGTTAGTCCATAATAGGTAATATCACTTTTATAGGAGTGGAGTTACACTAAATTTGCCACGACATGTAAGTGAAAAATATTGGGATTTTGCATATGCTGATGAAGCATAAACACTGTTTGTAGACCCTTGCTGGTACATAGTTGTACAGCACCGGCGTGCCAAGAAGCAGATGGTTCACATTGCATCATTGGCATCGGGTTGGGAAGCCCGCTCCAGAAGAGTGAGGCTAAAACCCACCAACTCGTAGCCACCAACTGACAGCTGTTATCCACGTTGGAGGGCTCAGGCAGCAACACAGCGGCCAACAGACTGATGCGAATTAACTGAACAAAAACAATTTGATTTTCCTCTCAAATTAACATTTAGTCATAAATGGCACGCGACACACATTGTTCAGAAAATTGGAAACCAGCACCAAAAAAGCGCTCTCATGATTAAGAAGCTGTTTCAAGATTCAGCTAAACAAACAGCTACTTGACCAACTGGAAATCTTGACTGATT